>JASVER010000011.1:4927319-5391999 GCA_030449065.1 Oceanodroma leucorhoa | reverse complement strand
TCCACCCCAGTATGAACACAATTTTACTATGGTAAGGAAATAAACCAGAATGAGGCATAAGAAGTAGTGATATCTCCAACATAACAAAATACTTGCTYTTCAGATTTCTCAAGATGTCTGTGTAAATAGATCTGTAACTAAGGGGCGATTCGGTTGAGCCTGCAYCTTCACTGAAGCTTCTTTCTTGCTACGTACGTATCTGTGTTGATCCCTATACGGAGCTSACGGGAAAGGCTACAGACGTGGCTATGCTGGGATGTGGTCTTTAAGATGAGAATATGTATTTTAACCACAATTTGCTATCGAGGAAAGCATTTTATCCACAGAATAGAGAATATTAACTTCAAAGAAAGTTAACACACTTCTCTACAAAGGGGAGCAAAAAAATTAAATGGAGGGTAAGACACTAAATTTATAGGACCAGTGCAGACCTAGTGTTAAATGTTTGTTTGACAGTATGTGATTGTCCCTTCTGCACTGAGATCTCAAAAGCAAGTGCCTGCAAGCACTTCTTTCTGAATGTATGTAATCGGTCTCACAGTCACTGGGTAAGCTTTATTGCAAGATTTGGACTTTCCATAGATGCATCACAGCTCAGAGAACACCCATGAAATGGTGGTTTGCAGTATCTGATCACAAGAGCTGATTAGCCAGGAAGTAGGAGAAAAGGCTGCCCAGCATTAGTTTGCACACATTAGAAGCAAGAAAATAGTACTTTCTACACCCAGAAAGTATAATTTACAGAATGTGAGAGGATAAAGTAGATAAAATTATTATCTAGAGGATAAGGAGGATAGAACGAAAATACAAGATTTCACTGAAACATTACCATTTTCCAATTTGCAATATTTAAGCAAAGCAGATAAATAATATTGAAATTCTGTTATCAAGCCTGCAGACAGTTGGACCCAGCAGCTGTATAAACTATTTGACTGTAAATGCTAACTCCAGTTCTGAAGTTATAGTGCAAAAGTAATACTAAATCCAGACAATTTAATTACCTCAGAGTAAAGTAAAGATTTGTCTTTGAATATGGCTGACAGACTCATTTTTACTCAATTAAAACACCATCCTCCAGCTCAAATGAGGCCTTGATAGTATCTTACCTTATAAAAAGGGGGAAGAAAAGGGGGGAAAAACTAAAGTACCTTGTCTAATTTTTGTGTACTCATGATGATCCATCATTCTGTTAAGCCACAGCTCATACAAAAAAACAGGCATTCTCTGGTCTGTTCAGTGTCACTGCTTTTAAATGCAATATGTTTAATAAAAAAAAAAAAAAAAACAAAAACCAACACGATTTGGAAATGTTGCTGTTGCATCCAACAGGGGCATGGATAACGCCAGAGAACATTCTGGGGTCCCATCCACGTGTTCCCAAACAACTGCATGACCAGACGTGCGAACAAGAACCACTGCTTTTTCTACCAGTCGATAAGGACTGACAGTGATTTCAATTTCAATCTGCCTGTTTGTTTCACGCTTGTATAACCATCCATTTGGCCTTAAGCCAATGGCCCCAATTCAGCAAACCACTCCCTTCAAATTAATAGGGGTGTTTTGTTTTGTCCCTTTGAATTTAATGGTGGCTTTTAATTTTATGCAGGGTTTCTTTGCTTATTAGGGATAAAATTAATCTAGGCTTAAAGTACATGTAGATAAAGCAGAAAAGTGACAAAACGCCTCATAGCAATAGTCATTTTCATGTCGGCTAATTCCATCAATACAGTAGTAAGATCACCAACAAAAAGAAAATACAAATGTAAAAATATACATTGCCAAGATACAACTGTGTATAGGTTAATGAAAAAAATTAATTACCATAGTAAAACCAACCTTAGTATTTTGATCACTGACCTTCCAGTACGTTCACCAGTAGAACAGAAACTGAATATAAACTGAGGTCTCGGCTACACAGGCATACCAAAATGCTTTAAGTTTGCTTCCCCATTTCAGTCATGCAATCACACAAGGCAGCTTTCCTTGCATTGAGCACAATCAAAAAATTCTCTTGGTACTGTATCCCAACAGGACAACCCATATTATCTGTTGTGAAAGAAAAGAGAAAAAAAAAGTCTGCACAGCTACTGTATTCCGGTAGCTTTCTTGAATAATTAAGAGAATTTTCTAGTAAAATAAGATTATTCTTTTTCTGATTCCTTGTGCTGACTATTTAATAATGTATTCTCTGATTATTTTATTGATGATGTACAGATGCATGCTTATTCCAGTAGATAATCTGAAAATATAAGAGACTAGCAGTCTCTAGCTTTCTCAGCTCACACTGGTGACCTGTCAGTGGAACAAGAATGAATGATGAGCTGTTTGTCCTCTTCTTCTTTCACCCAAGAAGAGAAGTTCTTATAAGTGGATAACCTTTGCATTTTTAAGTTCTACTTCTGATAGGTAGAAAAAGGCAAACCTTTTCAAAAAAAAAAAAAAGAAAAGAAAAAAGAAAAAAAGCAAAAGGGTAGAAAAAGAACAAGAGCAGCATTGGAAAGACTCTGGGGTAGAAGCTGGGAATTTAGGCTATTTTAAAATATGAGCAAAGAAAGTAAAGAGGACAGATATTGGTGATACACTTCATTTACTTAGCTTTTGAAATGAATACTCAYGTGACACATTTATCTGACAATCTTCCTCAGGATTTGAATCCTAGCAATGGTTTCTTCAGCATGCTGGAAAGACCAAATTTTATCACTGGCCCAGCGTTTCTAGAGGATGAGAGTCCAACCCTTGGACTCTTTTCTTTTGTTTAAAGGTCAGGTAAAACTTTAGAAGCTAAGTCTGCATGCAAACGCGCAACCAAAACATGAGGTACAAGTACATAATGGACTACACAATAGCACTATAGAAACCTGAAAGCAAGTATAACTTAATTTGTGATAATCTACTCGACAAAACAACACACACATTTAAGAAAGAAAAGAAAGAAGGGAGATCTACGTTTCTATTGTGATTATATCAAACACTGTAAAGGAGAAGACATCACACTGAGGTTAATTGRTAAAAAGGAAATTATTCTAAAAACTTGAAATCAATGGAAAAATAACTTCTATTTATTTATATTAAGTATTCCAGACCAGATGAAAGCAACCAATGAAAAGCATATTGTTTGATGAGGTCACTTATTTGTGAGCCAGATGATCAGCATTCATTAAGAGGAAAAGGGAAAACGAAAGAAAGGGAAAAAGTAAAAGTTGTGTTATTCATGAGCACGGAAACACGATGACAGTTTTAACCAGGTTTTTTGAAATATTTCCTTTGCATTTCCCTCTGCAACAAACCACACAATCTTGTAACAAACTAATGAACCTTCTAACAAACAAATTAAACCTCTGACAATTTCTCTGCCAYACCCTGACCTGCTGCAGGTTAAGGAAATCACAGTAATTTTTTTCTCTAGATGATCTACTTTTCAAAGTCCACCATTTGCCAAGAACTACCGTTCCCTGGATTCTGAAATGCCCCAGCATAATCTTAAAACATTTTTATATAAATCAGCAGTACCACTAGTCTTCCTGAGCCCCTTCATCRCCTCTTGTAAGCCAGCAATGCTGTCTGCGCTCCTCCTCTCACTGCAGCTTTGGCCCATTTCTTACCAACTAACCTTTAACTGGCTGGAGATTTTAGAACAAATAACTTAGTTCACCGTATCCCCTCCTTAGACAAACCTCCTAGACCTGTTAGGGAAGGGAAAAAGTCCACTTTGCCAGCAAGAAAGGTCAGCACGGGAAAGACCTAGGAAAAGGACTGCCCAGTAATAATAAATAATAAAGGACCGTTGAGGTAAAACTAAAAAGCAGAGCTCACTCTGAAATAGCAATGTAAGGTCTCCCACCAGTTGGGGGTTTCATCTGTCCTTACCGGAGTAAGAAATACATTTAAAGCAACAGAGCTGAATAAGACCAATAATCTTCCTTGAATCTAACTCATACACAAGGCCAGCAAAGTATAAAAAAAAKCTTTGTCCTGACATTTTCTCCTTATATCCCTCTACTTCCAGCACATATTCAGGATGTATCCAGGATTGTGGTTTTCTTCCTGGATAATGCAAATCCCACCTCCCCTCTGATAGAAGAGATGTGTATACATGCCTAGAGACAGCTGAATAGGAAGTTGAAGAAAAAACCTGAATAAACAGCTCAGACCTGGCAAGGTTTGCCTGACATTTGACACTCATTTAAGAAATGTTTAATGTAGGTACCTAGCGCCTACTTTTACATTTCTGTGTTGAGAAACTTGGCATGTATGCAGAACTGGTCAGAAAATCGCCATCAAATAAAATATTGACAAAAAGAGGTTGTGAAACCAAGAAATATTTAATTAAAACATCTTTCCCATGATCAATAGCAAAAACCCAGCAGAGATCGGGGGGGGGGAATTCCATCTATTGTATTCCAAAAGCACAAATTTGTCTCTAAGAGAATAAATGCCTAGTCAATAGATTAAAACAAAACTAAACAAAATAACCCCACACTTTACTGGGAATTCCTGTAGGTACTTGTTAGAGGCCAGCCTTTGACTCTCTGCCTCAATATTCCCAATGTATAATTTTGGCAGTAGTGCTTTGTCACACTGTAACTCAAACAGTTGAACACAGCTAATGCTCCTATAACAACACCCCCATTTTTCTGCAGAATCGATCAACCACACACAAAGTACTTTAAATCTCAATCTTACARCAGCTCTTAAGCACTGTAGAGGCAGCAATTCTAGCAAACTAATATCATATTCAACACTTGTTTGTACATCAGGTTTATACAACGAGCTTTTAAAAAAAATAACTGTGTTGCAGTGTTGCAGCATGGCAGTGCTTATAAACTACCAGAAAAGCTCTTCTGAAGTGTTTCTCCTTGCTGCAGGGAAGTGGCTTAGTGCTGAATTTCTATGGGCTCCCAAGGCTGATTTGAAAAAAGCAAACCAAGAATGACTGAAGTTTTCACCAGAGCCAGGCACAGCTGAGCTAACCGGTAAGCTTCTGGGTCATCAATAAATTTGATTTGTAGCAGTTCCTCCTGGTAGAAGAATGTCTTCAGTATGGACTTCAACCATGTGTGAGAAACTAGCTGTTTGCAGTAGTAAGTGTTCATGCTATAGAGCAATACCACTTAAAAAATTCAGCCACTTRAATTGTATACTAAAGGTAAGACCAGTARCACTTGTGACAACCCACRGAAGTTARTGAAAAACACTCAAGTCAGCAACACAGAATATTTTKCATTAGAGCTGTTGTACTCTTCCCRATATGAATCATTCGGGACTGCAGAGAAAATATGCTCAGCTTCCCTCCTCTTGCCACATGGTGGTGAAGTATTACATGACCCTTGGCAGAAAGGTTCAGGGGTAGGTGAAAGCCCGAAAGCCAAAAGACTTGTCAGTGATGAGCTGCAGGCTATGGCTAGCAGAATTCTTTTGTGAAGTGCTCACAGTTCTAAAGACAATAATTTATTTATCTATTTTTTTTTTTTTAAATAGTGACCCCAAAAGTCCTAGTAATGTTGCAATCTGAAACATTCTTATTGAATTAATCTGTAAGGTCATTTTGCATTAAATCCCAATTCTAAATCACTGGTCAGATGTGGAAAGTTCAGGAAATACCTCTGGGAGCACAGTTCTAAGGAAGACTAGACTTCGCTCTTAGTCCACGTATATCAAATTCTACCCATGTATTAAAATAATTTCTTCTTTGCACATAGGAACATACATATGGTTCTCATCCATTCTTAATTATTAAGTAGGGGATGATACTTCTCTCTTGGTATAAAAACCCATGCATACCACTTTCTATACAAAGAGGATTTTCTGCAGTATTTAGTTGTAAATGTGCAAAAAACAGCCCTATCAGAAATAATTGACTGAAATTTACTGTGCACCAGGCAAACAGCCAGAGAGACTGGGCTTCTGAAATTGTAGAACAACAAAGAGAAAAAGCTCAGCAGCTTACGCTTTAACATAGCAATCTATACCATAATTTGTTTGCTGTTCTGACACCCAGTGTGTTCATTTCCAGCATCATGCTTAAGAGAGTCCTCAAAAATTCCTCTCAAAAAGACAAAGATTAGTTTCATATGCAATTTCAATTATTCATTTTAAATTGAAAAAAATAGACAAGACATCATGAAACTGCTTTAAATATTTAGGATCAGAGTTCTGCACATCTTTCTTTATTGTCTTCTCAAGGCAAGTACTGCAGTTTAGTGGRAAAAAAGAATCATTAAAAGGAATCTCAAACCGTGTGACAGAAAGAACTGTGCAGAAACTGAAATCCTCTGCTGCACAGTCATTCACATCTGCAGTAGGACATTAWGGCCAGGGGTTTATGGATATCCACAGAGTCTACCTGCAAATATGGGTAACTCCTAGGGAAGAATTACAATTCACTTCATACGTACTGGAAACTAAAACATGTCATCTGCTGTGCTGTTGTGGTAGGACGGATAAGCGGCCATCTCACCTGAATGGTGTCAAGTAGACTATGCCATGAGCTGCGATATAAACCAGCATAACCAGAAACGGCACTGACACTTTATCAGGGAATACGAGAATAAGGGAAGAACAAGGGCAGTTATCATTGAATACAATACACAACCGCCAASTTTGCAGTACGTAGGAGAAAGGGAGAAGAGCTCTTGTTTGCAACTGCCGAAGTTTATTTTGGTTCACCTCTTGGAGCAAGTCCCAAAAGCGTAGTTTCTTTGGTTTTTTAGGGTGGATTTTTTTGTTGTTCTTGGCTTTTTAGCTTTTGCAAAACTCTGTCATGTTTCCCCACTTGCTACGTGCATTACATTATTGCTAGTATGGCTCCCGTTTCTTTACTCTCTGATGGTAATGTTCCTTCTGCAAAGAAAATTTTTTCATAGGTGTCCTCTCAATTACAATTTTTTTAATAAAATACATGTTAAGTTACCGATCAGTCTCTGAGTAAACATTTGTTTTCCCAGTGTTTCCTTTAAAACATGCTTCATAGCTTTCTGTTAACATTTGTATTTGCTTCTCCTGCTTGGATGTAGCAGGAAGGCTAGAGATCTGGGAAAGGGGAAGGGCAGAGGGAAAGAGCTTTTTTTAGATAATGATTCTACCTCCTAGAAAAACTGAAGTGTGCCTTCAGACATAACTAGATTAATATCAAGATATACCACAGCATAAAAAAGGTTKCCAAAGTTCAGTCATTTAAATAGTATTGTAGTAATCAGATCTCATTAAGCAGATGTTTACATACTCTGGAATATCAACTAAACTGACTCCAGCAAATGAGCTCAGTTTGTGAGCGTACAAAATCCCAACRCGTATTGGGGGAAACAATACAGCCTGAGAAATGATACAGCAGAATTCCTTTTAACTTATTACACATACACATATCATGATTTCTGAAACTACCATTGGAAAATGGAATTTTCTTAGTTTAAAGTTATCTCACAAGCACATATGCTTCATTTGCTGCTAAAAGTAATGATAGCATTGTGCGAGGCAGCCAGCAGGGCTATTCAAGCCCCCGAATCTGATCTTTGGGAGAAAACAGCTATCCTTCAGTCTGAATAACAAGGTGTTTCAAGCTGATTATTTTCACAAACACACTCACTCTCTTTCTATTTTGCCAGATGCTATATTTAACAAACGTAGGTTGAAGCAAGACGACACTGTTTCTGTTCCGTACAACCCCRGCGAGGTTAATCAGTGATCCTGCAAGCGTACGGCGGCTCCAATCGCTTATCTGTCCCAGCAGCTCACCGGAAGGGCCAGCCGTGTGGAAGACTTGCACTTGAGCCTCCACATTCGCAACTTAATATAGGAACAAATCATGTGCTATTTAAGTGGCTATATAAAGATCAGCTCACATAAGCATTCTTATCTTCACAATGTTCTGGGATCTATTTCAATTACAGTAAAAATAAATAAATAGATTCCTTCTGCGATATCAACTGTCTAGATACGTAATGATTTTCCCAATAGGTCTATTGCTTTAAGCCTTTATTCAACGGGACTACTCATCTGATTAATTGTTYATCAATATAAACTTCAGTTTTATAAGACTAATTTTTAACTGGTTGGGATAAGAGAGTTAATTCAATATATATTCRCCTTGTAAAAACGTGGAAGTCCTTGCAGAATCTTTGTTATAATGCTATTGAGGGTAAACCTGCAAGAAGAGGGGGAACAGCTCTTTCTAGAAACATAATCTCACTGATTTCTATAGGTACAGCTGACACTTCAGTATGTAACAGTAGGAAATAATTACCACACATCTAACAGTCCCCCATGACCTTTAATACTTTTTGCACTGTGGTTGTCAGTTTAATACAGTTTAGCTGCTTKCAAGAGGTAGTTAACATTTTGGCAAAGTGTACTCATCTTCACATGCCCCAGCTGTACCATACAGGTGTTTGCATTTGTGCTCGTAATAAATAAACGAAAGGCACCCGCTGGCTGGATGCCATTTGGACCACCTTGAAGAGTAAGTCCAGGTATTGCTGTCTGGGTGAAGTGCCCGTGCTTTCTAAGGAGCTAGCAACAAGCTATTTCCCCACCCCCAGTCTATTTCTAGTATATTTGGTTACTTTGGATCAACAGCCTAACCTAGGTTATCACTTCATAGCCAATGCCAACTTTCACATGCTTCTACTGTTTCAATCTCCTAGTTGATGTTATGCAGCCGCCTGCCCAGAGAACCTTGCTATGGGCAGGCATACCACAGGACAGTAAGGAATTGACACAAAATTTTTTTGAGAACTACATAAATTCAACAAAAAAACCCCAAGAGATGAATATAGCTGCCTAAAATTTAAGTTATGATTACCTACAACATGGAGGCTCAAAACCACCAATTCTTTCTGGAAATACTAACAAAAGTATTGTGAAAGACAGAAGGACCATGACTTCACTCRGCTCCAGTGAGGCCTCAGGAGGAGCAGAAGACAGAGACAGACCAGAGACTAACAAAATGGTCAAAAGTTTAGGAAACAAGATATTGAGGGGGGGAGTTAAGAATGCTGCTGTCCTTTAGAAAAGGCTAAGATGGAGCATTAGAAATGGTAAAATATTTGTCTTTAGGAAACAGTGATGTGTCAGGAGCATGTTATGTGTTTCACCAAAGGCTGATGACCTATTTGATCTTCTGCCTTTTACGATGAAYTGTATCAATTCAGCATTACCTACAATAGTCTTGGCAGTAGTGTTTATTTTTACTGAACTTCACAAGATCCTTAAGAACCACTCCTGTCAGGTTAAAGCAAGCATGTAAAATTTTCTTCAAATACAGCAGAATAATACTTTATTTCTCTCTATGTCAAGCCCTGTAGTAGAAAACATGATTATAAAAATTAGTGAATATTTTGCTAACTGTTACATTGCTCAATTTTTTGAGGTGGTGCAGTGCAAGCCACACTCTGAAATGAAACAGGCATGCTGAATACCAAGAAATGTCAGTACCTTTTCTTAAGGGAGGATTCTTGGTTTTGCAGGGCAAAAGTAGCAACACCTGCACTCAGTGGCTCTGAAGGCATCTCAGTCGCAAAGCACTTGTCACACTGCTCTGCGATTCCTTTCGGCTCATTCAAGATGGTCCTTTAGTCAGTAACTTTCAGGACCAGCTTCCTCAGGTGGGTAACTCTCTCCTTACTGTACAGAAGGGTTAAACTGGAGGTTTAGGATTCCACTATGGGGCAGAGGTTTTAAYGAGTCAGGCACTCAGGAGTTGAATTCTGCAGTGCTTAAGGCATTAATGGGATCTAGTCCTTTAAAATTGTTATGTCCTCAAAACCATTCCTCATTTAAAAAAAAAAACAACAACACATATATAAGGCAATTGAAGTACCCAATCATTTCTAATAGGAAGAATTTCTTGTTTTCCCACAGCCCCAAAAAGATTAGTTATCTACCTTATGCCAACACAGGAGAGCCTTTAAACTACAAGAAAGATTAGCATCATTCTCCTGAGATAGACAGCCTCATCACAAAAAATTTGTCACAATGATAGTCTAATTAAATGCATTATTCTTCAGCAAAGAAGTGAACACTTGACATGTTTGAGTTAGACATACAAGTTGTCCCCTCTTCTTCAATCTATACCTTTCTTCGTAATGGCAGGCCCACAGGGAAGGCTGTGGGCCTTCATTTACAATGAAATCAGTGAATGCAGAAGCAATTTTTTTTAAAACCATTTTCTGTAATGATTGGATGAATAAACCCCATGTTTTCACAGGGATCGTGCTTCAGGGTAAACATTGAGGTTAGCTTTGGCTGGTTCTTTTAATCAAAACATTTCTGTTATTCTAAATCAAGCACAATGAAAGTGCCAATGCCTCCAGGAAAACGTACAATAAAGCCCYGAGGTGTCAAGTTTGCCTGAAAGGTAGAAGCAGCCAGCTGGCTATGGTCTTCAATAAACACAAGGTCAAATGCCCAATTTTTCCTCAAAGCTATGAAAAGGACAGTACTTCTCCCTAATACAATTCCAATCATAAATCAGGCAGCAATTCAGAGAAATTTCATCCATTTTGCAATAGTTTAGGAGAATTCAATTGCAGGCTTGTGAAAGTTGGACGTGATGCTCTGCAAGCTAACAGAAAAATCAAGATGGTATAATGGAAAAGTCCAGGCTTACGGACTAACTCTTCCTGTGACAAAGTTAGAACTGGATTGTCCTTCCCAGCATTTCACTGTTTTAGCCTCACAGTGAGATAGAGGGGACCTTTAATTGCTCTACTTTTGGTTAGTTCACTTTTTTTGGGTACTGAGTTAAGTTGTACTACACAGGATTTTTGATACCATCAGAAATTCTTTGCTGTTTCCAACAGCAGTTGAAGATAAAACCTTGGATGCAATTATTCTACTCTGGAATTAGCACTGAGACAATTCTTAAGAAGAATTCGTGAATTCATCGTTACTGCTAATCTCAACATTATTGCCTCTGTTATGTTTCACAAATGTTTGCTTTTCCTTGGACAAAATATCCCACAGATGYGTTACGGTTACTACAGATATCAGAGTCACCAATTCTAGGTACTCAATTTACAACACGCTAGGCAAGCCTGCTTTCTCAGTGTTTATAGCACTTGAGTTACGACATCTTACTGGTGACGGCTGGTAATTATGTGTCTTGTTAAAATCATGTACTAGGCATTGGGGACTAAGTCTATCTGAATTCCATCAAAGGGGAAACAGGGAGATATTCCTTCTCCTATAAGGACCCACTGGGAATCCTAAATCCAAGAGAAGATGAAGGGTTCATCTCCCAGAATTGGTCATTAATTTTTAAAAGCAGYCATTACACATTTGGATACTGCTCATGCAATAGTCACATGAACAACTGAGTAGGAAAAGCAGCAACCTGACTTACTTAATTGAACCTCTACTTACACCATCAGATTTTTCAATTCGTATGCTCATTTGACCAAATTCGTTCAATTTTCTGTAACAAAAGATTACAAGATCATCATGCATCCTAGTAGACTACTAAAAAACCTGTGCCAACTTAGAGAAATTTAAACAAAAACTAAAAAAGGCTAATGAGAAATCAATTAACCTGGCATAGAAGTATTTCAGGTATTCATTAGATGAGCCACGATCACTCAAAAATCAAACAGCAATAAATTCTGCAGGTAGAACCCCAAAACTACATCAACAGTAACAATTAAATAAATACATTCTTAATAGGAGCTTAGAAAGAAATCAAGCATGCAGTTAAATAGAAATCCCCATTGCAACCAATCACATGTGTAATTTTAAGTCTGCACTTACGTGCTTTATTGCACTGGGTTCGGAGTGCACAGCATTTTGCTGGATTGAGCCCCATGGTCCTATTACTACAGAGCAGCTGAGGACCTTCAACATTACAGGCTTAATCAATTTGAAAGATAATAGAAAATGCAGAGATAAATAATGAGAGAGGAAAAAAAAAAAAAAGAAATACAAAACCCAACATATTTTTCTATTTTGTATCTGGCTTTTAATCTGTATATACAGGTCCAAATCTGCTCAAGCTATATACTTATTTCCTAACACGAAAATCACATTTTGGCCTCTGGGCTAAGACACAAAGGAGAATCCCACCAGCCAACCATGTCTTTTCTTAACAGAATAGTCTATAGTTAACGTCCAAGGCTGTAAGTGAATTTCTTCAGCACACTGTATTTGTACCATCTGCCTGCCAAGTCGATGCACTATCAGCATTTAACTCAGTATTTGCCAGGTCCAGGAGAAATAAAGAGCCTTTCTTACTCGGTCTAAACCAGATCCCACTCTCTAGCAGTTTGAAGACTCAAGACTTTTCACTCCAAATGCAGGTATGGCCTTTTACTACAGATACAACATAAAAAATGAACAGGCAACTCTGTGTCTCTTGCTGGCACATCTTCCTTGTATGCACCATAAAAAGTACATCTTAGCTTCTACAGAAAGTCTTCATRCAGTGCTTCACGATTGTCAAAAAATAGTTTGTAATAAAGCTGGAGGCACTGTAGCATTTATTTAAAAGGGCAAAACCCTCAATAAGCCTCATGTGTGAGGAGCTTAGTCTATGTTAATGGCTAAAGAAAAATARTCAGCATGAATTCCTGGTTAAAACTCAAGAATTAGAATGTATAATCATGCACAAATCAAAAGGGGGGTAGGGKAACAGTAGGCATCTTCATAAACCAATCATCACAATTTATAAAACATCTCAATTTTACTTGATGGGATTACATACTTTTCATTACATGACATTGTTCACTGATTTATAAATGTTGGATTTTGAGTGGCTTTACAAGGCGAAAAAAATGAAAATGTTTTTCCTGAGCATCACTTCAGCAAAATCAGAAGTCATGTGCGTTTTTCTGTGTTAATTTATCTTGGAGATTTGCACGTTTGTAGAAATTCAGATGGAAGATAATCTAGAAGAGACGAGTCACAACACTGTGCATTTCTGGGCCTCCAYGAACATTTGGATAGCCAGCACATATTAGCATACCGCCGAGTATTGCAATACTTAAAGAATGATTAAATATTGCTGATATTCACTATTAATTAAAACTAAAAGCATTGCAATACCTTTACATTTTTTCTTCTTCACTGATTCTTTCTTTAGATTACAGTGAAAAGGGCAATTTTAAGGTACATTCTTCTCTGTCACTCTGGGTTTCACTTAATTTATCACTGTAGCACTTCATGAACAGAAATACTGAGGAATTTGAATTTGGTGTTTTAATTAATTTCATTTATTTTAATTTAACCAATTACCTTGTATATTTATACAAAACATTATTTAAGCTTTTCTTGAGCCAATGTTAGCCTGCAGGGAAGCCTAGTTAAAAACACAAGCAAACAGAAAACCCCAACTTTGACCTATATCAGGATAGAAACACGAAAATTGCTCCTCTTTGTAAATTGTGATTAATGCCTCACCACATCAAGTAACTTTAACATAGGTTTATAAATTCCATGCTGACTTGTTTCAGTCATTAATTCTCTCTGCTTTCAAGTAATTATTGGATTCTATTAGAAATAGATGAAAAGGGAAATGGCACAGTATCTTCACRTCCCTTAATTATGGATTTACAATGGCTACCTGGGCACGCACATATTACACCTTACATTGTGAAGGATCCCAGAGATTTGAGAAACGGTGTCATTTCATTAAGATCACTTCAGGTACCACACATCCGGACTTGCGCAGTAACATTTAGCAATTCAGTCCATCACACGCACGCAACAACATAGAGAAAGACGTGCCATACAACACAGCTGTGGCATCCGGTGTAAATTGGTGCSTCGTCTTTGCCATCAGAAGTGCACGATTTAGGATTAAGGTGTAAAGTGTAATCCAAGGATGAAGGTGTAAGAAAATTTTCACTTGGTAGAACATAACTGAGAATTGGACTGGAGCACTCACTATTCTTCCAGGTTTACTGTGGGTCTTTAAATGCCCCAGAAGCAGCACAACTTGAGTCCTACAGCTCTTCCAACAATACTGGCTATCAGTGATAAATGAAAGTTATTGGCTAACAGTGCTACCTAAATCCACTCCAGAACATGCTGAAGGATATTTTAGGGAGTTAGTTTGCTCTCTCTCTACTAGAAAAAGTAGTATTCTTTGGTGTGCACAGCTTTATTTCCTCAACTAAAAACATTCTTGTCTGCAACAGACATGCCACACTAAGAAAGGTTAAAGTCAAAAGGACCTAGTTTTGTTCGATTACAGCAGAATTAATTGATGTGTTTAATCAAAGAGATGCTACTTGGCAATGGCATAAAGCTTCTCTTCTCCAGGGACGGTACCAACCTCACTGGTAGACTGGCAGCTTTTAAATAAATACAAAACAGTAACAGTAAATGTATGCTTCTGTCAGAGCCCATGGTTTATAAGACTTCTTTTCAGAGTCAAACTTTACACAGTACCTCTCTTTTTTTCTTATATATACTATTAAGCTTCTCTTAACACGAGAGAGAAAGCAGTAAGAACTGTATTGACAGTAACTGTAAAATCAGAAGTATGCTAAAAGCACACAGAAGAAAAACATGCACAAAATTTATCCATTATGGCAAAATCATTGTGTACGATATTGTAAACTATCTCATGCCTGCCCTGCAGAAAAAAAAAGGAAAAGAAAAAAAGATGCATATGAGGACCAGTTTTGGCCAAATCTCATCCTTTGTTTTCATTTTCTCTTACAGAAAGCTTATGTCTTGAATTATTTCTGCCAAGCACTTTTTTTRAAATTGTAGTTTGTGTACTTGCAATGTCTATTTCTAAACTAACCAATCTTTCACCAGCAAATAAATAAAAAGCGATGATAACAAAAAAGATTGTTTATGCAGTATGTGCATGCATCACCGTTTTTTATTAGTCTTCTGTTAAAAATCTATCAAAAGAGATTGTGCACTGACCACAAAAAAACCCAAAACAAACAAACCAACCAACCAGAAAAACCAAARTCTTCATATTCTTTGGCAGTACCTCACCAAACAGAATTACCGCCTTAAAACAGAACTTCACATTTCCCCCCCGCTTTACATAAGAGTTTAAATGGGCTAAAGTATTTGGGGAACTGGGTATAAAAAACAGAATCTAAGAGAGTATTTTTGAAGAAAACAGTAGAACATAGCACAAAGCTTTTCATTACAAATGGACTATTTGCCAAATAAGCAGTCAAGTTCATTGAGCAACAATTCCCATAATTATCTTGCTCATTTCCCATGATGCTTATTGCAGTTACACTGGAAAAGCAGCTACTGATATTCTAATTAGACTGATTTTTGGAGCCTRAAGTTTCTCTGATCTTTATGTTTTTCTAGATTTCACTGACATTTTCAGACCATGGAGTTTCTTAAGAAACTCCAGTTCCTGAACCATAAATAAAAGCTCGTATTGACAAAATTGCTAATAACAATACTGCAGAGTAGATTACCCTAAACCAGCAAGCTTAATTTAGAAACCGCCTTTGGATGCCAATCCAGAGTATTAGCCATTTAACCCCAAACAACTCCCTCCGTTGTTAGGAACCCATCATTGTCTTTTTTTTTTTTTTTTTTTTTTTTTTTTGGAGGAATCTGAAAGAGCAGATATCTTAAGCTGAAGGAAACAAATCTTCCTCCTCTCTTCCGCATGCTTTCACGAGTGTGTGAATTCCTACTTGGAAATCGCACATCGCCGACACCAGAGCCCACCTAGGAAATACTCCCACATGTTCTCCTTCATCTTTGCCAGCATTATTTCCGCAAGGACAGATGGACTCGCAGGTATCCTATCCTTGAGTGGGCTTTATAGCAGGGGGTAGAAATGAGATTTCTTTTTCAAAATATCTGCACGATCATTCAAGAGCTGCCTTCAGACAGAAAATATATATAGGTAAATTTAGATTCCTGTTTCCTCAGATTACCTCGATAGAGAACAATATAGATGCAGCCACTAAGAAGTAATACTCTTAAAATGTCTCTTCTGTTAGGCTACCTTCTGCAAAAGAGATGAATTGGAAATTTGGAAAAAACATATCTGATCTTTTGTCCATTACAGCAATGTGTTTCTTTAATTAGGTAGCATTACTTTTTAAGARGAGACATACAATATCGTTTCCTACAATATAAACTGTAAACAGCAGAAATAAAAAATAGCATATTTGTTCATTAACAGCAGTCTTGCAGTATTGCCTAAGACAGCATACAACCCCTTTATCTGACATGCATTGCACAATTATGTTCCATCCGAGATGAGACAAATGCTTTCTCATTTCATAAAATCTCATACCGTTATCATGTAACTTCAGAGTAGCAATTTTATGCCTTATCAACATGTAATTTTGATCCTAAAACAATGTAAAAGAATCTTTTTCCTCACATTTCCCTCCCAGCACACACAACAGTTCAATGAGCTAGACGTTGCACACCGGTATCTTCCAATTTTTTGGATAAAATTTCTCATGGCACCCATTACATAATTGACATAAGAATGATAACTGTAGCTTGTATGACAAACCATAGATATCCCAGTAGGAACAGAATGATGCATTATTTTTAAGAGGTAGAGGAATGCATGATTGCACTGTTTGGCTGTTACCCTATTCTGGAACTTGTCAAGCCGAGAATGTAACTCCAGTCCCTTCAAAAGCACTGATCTCCAGAGAATCATTACTACAACTTGTAGAAGAGCTCATAAGATACCGCGATGCCCCAGGTAGCATACTTTTGCCTAGGCACAGCTTTGCTAGATACCAAAATTAGCATGCCAATTCTGCTGGAGCTTGGCTTCTTCCTATTCCATATGGATTGAGAAGGACAGGGAGAGAGGGGTAAGGCTGCCACTGCTCCTGGTTCCATATGGCCCAGCTGGAGCAAGCTGGCTCTCAAGTTGGCTGTTTTATGGAAATCACTTGCCAGAGTTTCCCTTTTCAGAAGCATAATGTGTATCAGAACTGGCATACAGCTGCCAATGTGGTTTCCAAGCGAAACTCTACCAAATTCTTCAGCTGCTAATGGGGACTCATTCTTTCTAGCTAATTATCTGCTGGTTTCCAGTCTTGCTCTTCTCTGAARCTAAATTACAAAACTTCCATGGTTTGTATGAACTATAAAATTACTTCCAGCACTGCAGTGACTCATAACAAAGCCACAGCATTTTAAGGAGGATATAGAAACATAGCAAGTAACCACAATAGTGTCAAATACTGAAGAACTTTACAGTACCATGGGAGAGAGTCCTTGGGATTCAGCATAAATGCCTCCTAAATTTTCAGGTAAGTTTGACACTAGCATATCCTGTGCTACTGTGTATTTAATTCCTTCCCCCCCGCCCTCCCGTTTTTTCATTTTTTCTCTCAAGGTCTGCAAGACCACAAAGAAGAATCTACCTTTGCTAAGGCTGTTTATAAAGTCACCAGCAACTAGTAAGATAAACTTGCGGTCAGGGTATTAGCCCCTCGAGTCATTTCAAGTAAGCTTCAGGAGGCATTACAACAAATCCCACYGAATATGACTGCTTAGTCCAACTAATTCTGTGTACTGTTAGACAAACGGGATAATTTGTAACATGAGTCAAATTAGCTATTTAATCAATTTACTCCTAATGGCAGTAGAAGAGATTAGCACCTTAAAATGTGGGCCGTTGACCTACCTACAATGTAGCATTTAGCTAAGTGAAAATACTTAAAAGATGTAGCTGACAAAATAGAATTTAAAAATCATGACAGATACAGCAAAAAGTAACTTATTTAACTTAAAATAATGAGACTTTGAAGAACTTTATTCAGTCTGACATGACTCTACCAGCAGATGTACACATGAATAAACCGACACAGGGACTGAAAAATCCTACAAGGAGCCACTTGCTAACACTTTTCTCCAGTGTCTTTGACACACACGTTTCTTGAATTTAAAACAAGAACAAAACATTCTTTTTCCTACCCGAGCCTCTCTCCTCGGCACTGCTTCTGCTGCAGTGCTCGCTCCGGCTACACTGACTTTGGTCGTGTCACAAACAAGTTACTACCCACGAAGCAGTTCTCTGTAAAAGCAGCTGATCTTACTAGCGGGGAGAAATAAGAAGGTGGGCTTCTCCATTATGTGATTAAGTTACCTACTGTGCTGTAAAATCCTAATGGAGTTAAGTATCTCTACTTCATGATGAGACAAAGGGTCAGTCTACAGGTCAGAAAGAACTGACAATTTAGCTTTYCAATACAACTCTTGCTCTTTGTTTCTCTTAGTGTTTAAAGGGAGATAAAAATCATGGGTCAATGATCTCACWTGGTAACAGTTCCAAGACTTATGAGAGACATTCACACCGCAGGAGGAGGACTAAGGAACTGACTGATGGAGACAGACAGTTTAGTTGCATCAGTTACCTGAATTTTCTTGTTTCAACAGTAGGCAAATACATCTTTTCAAGTATTTCATTAAGCCTCTGGGCTAAGGCAGATAGAAATCTTACTATTTTGAGTAAGAGACACTGATGAAGACATTTGCTCTGTTCTTGCAGTATTTGTTAATGTATGTTATTTTCTTCATTTTCTTTTCTTTCCATTATTAATCATTCCTCTTCTGATTGCCTCTTCCACAAGGAGCAATCTTTCAGGCAGGGCAAGTTCTTAGAAAGCATCCCACCATTTTGGTATGCTTTTTGATATCAATTCCAGCAYGTCAAGACTATGTTTTTGAGATGATTATTTAAATTTGTGCCACCAAAAGAATTGCAGTTCCTTAGCTACCTTTACTACAAGCTTTGTCTTGTCACACTACCAAATATTTTTTGAATAAAATTCTATGCTGTATTTAGTTTCCTTGAAAGTAAATGTATTAAATGTACAGAAATGACATTATTCTGATTAATTTATAATTTGAAGAGCTCTGCAAGTCTTTTGTCTGGCAGTAAAATTCTCTGCATGAATGGAGTGGCTTGGACATATAGGAAACAGCTATTAAGCATTCCTTCTTGACAGTCATTCAGACTTGTAGCCTTTACTATAGGCACCTCCATCCCCTRTAAGCAATAAAAGTGGGAAAACACTTGGTTTTTAAAGTCATGAAATGTTGTGTCCAAAAAGTTACGATGTTTGATTTACTGAAGGCAGTACGGAMCCCATCAGGCATGTCACGTTCTGCGCACCTGTGCACTTTTTCAGAAGTAAAACACYGAGTGGATTTTCTTCGTCAACACTATAAACTGTCCAATTCTATTCTTCGGGAAGAAAAGAGGAGCAGATCTATCACCCTGCCTTAGAAAGCTCCCTCCTCAGCAGCCAGAGGAGAGCTCTGACTTAAAGGCAGTCTTTCAGAGGTGTCAGGTGTTTTAGCAGGAGTCTGGGCACAGTATCCCTGCTCATTACGGAGTATAAGTTTCAGATGTACATCTGGGTTGAACTCACAAACTGGAAAGAAAAGGGACATACAAAATAGGCATGCAGRAATTCTGATAATGAAAATTATCAGCAAGCTTAGGGTGAGAAGTTTAAAGAAAAAAAAATTATCTTAGTGGGAACAAACTGCACAAGGAAAATTTAGGTTTACTTTGTTATCAGAAATCGATGTTATTTTTCAGCGAGACACCTTCCATATTTGCAATGCAAGGCTGAAATAATCTTTATCAGTGAGTTATGGGGTACCACATGAATCATAGTTAAACTTATTTATTAAGGAACACAAAGCTAGCAGGAATTATTTCAGATCACCACACTGGCCTGAATGCACACAGCATAGGCTCATTTATTCCCCCACACTTGCACAGAAACATCTCCATACACAGAGCGGAGTTYAGCAAACTAAACAGATGTCTGGTGGTTTGCATTTGAACGTATGTTTCCCYGCAGACAAAGAACGACCTCTGGTAATTACCTGACAGCTAAAGGAACATACTACTTCAGCCAGTAAATAAATTCCGCTTCTCCCGGTGAAGTTATCATTAGAATAACTCTGAATTTAGATGGGAAATCTAAATAATTATCCACGTTACAGTACCCAGTTTCGATTTTTTTCTACCGGAATACGAATGACTCACTTAGGACTCTTCTTACTCACTGGTGAAATTCAGAACTTTCTGAATTTAATTGGTTTGTTGTTAAATTAATAAACGTGTTCCATACTGAATGAATCCATCTCCAATAAATATTACAGAAATCTTACAAAATATTTTCCTTCATATGCAAGCAATTTATGGAAAATTAATCAGGAGAACTAGGAGATCTTTTAGTAACGCTCCTCCAAAAGATTCTAATGACTGAGTGGAGAGCAGAATTTTAAGGGTTTTGGCCACTGATTCACTTTGCCAACACTTTGTGGTTATTACAATTAAATAAAAATTTTGCTAGGTTTTAAAATCTTTGGGTTTAACCTAGAAAAYCTGGAGGACTAGATCCTTCACATATACCACAAATTTAACCTACATTCTACTTAACATATTGAATAAATCAATAAAATAATCCAATGTAAAGTTAGGAAAAAATCTGAAATTCAGCATATTAACCAATTCAAGGTTACAGAGCACAAAATATCAAAATTCCATTTAGAATCACGTTCCATCTTTCACATATTTCAAATTCTTTTCAGTCTTCCCCTGCAATAAACACCAAATTATTGTCTATGAAGCATATCTAGAGGTTTTTTACTCTAAATAATTCTATGTGTGTATATATATATATATGATCTGTGCAACTACAGTACCTAAATGCGTCCTGAGTATTTGATCTATTAAAATGTCAGAAAAATTGAAAGTATTAATATCCCCATCAACAAAATAGAGACTTGAGGCAAAGAGAAAATTCAATTATTTGTTTATGCTCCCAAAAAAAGGTTTGTGGCAGAGCCAGAAATTTAGGCCAGCTCTTTTAAGTTCCAGTCCAGAACTAACTGTTCTCATCAAAAGTGTAGCAAAAGAAATGTTTCATTTTTTACCAAGGCCATAGTAAATTCTCATTCTGCTTAAAATACTTAAATTACGTGAATGCTGAACCAATCAATTATGAGGAAGATTCTCTTTTTAAAAAGATATAATGATGTGGTAAGCATAGTCAGGGAAAAAAAAAAAAAAAAATCACATCTTCTTAAGAAGGGAGAAGGGAAACAAAGATAGGAGTCACTTTGATGAAAACTCATCCATTGAAAATGCWGCACTAATCAGGCCTAAAAATAAAAAAATACTGAAAATGTTCTTTTGCAGAAGTTCGGTGAGAACTATAAATAAATATGGTCGAAGTAATGAAAAATAAAAGCTTTGGAAGAGACACTTGAATTTAATTTGTATAGCTTTGATAAGAAATTTATCAGCAGAGAAGGCAATAATTCTATTCCACTCTAAAGGTATTTGTTTGCAAAATGCCAGATAGAGGTGGACTTCAGATATGAATATCGTTTTGACGTTTGTTTTTTTTATTGGTATTTCTCTCTGAAAAAYATCCTTATGTGCTGGGGAAAGACTGCTGGCTTCAGCAATTTGAGCAAAAAATGATTGAAAGAAAATTAATCTATTAAGTGTTTCAAAACCRGCTCAGATTGTTTGCATGTTTGTACTGTGAACTGAAGTATCACAGTGTTTAAATCTGTGGAGACTCATCTATAATAAAATACTGCAGATACAAATTAAACAAATAAAAGCCTGAAAACACTCCTTTTAGTCAAAGAAAGCTAAAAGYCATAATACTTGAGACTTCTAGACGTTGAATAGAATGCCACATTAAAGAACTATGAATACTATAAAGGGCTTTTTTTTTTTTTAATCTGAATAACAGCAGGACAAAATTTGTTAGATGAACAGGGCAAATATATAAGAGGATAATATAGATCCATCTAGAATATTTTGAAATGTCTAAGGGATATTAATAATTYTTGTTTTGGGATAAATACCAAATAGCTAGGGATAACCTTTCCTTCAATGTTAGGATGTAAGAAATGACAAATTGTTAGTCATTTAAATATGATCTCTACAGGGTCACTGTTATCTGGTGATATGCAGCAGGCAAGTATCTTCTTGACAATATCAGCAATAACTTCTTGAGATAGGTGGTATTTCAGAGACTTATCACTGTCCTTTAGCTAATAATCATGGAGGTAAATTGAGTTAAGTTGTATGCCATGGAAGTTGCCATAAAAATATAACTATCTCAGAATCAGATTTTGATTATGTTTTCATAAACTTTTATATGCTGTACATCTATCTTTCAATCTAGCAAGACAAATAGACTCTTCTGAACATTCAGTTATTCTCATTTTAAAAGAATTAAGCTATTGCTCTTTTGCTGGCAAGAACTACTCACAATCCCTGTAACAAAGGCTAAGAAGGCAAGCATTTCTCTAGCATGTATTTTTTCTTTAGTACGAGCAACTTTGTCCTAACATCTATCTTCCAATCAAATTTCTGCTCACSTTACTGCTAATTAGGCTTCAAAGTTCTATATTTCTCTTTTAGGGTTATTAGAGCCAGTGTTCCTATCAGTTGTGATTGTACATCTAACTGTATACAGTTGACATACAGAGATGCATGCAGATGTACATCCATACGGCCATATTGAGAATACTTTGATTGGATTCCTTTTTAAAATGCATGATTTTGATTTAGTTTGATTATTGAAAATCTTCAATCAAATTAACTGAATGGTTGAGCTTATTAGATTTCGGTAGACTGTATTGCAAGGATGAATTCGGTGATCTATTAATTCTTTCCATCTCTTATTTTTATAAAGAGATACAAATGTGGCCAGTGACAGCTCTCACACCCCAGCTCTCCTACAGTTTGGGTTCATGGGATACCAGCATCTGCTATCCTTTTGTAAATATTAATGGCAGTAGTTATGCCGTAAGTCAGGCAACTTGCCTCTTAGACTCTATACGTGCCAAAGGGCAAGTGGCTGCCTCTAYGCAGTTATCTGATGTGGGTACTTTGATTACATTACCCCTCGGCACAGATTAAGGAGCAACTTTATGTCCAGCATAAATGGCAACTCACTGGTTTAGATTTTAGTCTCTTATTACTGCACTGCTGCAGAATTAGTGTGAATATCATAGAAGCTGTTCAAGAAGCTATGATGGATCTACCTATAGAGCTCTGCCCAGGCACTAGATTTTTGGAAGAATGCCCCGCGGATTCTCTTTAAAGCCCAATGGCAGTACGACCACACTTTTCAGAAAGTGGTTAGTGCTTTGTTGAGAATCYACTTGTGAGAGTTAAAAGGAAATTTGTTTCAAGATGGTAAGATCTTGATGGTTTACCAAGCACAAGACCGTATTTAAGCTACTTCCACTTGTACAGTCAAAAAAACCCCCAAAACCCAACACGCAAACCTCCAAGTTAGTAATAATTTTTTTTTTTTTTTTTTTATAATCTTGCCTGCAGCACTTAAAGTTAAAACACATTATGTGACTTGGAGAAAATGGATGACTTCCAAGAGGAAAAAGATTTGCTAAATGGAATTTGCCAAATTCTTTTAAAGTGAAGACAAAAAATATTTCCTATGGCCACTTTTAAAGATATTGTGACATCAGACCATGTAATCTACTAAAGGGAGGACAGAAACACTGTCAGTAGCAATACCAATAGGAAGGCGCTTGCACACAATGTGAATTATAAACATTTTGATTTTGGTCTGTTAAAAGCATATGTTCTTGATTTAGTTTAATATTTAAAAAACTACACTCAACTGATGGATAAAAAAAAAAAAAATAATCTTCAGAAGCAAGTTTCAATTCACCTTCACAGAATGGAATTGGACCTGAAATTAGTTTAATGATCAGTTGTTTAAAACTGTATTTTAAAACACTTGCAGTTTTAGAATTCTTTTCAAATGTAAGTACTAAGAATAATTTAGTTCTGATATACTTTGACAGACAATTCATATAATTTACTCTTTCGAAGTACTTAGGTAAAGTAAAAATCTCTGATAAGAYATTAACCTTCCTAAAAAAAGTTTTACAGAATAGGATACCCAAGATCTCAAGTAAACAAATAACAACAMCACCATCCTTCAGCAAGTTCTTTTGAGCCTCCTAATCAATCAACATTTGGCAGCATTTCTCAGCTTTTCCTATGAAAAGTCATGTACAGGTTGCAAAAGTGTCAGTTGCTCTGATAAATCTTACTATGTTAATGAGGTTGATTATTTCCTCTGTACAGATGAGAAGAATATAGGCATTAATCTGTTATTAGCGCGTTCCCAGTAACTGTTTTTATTTTCTGACTCATCTGACGGAACTCATCTATAAATCTCATAGGATTTACACAGAAATAATGAAATCAGTAACTTCTCCTTGCTAAGTGTCTGCCACTCTGAAGTGTCTTCATACTAAGTCTGTTGAAATCAACCTGTTGTGAAGAAGCTGCTTACTCTACAGAGTAAGAATACCATAAGCATTTGACTCTCCTTCATTCTGACTACGTATTTGCTTTTCCAGACAGAAAACTAGTCATGCAATTAATCTGTTTAAAAGGAAATGCAATGTATTTCTGTTGTGCCCATCTAATTACATACCAGTTATTAGACCAAAATCTAAATAAATGGTTATATAAACACATAATCTAACTGGGAAAGCTGAATTTCACACATRACACACAGTTTTGGTTTGTCCAAAAAAAAAAAAATCTGTATGGAAAAGGTTTTGGCAATTATTTTTTAATTATATCTAGATCCCCCATGTGTGTTACCAACAAATTTAACCATGCTCAATTCGGTCGCGTGTCAAGAATGCRGCGGAGAAAGATAAGTGACCAATAACTTAAGCTAAGCGACATCTGCTACAATGAAATTGCTCTGACTTAGTTTCTTTACAAATCAAGTAAGAAAAATACCTTAAGAAATTGTATTTGCAGAGTTGAAGTGTTTCCACAGGTCTGAAAACAATAGAACCAGTAATTTAACCTTTTACTCCACGTCAAAGTGATTGAATTACAGAAATCGGTGCTATTATCCTGTGTCATGATATACTCTAGTATATACAGAGCAATAAATATCAGGCAGAAGTTTGAACTACATGATATTACAATACATGATACTGCATAGTGAAAAATAGAGGTRCTAGGCTGAAACAAAACAAACAGAACTTGTGGATAGAATATTTTGACGCCAGACAGAAAGGTAAGAAATTGCATCCTAGAGAAAAAGGACGTTATAGAGAAATATAACTGCTATTGCATCATTTGGAAAAGAAAACAAAAAGTTCTATTAGAGTTGTTAGAATRGAAATTTAAGTCCCTAAACTCTGGTCCAACAACGATCATTATCTGTGAGAACATTAATTACAGGTGTTCACACATGTATGTTTAAATTCCTTACTATAGCGAGCCAATTCAACCACTCTAGCAAAGTTTCTCCTGAGTCRGAATTCCCATTCACACAACTGCCTCCTGTAGGAATGCCACTGCCTGATTTGGGATTGAATTCACTGCTACACACACTCTTTGCATAAACATGTACCCTCGGTATACAAAGGGCGTGAAAACCTTCAGTATGAACATCTAGCCGTTAAGGAGCTCTCAAAGTTCACCCAGAGTATAGCTATAGCGTATAGCAGTTACCATAGAGTGAGCCATAGTTAAGAGCAGCCTTACCTCACCATCTCTCCAAGTCTACTGGTGCTGCCACTAGCCTCCCCAGCAGACAACCCTTTTCTTACAGCCGCACCTCCACCTGGGCAACCATCTCCTGAACCATCTTCCAATCAGTAAGCTTCTGCCCAGCTGAAGTCTACAAGCAATCAGCTCCTGAGCAGCACCTCAGGTTTTTGTGCTCAGGGAAATGAAGTGTCAATAGTACTGGCTGGGGTTCAACCGCCTACAACGACTTCAAACAACGATTAAGGCACCAAACTCCCCGATCCGATACCACATAACATCTTCTGTCAAATATATACACACACTTAATGTCTTTTAATTTCTGGCAATATTTTTTCATGCAAAAGTTGAATTTAAATTATGCATAAATGATAGCATATACCTATACCTACACCACAGTTCCACTTATCTATGAGATACCTTGCTAATTTTATAAAAAATTAGCTTCAGCATCATCRGTGTGCAGACAAAGGAGCAGACACAAAAGCTGGGCTTTTGCTGACTGGCATACCCCTGTGACTCCTATGCTCCTGCGATTCTAGGTATCCAAGCATCACCTGAAACAGCTGAGGCTGTGTTTGACAAGTAAGGAGGGATTCAAAACTGTCAGAGATGTTGAAAATTAAGGCTCTAGGAGTTAGTCTTGGAAAGGGTTCTTTTTGATGTTTTATGCCCGTCTTATAGGGAAACTACCTTTCATAATCTGGACGACTGGCTCAGAACATTATCAAATCAAAGTTAGTTCCCACAACATCAAACTTTAATTTAGACAGAAATGCCTCCCTCAGAGTTGAAATGCTCTTAATACATGGTTAGCCTTAATCTTGCATGTTCCCCTGATTCAACATAATATTTCATCCTGACCTTTTGCTGAGAGTTAAAAATAAACGCTGACAATTATAATTATGTACGACTGAAGATAAAAGTAGACTCAATCAGCCTACTTTATACTAGAAACATTCCACCCATTTTGGCCCATTTCCTTTCTGCAACTGGAAAGGTGAAAGGAAGGAAAGATGAAAAGTTAACATGGCAAACGGGAAACATCTTCAACAACAAACTGTTAGCTTTTTAAAGATATTACCTGTGCGTGTGCACATTTTTATAAAGAAAAGGACAATATGCTTCTAAACATGTTTTCATTGTCTCTTCTCTGAGGAAGGCCTATGTATTTAACATTCTGTTTTGCCAGGTCCTAAAAGGGAGAAGTTTTATTAACTTTGCCATTGAAACACAGCCTAATTATGTTACGACAAAAAACTACAATATGTATTGTATATGTACAATTATATATAATGTATATATACACTTATGGAGAGAGAGGAAAATGCAATGACAGATAGACCTGACAGCAGAAGACAAGAWGTCTGAGAACTAATCTATACTGGAACCTGAATATTGAAGTTAAAATGGATGCATCTGCAATCAGAAGGATGCTGCTTCAAAATACTGTTCTGCCTTTGTTAAAGAGCTTTCTAGCTGTGTGTTTTGTTTTGTGTGGGGTTTTTTTGTTTTTTTTTTTTTTTATTTGCCTTTCAGTTTTAAAGAAGCAGAAATCCCTAAGCCACTTGATATACCATGGGAGGGTGAAGAGGATCACTAAAGCCTTGCTGTTTATGCTAATAAGATAGTAACTCAATTTACTTGAGTACTGATCAATGCTAAACAATCAGAGAAGTTCATGTATTATGTATTTCAGAAGAACCTGTGCTTTTTAGTGGAATGTCACAAGGTTAAACTACTGRTAGACACTGTTTCCCTTGAGCCCAATTTCTGCTACAGTGCTTCCTATCCACATAATGAAGAAACGATATCAAAATAAAGCATTGTTTGGAACATATAATGAACTGCTCTCATAAACTTCAACCTTCAAAAGTCATTATATTTTACAGTTTGATGCAGCAGACACTTATTGGGCCTCCATTTGGCTGGCTACATCAAGCAACGTACACTATTTTTTACCATGTCTCAGTAATTATTGATAGAACAATTGTCAYGGCTTGCACTGTAAATATCAGTGCATTAGCAATTGAAACAGTTTGTTACATACTTCCTGGCAGGTATACTGCAGTGCTATAAAATCTGCCTCTACTTATCATAGTTAACAATTACTTTAGGAAATATCCAAAATATAAAACTTTCAAGTTATCTCTTCTTCCTGCCACTGACTGTTTTCTGTGGTTTATTTAATCCTTTCACACTAAATTGTACTACAAATATCACTTTTTTTTAGTTCACAGCACTTCACAAGAAAGTTTTGTTTGATTTTTAAATCAAATGAGAACATTTCATACTCATAACTAAAAGACAAAATATTTCTGCATTCCTATGCAGCGTTCTGCTGATGGGTGCCTGTGAGGGCTGTTACTCTTAAATGGTAACTCAAATATGATCCCAAAGTAGTAATAATTAATACTAAAATTCAATTGGTAAAAACAGAGATAAGACTTATTTATTTAATGTTATCATGTTACACGGAGGATCTCATTCTTACGCTAATTAACAGCTCCTCTTGAAGTTACAGGACAACTAYGATGTGTTAATCATAATACTTCAAACCCATTTTTATTTGGTTTTGACCCTGTAACATTCACAAATACAGTTTGGAGTAAGTTGCCCAGAGTTCGTGGAATCACCGTTCTCGGAAATATTTAAAAATAACTGAAAAAGGCCCTGAGAAACCTAATGCAACACCAAAGTTTGCCCAGCTTTGACTGAGGTTTGGACAAGAAGACATCCAGGGATCCTGCATGGCCTAGATCATTCCATGATTCTTTGATGATAATTGGCAAAACTAGGTTCCTAAACTCTCCACACACAACCCTACATTTCATGTGAGCAAAACGAATGGAAAACAGTTTAAGTTGTAGAGCAGCTCTATATGGGATCAGGCTCTGAGAATTCATTAAGAAAAATATATACTAACAATGGCTTTTAGAACTGAGAGAGATGGAGAATGTATGATACCATGAAACACTTATCGAAATGTTCAGAGGCATTAATGCCACTATTTATATATCAACATATATTGCAAAGGTTACTTAACATCTCCTTAGATTAGTATGTTGTTCAGAATCAAATTAAAATTTATGACTGGAATTTTGAATAATTTATAGATATCACATGCTAGGGTACTTCAGCGTTTCAATTCAGTGGAATGAATATGTACATCTAGATCAAATACATAATACATAGATATGGAATTAATTGCATAMAGAAAGAAAGGCAAGGAAGAGAGCCAGATGAAAAGGAAAAGCGGGTGCATCTTCCGCTGAACACAGACACTTTTCTTGTGAGGTAAGGAGAACCACTGCAAGAAATGGGTCACAAACAAAGAATAACGAAATGATCACAAAATACATCATCCGTCTATTCTGAAGTCTGTAAGAAGGGGAAACTTGATGAGAAGTCCAAAGGGCAGGAGAATGGTCCTGTCCTGACAGAGAACATACTGAATGCTGCAAGTCAGCTAAGAGCTGTCTGTCCCCAATCAACGTTTTAATACAGTCAGACCCTTTCCGCCAGTCTCTGCCTGACTTAGTCCTTTAAACTGTAGTTTSAAGTTCATTTTTAAACTAATCTGGTAGAACGTAAGCTGAGTCATTATCTTTATTAGAGATCATTAATTAAAAGCAGTATTAGAACGCATTATGACGTTGTATCCCAGAGTAATTTTTCAAGGTACGTTAGATCTGACACCAGGAAAAGAGAGCCTTTTTAACAGTCAATTTTCAAGATAAAACTGCGAGCTCTTAGGAAAACCAGTATCATCTGCTATGCACTTTAACAGTACAAAGAGTAGAACTTACCATAGCCTTTAGGTCTTTTAGGTATATAATTACACATTTTTACTAACAAGAATTAGCATATATTTACTGTAACTGTATTCTTAATTTTGTTTATCAGTAGTGATCTGTGTTGGTAACTGAAAAAAATCAGCGTAATTACAAATGTTTGTAAAAAGATGGTATGTGTGCTTACACAGACAAGACCCAGGGAAAAATTATTGATTTATAGGATGGCAGTCTCAATAGTCTTCATAGTAATTAAAATCTTCTTGTACTAGTGGGTAATCAGATGAGTTCGATCTCCCTTCAGGACATCCTTGCATACCCCTTGACATTGTTGTTAAAGGAATCAGAACCCCCAGTCTCTCTATTTTAACAATTTACATTCTAAAACCCCACCCTTAAAACTTCAAGGTTCAGGATCGTTATTTCAATCAAAGCTTAACTATGCAGACGCTAGATTTTCKCTTCTTTCAAGTGAGTCTTTTAATAAACATTCCTTTACTTCCAATAGATCAGGTTAACATATTTCCAAGGAGAYATTACTTTTGCAGCTGGCTTGAATTAGAGAACTGCTATAGTTATCATTACACAGCTATTCAAATAGAAAATTTTTAGAACTTGGCAAAAAGGAGAAAAATAATCTGTCTCGTATACRCTGTCCAGACTCAATGCAAGCAGACAGGAAAATGAGAACATGTAAAAATCAAAATACTAAAAAGCCAGAAGAATGCTTGAAAAATTGAAAATTATAAGTACGTCTGACATTAAGATATGAAATTAATATATCCAAGGTAGAGAAGAAAAGCATAGAGGTAGGATTATTTACACAGAAAAAAGAATCTGAAGTCTGAACGACACACAGGAAAGAAGTAATGCTATGTAAAATTTAAGATCTAGAGGTACAAAAAAAGYGTGGTTTTCTTCCTTTGTCTTTTTTTCTGCAGTTTTTTACACTGTGCTGAAGATGGATCCATATGTACAATCAGATATACACATCAAACAATACTAAGTGTGAGGATTTTATTTCCAAGTGTTTATGGATGCAACTACAAATYGTCACAAAAACTGGAAGAAAAAATGCCACTGAAATAGCTAMTGGCTACAAAAATCCGATTTATCTMCCGTTAAATTTTATTGTGAGAAATAACATAAATTCAYGAACCGATACAGTAACTTGTGTGCTCGGGAGACCTTGACTCTAACCTTTCTTTGGGAGTYAACTCGTAGTGAAAAGGTGTTTAAAAGTCTTCATCGAGCCCATACAAATRATTGAAAACATCACAGAAGCACTCTATAATCAGAACTGGGAAAAAAGGTGTCAATCAGGTCAGAAATTAGATTAATTTACAGATTTGCAAAGAGAGACTTTTGCAAGTCTTCCAAAGGTTTTTAATCTCTACATTTTATAAGCGTCATTTACTTTAATAGGTTACCTTTTTSTTTAGGCTGCAGGCAAACAGAAAAACAAAATAAAAAGCAATTTAATATAAAATCATGGAATCATAGAATCATTGAAAATGGCCAGATCCAATGGGAGCAGAGTTAGGTCAAATCTCATCTGTTTTAAAAATCATAGCAATGTGCAAATGACTCAAATAAAATGGTCTATTTTTAACATAACGATGTCCCGCCTGCAGAATATGATAATACAGGATAGACYTGAAACTAATCTTAGAATACTTCACTTACTGATTCTTCCACAAAAAGTAACTGCAACAATTAGCAATTTAACACACTTTCATTYACGAGCCATGAAAGAAGGTCTTGTTCATATTTGATAAGAGCATAAAGCAGATCTGAGGCAATGTAATTAACCAGTTATACTTYTTATTAGATTAAAGTTGTCTTTTCAGTCATAACTGATACTTATAACTTGCCATCTGAAATAACAGTTTATTTGTTTTCACCACACTGCTATTACAGAATGCTGAGCTTATTGTGTTTTTGTTAGAAAAATATCAAAACAAATAAATATTCATACAAAGGCACCCTGYTCTCAAGCTTCCTACTACAGATTCCTATATACATCTATATAACTATATATGGATATACGAACATACATGCTGAAGTCTGGACACAAACATGATACTTACATAYGTGGCTAACAGTATTTTCTAGAATTCTTTGTGGGGCTGCTCTTTGTAAAGAATGAYTGAAAAAAATCAAAATATGAAGTTGCACCAACCTTTTAATAAAGAATTTTTATTCTACRAGAGAAAAAATTCACAAATAGCTTAATTACCGTTCCGGACCCTTTTTCATATGTTTTTTATTATACAGGTATGGCAAGACAATCATTTAAAATGCAGCCCTGAAGACAACAAAAGTAAAGGAAAGACTGCCAAAGCATACATGATGCCTCCTCCTTCTGAGAATAGAATGGTATTCTGTTTACATTTCTTTCATATTTGAAAGCCACAACAGAATATTCCTCCTATGAGTTCTGAGAATTACTTTCTCCACAGACGTAAAGGTGATCAGAAAAAAAGTGATTTGCCTTGACCTTTCTAAATGGTTTTCTGGAGGTTTTGTTTCGTTGTGGTTTTTTTTAAAGTTTCAAAGACATTAGAACTAAAAATGGAACAGGAATGATACTCAAAATAYTAAGAACTGGCAATCTTCTCCCTGCATCATTTTTGCTAACAGATATTTTTAAAAACCCAAAATTGCTGCCTTTTTTCACTTTGAAGCTGAGCTATACRAGATTTGATAGTTTAGTTGCTTTGTTTGTTATATAGTATTGATTTCAGGCTTCAAAAGCCAATACAAACAACTTTGCACCCCAATTAGCTTTCATTAATCAGTTTGTTTCCTGGGGCTATACACTACCACATAGCAGACACCAGCTAAACTACTAACTGGAAGCAGCAATATGCAATTGTAAGCAATTAACTTGAAGGGAGGGAAAAAAAAGGGAAAAAAAGCAACGTTATAACCTTAGCCTTCCACTGATTCCTCTTGTGTGCCAAGCAGAATCTGGTTCTGATTTTTAAGTTGACAATTTTCCTATTAAAGAGATCAGTATGGAGAACAACAGAAAAGAGACAATAAACTACACACAACTGCARTAGACTCTGCAGGAAAACTGAGAGATTTACCCTTTAAGCAAACATTTTGACTAGAGTGGAATACAACACAACGTATTTTTTAATGGATGAAAATATCTATTCTTGATCATTTTGATTACTAGTTAAAAGGAGAAAGGGCAGATATGACTGCAATTCTAACTGTGAGAAGCCATAGCAAAGACCATGTGGCAATCAGGAGATATTAGGTGGCCAAAGACACCTGATGTAGCTTTGAAAGTAGGACAAGGCAGGGCCAGCTGCTCTTAAATCTCAGGTAATTATCTTAAGACCTTCTTCTTCTTCCCCCTTCCTTTCTCTCCCCTTGAGCTACAACAATAAAAACTTTTAAATGCATATGCAAATAAATAATTTAACTAAATCACTTTGATCACTARAAACTGTTAGTTAACATTAGAATGTTTCAGCTGAGAGATATTCAGAGAGATTAATTTGTCYTCCACTGTGCACAACAGCTATTCAAAATCCTCTAAAGACCAGGCTGTGTTGTAATGAAGCATATTTACAGCTTTCTTTATATTTTATTTAGCAAGTAAATACTCTGGCATTTTCAAACTGAAGGAATCTTATTTGTTTTCATGGAACACATCTTTCCAAACACCAGCGTGTGCAGAGAACGCTACTCTATTTAAAATGCACTCTGTCCACAAGCCAAAAACTACCCCGGAAATTCTTGCCATGGGTCTCTAGACTTTTGTATCATATTTTAGTGTTCATGGATATTAAATTTCCTACCCAACCATACCCTTAGATATGGAAGAACATCATGATACCTTGCTGACTGCAGCTATTGGTACCTTTTTGCTTTCCAGAGACCCATCCTAGTTAAAACTGCTCGCTAGACGACATTTCTTCCACACCTCAAAACCACATCACTAAATGGCCTATGACATTTCTAGGGGGCTACACACCATTACTCCTTAAATATCGCAGAGTAAAGCATTAATGAGAGCTGAATATTTATTCAGATTTCAGCACCCTGATTTATAGATTACACCCTTCGGTGGACAGTTTGATGTTGACCAGGAAAACCTTATACTTAACTTTAACACAGACTTGCTTAAAAGTAAATTGAAAACAGAAGTACTTTATGCACCATCCAAAATAGACATTACTGTTTCACATAGCTACAAGAAGAAGAAACGACAGAGAAACCACACTTAACCTCTCAAACTAGGATTACATCTTAAAGGCCTCTCTCTTCCTGTATCCAGCTGACGTGCTTTAGATGCTTTCCTGACAAAAACTCCTCAGGGACTCTTGTCTTCCTCGGGTTTCTTTAGTCAGAGAAGCCCATTTGAAAGTGGAGCCTGTTAGCTTTTAGAGTTAATCTCCATTTTGAGTTTTTCAAGGAGCTGAGCAGATTTAACACATTCCTCCCCCCTACTTGTTCTCACATCCCAAACATGTTTATTTTTAATTGCTGTAAGAAATAGTTATGAAATGTATCCAAATAATGAAATATGTTGATTATTTTATTCCTTCTTTGAGATGCAAATGTTGTTTTCCCTGATCAGGCATGCTCTCTTTATCTGACTGAGCAGTGAGTTAGTGATCTGCTGGCCCTGTGAGAAGTTACGCTTTTAAGCTCTTCTCCCTTACTCATCTGGTAATCAAAGACCTGTACGTAGATACATTCTGCAGCAAATTGATAGTGAAAAGTGTTTGTATCCACTGAACTTTTATTTTTCATCAACCTGTGCATATTGTCCTTTAGATAACCTCCAAATAAAATTAAGTATATGTTATGCCATGTGTCTTTTCACTGAAACTAGATATAGAGATAAGAAGTCACTTTCAAGTGACAGTAGTTTTGGAACTTAAATCTCTTCAAGGAAGACTGTAATATCATCAAAAAGTCTTCTGTGGAGATGCACACTTTCATGTCTTTAAAGACATCAAATATCATCAACTCAGAGACGTAACTCGCTGCATCCCTTCCAGAATCTAAACCTCCCATAACACAGCGCAAGAAGGTATCAATGGGTTTAGGCTAACTAACTATATAAACTATATATATATATACACACACACACACACACACACACATATATAAAACATGTTACCCCAGTCTTTCATATGAATTTGTAGTGCAGATTCTTTTTATTAAACAGTGGGATTAATTATGTGACATTTAGATTATTAGCAGGTAAGTGCAGAAATACACATTTTATAAATGTTTACCAGAAGCAGGTTTTTAAAATTCCTTGTGAAGATCACTGTATGCAGCTGAATACCTGAACTAATGTATGGGGGATGAAGTATTTTAGCACAATTCTTATGGAGCATTTCAGTTGCATAATCTTAAAAATTATGACTTGTTTCGTGACAATGACTAGCAGCCTCATGGACCAAACGGAAGGTGGTGCACCGCTGCTAGCAGTCAAGTATTAACTGAGAAAGAACAGAACAGAGTATTTTACAAACTCTCAGCTTTCTATTTCAGTCTTAAAGAAACTAGCAAGTTTTTATTCCCCCAGGCCATAATTACTAGTAAGTGGAAGAAGATCATGAATTGAAGATATAACAATTGTGATTTTCATAATTAAGGATAAAATTTTAAACATGGTTCAGATTTAAAGGAAGAAGAAAATTAAGGTTAGACTGAAAAGATTTCAGAGCTAAGACTTTCATAATCCTTATACCAATGTTGTAYTGAAGTTTTGCCATTCACTTTAGGGGATAAAAAACACAGTTTAAGAGCTATAATATTTAAAAATTAAAGAGGTAAGAAAAGCCAAGTTGAAAAGRTATTTTCTCACACATTTCTAGCCAGCAGACCTAGCAAGTATGCTTTTGTATACAGGATGTCATCAGAAGAGRTGCCATGATTTGGAAGATTGTTTAAAAAGACTGCCATTTCAAAACTGAGGGATATAAATCGTGCTCATAATATGATCTGAAGGAAAGAAAATCCCCAATATGTCCATCTTTGTTCTCAGGAGATCAACCGAATTGCAACTCTGCTGTTCCTCAGCTTGTCACAGAACAGCAAGATGAAGTGTGTCTGTAAGCGTCGGTGACAGCAGCAGGTACTAGCAAGGCTGTAGGAAGGCTTTTAAGTATGAAAATTCCAAACTCAGAGTGGCATACTCTTACCTGGTTCAAACTGGAGATAGCTATATTGAGAACAACAACGTTAACGCTTCATGCTACCTACAGGTTTGGCCAGAAGAGTGGAAGCAATTGCCCTGCTGTATGGACAACTTTGTCCCTGCGTGGAATACAAAACTGCTCCCCGTGCCGGCTGATGGGGCAAATTCAGGCCCTCGTCCTCGGCGTTAGGAGAGAGCCCCAGGGGAAAGCAGGTACAGGGTGRCCACTCAGGACCATCACTGCAGCAAACTACCGCCGAAGGAGTGATCGTGCATCTTTCCCTTGCATCGGAACTATGATGGTTAAATTGCAAAGYGAGTTGCTTCAGTGACCTGAGCTGAAGGAAGCTGCATTTCTCATTTGGCTTGTTTCATATTCCCTTTTTGATCATAAACGGAATCACCCTCATCACTAAGAGATCACTGCATCCAGCTCAAGTGTGCAGATAGATTTGGAGAAAAGAGGGGAGTGCCCACTTTTACCAGCACTTCACGGTGTCATCAACCAGGTGAAATCTCATCATGAGAGTCTGAGCCTAAAAACAATCCACCAGATATATAAAATGATTAKAACCTTAAACAAAATCTATTCCTACTTTAAGCACGCTTTCTGGATTTCATATTCATACTAGTATATAGAGGAATGTAACATACCCCGTAGTTTTTAACTTGTACTAAGTGGAGGGATACTTGACTAGAAAACCTACTAGAGSTGGCTGGGGTGAACGTTTTTCTAAATAATATTTTTTGTTAAAATTGTAACATATATGGTTAATTGTCAGAATAAATTTTTAAGGAAAGCAAAATTTCTGCTAAATACCCCTTGAAATGTAATTTCCAAGAGACTTTTTATTCCCATGCAATACCTGATGAATCTTTTCTTTATTATTTTGCTACACAGTTATTAATTTCTTTACTTAGAACAGGACAATTTGTAATATATTTGATTCAAAATGCCATTCAGCTATATATTAGTATTATACACTAGTATTGCCACAGCTGTCAAACGCTAACATAAAATAAAAAAGAAAACATTTTTGGAGGCTTTTGATACTTGCAGAAAAGATAATGAAGTCATTGGACAACATTATCTGATAGGATACCTTCACAGATGACAAAGTTAGGTAAGAAAGTAGAATTTGAAAGGTTACCCTAAAGGAATATTGCCATCATGTTAAAATGCTTTATTTGCCAAATATTGCATTCATGTTTCACTACAGATTTACCACTGAAGCACAGTAACTTAATGGAGTATAGGCAGTCATAATTAATTGTAAAACAACATACTAGTTTTGAAGTGTATTAAGAACATTATGAAGGTGTATTATTAGCTATTAAGTTTCAAGTAAGGAACTATCATTCATTCATTAAAAKGTGCTTTTTTCACATAGATTATCCAATTAGTAGCAGACAAATAGTTTAAGATCTRTTGTTATCACTATTACAGAAAGTTTTAAAAAATATAATAAACACAATGGCCACATTGTGACTTTTTGAGGCGTTAAAGCCGAACGGAAAACAAACAAAAACTTGACAACATGTGCTTACTAAATAGCACTTTAATGGAATTATTCAAGAATACAATATTAAAATTTTTGGCCATGCTGCATACTCAAACGATCAAATAGCTTTATGCTTCTATAAGTATGAAATACACTGAAATATGTTTTCCACTACATATTCTGAGCTGAGATACAGGCAGCTTCTCTCTGTTACCCTAAACTATAAACAGTGCTGCAGTGGATGACTTTATTTCTTTAGCCTGCATTCTGAGAAACCATGCACAGTGAGAAAGTACCTCAAAATATAATTTACAGAATGTAATTTATTTTCAGAAGAATTTCAGTTTCATAAACTACATAAAGCAAATCTTCTTGCTGACTTCATAGGAGTAGCAAAGGGATGCCTACAAGGGCACACACAAACCGTGAGCACCCACATTTGACTGAACCCGAGAAAGCTCTGCAGAAGGATCACTTCTCYCCCCAGCAGAGCACTGACCTGTGCTGCTGCGTCCCGCTGAGGGCAAGGGCCAGAGCCAGCCCACAGGGCTCCAAACCCAGAGACAGCCACCGAGAAACTCCCGTGTGCTTTCAATAAACAAAAGCTGAAGAGTTTCAGCAGACGGTGGTCAAAGTGCTCCTGCTCCTACAGAAAAAGCAAGAAGCTAGTAAAATATATCAAGATTAATTTATGTTGGAGAAATATAAGTAGAGGAAATTGGATGAATCCCCTTCCTCAAAAGGCCGAACTTTGATCCTTAAAATCTTTCAGTAAGTTTAAATTAACTACAAGTAATCGCTATTCACCACTGCAGCCTTTTCTTCACCCTCGGAACCTCACTTAAGGCTTTGATCTCATTCTTACCCAGCTAATTTCATTCTGCTTAAATATTACAGATTGCTTTGATAAAGTCTTCCTGTGCTTCTCTATTTTACAGGTTTGACTTCAATAGCACCACTCAATACAGCTGCTAACTTAAAGCCACATTTTCAAAGTAAAATCTATAGGTCACTTTATCTGTGAAGATATGTTGCTAAAAAATATGAAGGTTTCCTAATCAGTTTATTACATCTGTAATTATCCAAAGCCAAGCCAATTATGTCAGAAAAAAGACAAATTGCCTAGACTGACATTAAATAGCTCTAACCAAAAAGTCTTAATTTACACATTGACTGGACTGCAAAAATGTATCTTTATATTTTTATGATCCTATATTTAACCAAGGATGAATGAACCTTTAGGAAAGAAGCCATTAGAATGCAATTATATATTTGTCCATTCRTTCTATTGTCCAGCTTCTCTCCAAACCAACTACAAAGGTTTAACACAGAGACAGAGAGAACCAAAAGCTGACAGAGATGGTTGGGTGCTTTCTCAGCTGAAAGCTCGCTGCTCTGTGCACTATGGAGACAACGTCGCACCAGGAGAAGGGACTTACACGTCAAAGTACTATTGTCAAGCCTCATTTTGTTATTGTTATCATGCCAGTGTGAAGTCAAACACAGCAATTACAGATTGGAGGCAGGATAAAATTATGATATAATCCTGCTACTCTTATAAGCCAAAACTTGATTACGGTAGAGGTTTTCACGTAACAAGGACTGTGAAAATATGCAAACCACACAAAATAAAATGCTACAAATAAAAAAAAAAAAGTTTACTTTATTCCAAGTCTGTATATGCACCTTTTACCAGCTCATTTAAGTGCCTTTTTTATTTCAGAGCTACAACTGACAATACTAGTAATAAATCCGATAAGTTGGACTCCATTCCATCAGCCAGTGGATGTGACAGTAATTGTCTTTCTCAAGAGGGACTTCCAGGACAAACAGAACTCCTAACTTCTAAACCAGATGAACAAGACTACACATTATTGAATTCAACGACAAAATAGCAGCTGACTTCAGTAAGCATAAGCCAGCCTCCTAAAGAATAAATACCAAGGCTGCCAGTTTGATAGTGGAACCTGTATTTGTGTTCTTCATTTTTCACTCCCTTATAAACGTAACTGAGAAAGGCAGGCTTTTTTCTGGACAACTTACATAATTCCTCATGGCATCACTCAGAAATGATGAAGTATAAACAATGAAATCAAGGAGATCGTAGCTTACACAAGGTAAAAMAACTGTTCCAATCTCTTTGCAATAATTCAATTCTTCCAAAATGAAGACAAAGGTCTAAATGCAAAACAGCTAGATCACAATACCACAAATGCAAAACAGAAAGATTTTTAAATACACCCTTATGGATTAGCAGCTGTGCTGACACATTAAGCATTAAAACTGTCATGTTATTTAAAAAAAAAAAAACAAAAAAAACCTAAAAAAAAACCCCCCAAAAAAACCCAAAAAAAACCAAAAAAACCCCAAACCTCTAGATTTATCCAGAGGGTATTAATAAACATCTGATATACAGAAGTGTATCTGAACTGTGTGCTGCATCTCACTTCTTTCTGCGGGTGTAAAGTCTGCTATAAGCTATTAATAGTATTTTATTTTCTGCAAGTTTCAACCTTAGGAAACTGAGAACATGCAGAAATAGCCTATGAACATGCCACTCCCCTACAGAGAAAGAAAGAAGTTACAATATAATTGAAGAGCACCATGATTATTTCACAAATTGCTACTATACCTAGAAATTTTACTCTGCTGAATGGAGGAGTTTATATGACAGAGATTTTGATAATAGAATGTTCAGCAAACAACTTCTAACTTCTCACCTTGAATTTAATCAGATATTTTTCCAAAAAAACCTTTTGGAAAATCATACCTGAGACGGATAGTATTTCTAGCACCTCTTCAAAAAGTAATTTAAAGATGGAATATGTCTTGAAAGCAGTATCTGAAGGTATTCTTGGAAATACCTACCACGTGTTTATTTTTTTCTGTTTCATTTCTTGAGGGTGGCAACAGATACTGAAACTATAAAAATAATTGATTCTTGAGCACCGAGAAGTGTTTTTTCTCTGTGTATAATGCATTCAATTGATGTACTTATGTCATAGAGATGCCAGTGTGAGCAAGGAATAAAGCACTCAATAAATTTGTTGGCCTGAGCATTTCAGCAGAGAGTCGTAGTAAAAATCTCAATATTACCGCCATTAGGGAACATTATAAAGATACTATTTCCTTCCTCAAACATGTGAAACAAATGCAAAAAAAAGAAAAATCCCTCCTTTTGATTGCACACACGTATCTATATCTGATTCTTCTAATCTGTATTTCAATTCTTTTTTTTTTTTAATTGCAGTGCCCCAGATTGTACATTAAAGTTCTAGGTGAGATTGCAAGTAAGTGTATTTCGGTATAACATATATAATGCAAACGTTGCCAGTGCTGAAAGAATTAGCTTCTTTTTTGTTGTCAGCTTGTGAAGTATCATCAGCGATACCCATTTGACAATCCTCTAGTGAAGGGAAAAAGGCAAAATAGTAATCAGAATGGTATGATATTACAATCTCATACTGAATGTTTGAGTGCTGTGGAAAGAAACATTTCCAAACTACCTGTGGAAGTTGTAATGTTGAAAATATGAAAAACCATGAAAAACATTCAGAATGAAACATTTTGCATTGCATAAACTGCATTGTGCTGCTACTTTGCTAAATGCAAACAGTGATGTTCAGCCTCTTTGTGTTTCCAGCATATTCAACCTCAATTCATTAGCAAAGTAAAATCCTGGCGTTATACTAAAAAATATCCTTAAGTATCTCCAAAATAATTAAGGTAAGAGGATCTTCTTCCAACTGTCACAGTAAATTTGGATTAAATGCTATTTGTCCAGCTAGCAGATTTTGCAATACTAAAATGTGTTAAAGACCCTGAATGTTTAACTTTTTGGAAAGTCTGTTGAAGGAGATACACAGGATAGAGTGTATAACGGAGTAAACGTTCCAAGCTCGTGGGCATGCTGGATGCGTAGAGCACCTTCATACTGCAGCAAGCCACTCACTTTTGTGTAGAATACAGGTAATAGGTAGATCTGCAGCTAATTAGGCTTATTACAAAAGCATCAGCCTGATGCATGAATAAATCACCTGCACTCTGCATGTGCAATGGGCACCTGCTCTCTTTGAGCATCCCATGCGAGCAGGAAAGAGAGGGCAACTGTAAGACACCACTACCAGGCCAAGTCATCTATGGTCTGCTTCCGGCTGCCTAAGGAGCCAACCGTGAATTATGAACAGACCTGGAAGGACGTTTTTCCCAAGTCACCACTGGTCTTGTGACCACAAGCAACCCATCACATTATGAAGGAAGGGCTAAAAAGCAGAGAGTAACCAGCTRGCATTTTAAAATTAGATGCTGGAATAATATTCTCGGCTGTTAGGAAAAGAGAAAGCTGTAGGTAAGATTGTATCCATAGCCCTGATACAGGCTTTGCATCACAGGGTGGGAAAAACTCCTCAGAGGTTGGACCTGTCTTCAGGGCTTTCTTTTAACCAGGAGAGGTGCACGCATCCTTSCACTATCTCAGAACGGGACTTTATATTCCATCACATCTCCACGTGTCATGTCCTGTGACTGACGTTCTCATACCCACACTTACTGTGTCTGAATGAAGGATCTCAGCCTCCTCAACTTGATTCCTTACATGCGAATAACAAGTGAATACACYCCTATTTGTATGTAAGAAGAGTGGGCAAATCTTATTTCAGTGACACTTTCAGAAGACACRTTTCTGAAGCCAAATCGGCATAAGGCAAATGGATTTTTTTTTAGTACTCTGAAGTGGCTCCTTTGCTTACTCACCCCACATACATTTACCCACCTGCTGCTCTCACTAGTATCTCACTGGTATCTACTTCACTTTCAATATTGAGTTCCTTTAAAAGAAGCTAAACTGGGAACTATTTGATGTCTCCCGAATTAGCTATTTCTAACGGGAACATCATCCTGAAAGAAGCCTAGCCACCCGGGAAACTCTGTCAAATGCAGCAGACATCAAAGAGAAAACGCTGCCTGCCATCCTCTGCTCAGCTCAGCAAGAAGCATTCACCCACCCAGGCTTCGCTTTTCTAAAGCTCTGGCTATTCTAGCATCCGCAATCTACAAGAAAAGCAAACGCAGAAGGTTTTCCTGCATTCTGCACATCTCTTTGGAAAGCCACCAGCCCCTGGGCTACTAGGGAGCTCTGCTGGAGACAACAAACCGTACCTCTGACATGCAGCAGTTATTCCAGCAATGGCCGTGATCTCACCACAGAGATTCTTTACCCAGAATTTTCTCTTCTGCGTTACTTTGGCACACATGTGAATATCTACCCACATGTTATTATCCAACACATAGAGAAGTAAGCACTGTTGTGGGCACCAAGGACTTTTTAACTCGTATGCAAATGTATATTGAAGTGAACACATGCAGCCAAGGTAGCTGAAATAAATTCAGGTATCACGGTGGTTCCCTCCCACCTTTCAGCAAGCGTACCGAACACATTCTCATGTGCGCCCTGACCATTTCTGTGCTCTGCTTTCAGACAATAAATAGGCTATCTTGACATCTCTCTGATTAGTACTCACACCTCCATACTGCTTGCAGTTTCGCCAGACTAGACTATCTTCACTATCTGAAGCAGCAATGGCCCCTACTAATCCTGTCAAGAAGTTTGTACAGACTCATAGTAATCTTGGAGCMATAATCTTGCAGCAGTTTGTGGCTGACATGAGCAAAACCCATGACTTTAACAGAGAAGAACATCAAACAAACCAAAGTGTTTCTAAGACGCTGGAGGAATAACATGAGATAAGGAGGCTGGACATCAGTGTACAGGAAAGATAAAGTGATTAAAGGAAGGGTACTCAGGAGTAATAAAACATATTTCTTTTTTTTCGTTCAATAGTAATTCCAGGTGGTTTCTGAGATTTCTTGGCATGACAAACCTCACGCTGCTACCATTGCTACTTGCAATTCCCATTTGGTTATTTATCAGTTTAACTGTCAAAAGACATACAAAAATTCCTTTAGCAAAAMCAGATGGTCTCAGCCCCAGTGCATGAAATAACAGGTCTTTCTTACATTGTAGTATCTGAAATATCACATCTTGTAAAGTTGTAGTGGCTGCAAAGAAGATTTGAATGGTTAAAAGGAATTATCCAACTACCCCTTCTTCTGTAATAATCTCAGTGTGTATGTATATGTAAATCAAAGGAATGTCATTATTTTCAGTAAAACAACAAAAAAAAATCCTTTACTATTTAATTGTAATAGTGTCTGCATATGCAAGAAAAACATAAAAACAAGTTTTCTTTCTGGAGGAAATATTTGACCTGTCAAGAACAGTGCTTGATGTCAGGATTCTGAAGKTGTGGATGAAATGACAGACCAGCAGAGGGAATCTGATAACAGATTAATGAGMTGTGCTCCCTTGCAGTCATAAAAATACTTGAAATAAGAAACAAGGAAATGGAAAAAAAGAGAGAGAAACAACAGTGGAGASAAAGAAGTTGCTTTCTGAGCCTTCTGTTGCGATCCCGTGAAAAATGAGTGATACAGAATTTTACAGAGAAATTTCAGAAACTGTGCATCAAGAGCCAAGGGAGTGAACTCGAATACACTTTGAATATGTCTATTTGCCTTCACATACTCATGAGCTACAACATTTGTTATGCGATATTTGGGGCACTCACTGTATTTGTTTGGACTGACACTAATTAAAGGCAGCTATATATCCACCATTCAGCATGTGCACTTCTACAGAAAGCAACAGTCCAAATATGCAACCAATTGCACATTTTCATATATCTGCCAACCAGCTGAAGAGGAATCCTCATCTGGCAGGTAAGACAACTGTAAGTCAGATTTGTTCATTTTCTACAAGCCYATTCTGACTCAGAGCAATAATAATGACTCTGTGACTATGTTCCTCTCTTGGTATTCCCCTTTGATTTCTCATTAATGCCCATTCATACAGTGTGCCACAACTGCGTGCTGTAACGCATTGAGTAGCACCTGAGACCAATGCCAACTCTTACTTGCTCAGTGTACATTTAAACTGCCTGTTTACCTGCTGGCATACAACTCTCAGCATGAGGATTACTCAGAAGGGGAAGAGACTGAATGAATGCTGACCTTTCCAGAGGAATGAACACCTATTTACCACTCCACTATTGCGGTGAACAGCAACGAACAGGTCCATGGGACATCTTTGTATCTTGTCTCATTTCAATGTTTGTACTATATATACCAATGAAAATGCTTCAGGATTCTATGGACTTGTCTCTAAAGGGCTATATAATAGGAAGAGTATTCTTTCCTAAACATTCTTGCTTGTAAAGTATGCATATGATATTTATATATTTGCCTGAACAGGTTGGAAACTTCATCTATTCCATTCCTACRATAATCATAGGAATATTTTCATTGTTGACAACTCAGGAGGCAACACAGCATTAATTGCCTCATAAACCTYACTGACACAGCACCAAATGCAGACTTGCCAGCACTTAATGCTTAACAAAAACCGGACTGTCATTTTTCAGAGATCACCCCGCTCCTCTGACGGTAACAAACTGGACCAGGGCAGAGACGCGGGCGAATACAACCTACTGCATCGACAGTGGAGCAGGAGTCATGCRAGTCGCAGGAGTCAGGGTGAGGGCAGCAGTATGGAACAATCAAGGATTATTGTCCACGTGACAGTACTGAAATGTAGATAGAGCATAACGCAATGTAATACATGTTCTTCGACACTTCAAAAGATCAGCAGCTCTTCAGTCACATCTCACTGATAAGAAACAGGTATATGGATCATCATCATCAGTATTACGATTTAGAAAAATGCAGCCTCAGATGAAAGTAGTAGTCATTAGCTTTAAGATATTTCAGGACATGTTTTAGTAGCCAGTTAACACGTATCTCACAYGTATACCACTATGCCACCTCTAGGGCCGCAGTACAACCGAAGTCTAGCTTAACAAACTAGCAGAATATGCCCTGTCATAGTTGGCTGTTATGATAGAATCCAAAATGAGAACCTTGTGTCTTGAACATTATACCTTGTGTCTATGAAGATGCTAAGGTACAGTGAAATAGTATGAGTGTATCCTGAATTTATGGATATTAGAAAAAAGAAAAAAAATTAAAGAAAAGACAGTAAATTCTAAAAATATTTCCCTACTTCAGTAAAATCCATTTTAATTTACATTTAGGCTCAGTTTTATTTTTTGTGAAGAAAATTACAAGAATTCTGATAAAATTGTGTAAGTTAGAACAATTCATTCGACTTTTAAAGACATTTAATTCAAGAACATTAGGTCTTTTTCCATTCTGCGATCTCAATCACAAAACTTTTGTCACTTCTAAAGAATTCCTTCAGTATTTATCAACTCAGCCTAAATGTGAAAACGAAAAGAGATAATTCACAAGACAAAATATACAGCAACAAGAAATCATACAGAAAATAGAGTCTGGTGTGAGGTTTAGCACAGTTACTGGTTAGACAGTCTAGATGGTACTAGATTGTGGAAATGCAAGAATTTAAGTATTAGAAGCAAGAGGGATCATATTCAGAAGTCCTTACCTCTTCTAGATATTTTTAACAATAGCTTTCCTGGTCAAGAGTCTTAATTTGAAAACAAATAATATGAGTTCTGATGAATGAAATGACAAAAAACAGCTTTATGGTGGCACAGTGAAGGAAACTGAAATACTGTTGCATTTCAACTACAGGAAATGAAATACACATATATAGTGAGACTTCTAATAGATTCTTATTTGTTGCCATTGTTTTTCTTCACATAAAAATGGCCTTGGCTGTAAACTTAAACTTAAATTTAAAAAAGGAAAAGAAATAGCACATTTGCTGCTGTCTTGTATTTCGTACTGTTTTATTTATAGATTATTTTTTTTACCTCACAAGTTTAATGGAATTTTTACTGTGACTTTATAGCTGTGTGATTTATAATACATCAAACAAGTCAAATCAATCAGTAAAGTTTTAAAAATCAGCACAGGTTGATATGGCTCCATTAAAACAAATCATTACAGCTGTTAGAATTCAAACATACATAATAAGGATTGACCACTAATGTGAGTTATTTTAAAATCTCATTTTCTTGGTAAGAAATGCTGCCCTTTGTATATAACTTTTTAACAATCTAATAAAACCATCTGCAGAAATAAAACACAAAACAGTTCTTCCTTTTAAAGCTCTTTAAATACTCTATACCATTCTTTCAAAGGAAACCTATCCATATTCTCATTTATACGGAAAGTTAAATCTCTTTAAATACTCTATACTATTATTCAAATACTGTATACTATTCTTTAAATACGCTATACTATTCTTTTAAAGGAAACCTATCCATATTCTCATTGCTATGGAAAGTTAAATCAGCCTTTTAATTGGCACACCTCTGTCATTAAGCTTTAGAAGTAGTTATTCCTATTACACTATAAATATAATCACATATACTTTAAACATTCTTTTTAAGTCAGAAAATGTCTTTTTCATTATTTAAGAATCTAAATTATAGAGAGCTCAAGGCAGTGTAACTTTGACCAAAAAACAATCTGAGCTCAGGCTTTTAAGATAATGCTCAAAGAAGTCACATAATTGTGCAGACTTTCAGAAGGGATATTTTAAAACTCCAGCTGATGTATGCAAGACGAACAAGGCCCTTGATGCTCCTTCCCATATTCTGCAACCCCTGCCTGCCCGTGGTTTTCATGCCACATGAAACCAGGCACTAGGAACACCACAAACCAGAAGATACTGTTCAGGTGTGGAATGAGCAGCTGCACAAAGACTGGGGGATGCGTACTTGCCTGTTTGAGATAGGTTGGCTGATACTTTTTGACCAGCTTCTAGAAAAGCTGGAGAGCCGGAACTCTGGAAGCAGCGAGTGTTCGGTGAGGTTTGGAGGCAGAGCTGGCTAAGCCAGTAGGACTATTCGGGAAAACAGGGCAAGCCAGTTTACTTGGGGAGGCTCTTTTACATCGCAGATAAGTAAATCCCCGCAAAAAGAGAGGTATATATACACTACATATGGGAGAGCATCAACCAGGATAATTTTGTAGCTGAAGGGTATGCGTATAGGAGTTTATGAATAGAAGTTATACACAAGCACTGAGATGTATTACACTCACTTGTTATTAGGATGGACAGACCTATGAATGTTAATTTTAATTTACTATATTAAAATAAACTTTTTCTTAAGCTAGAACTCCATTTTGATTGTTATCAATTTAATACAATCACCCAATAAAAACTGTCAATTTGAATAACCTACATAATCATGAATATTTTATGTATGTCCTTGGAAGAGTCCCAACCACCAGCTAAGGTCACCTTGAGAACTAACGGCACTATACAATAAATAGTAAAAAGAACTATTGCCAGTCCATTCAGTACAACAGATCCACTTTCCAACCTATTGCAAAGAAGAAAATCAATGACATTTCCTCCAAAAGATTCCTCCTTCCACTCCAAGCAGAACATGAATTTATAGCATCCAGAACTCCATTAAGCTTAATACAAAATTGCAATATATCCTTGCATTTTTCTTTTTGCTATCAGTCCAAGGGATTTGTAAATTGGTGGTTAATGTTATTCCCCAATTATCTGAATAGTCTGAGAATTACACCATCGCCTAGACACAGTTAACAGTAACTTACACTAAATCTAAACATAGATACKTTTTGTCGTACCTGAGCTGGATCAGTGTTCATTGGTACTCCCTACAGCTACAGCAGAACCATTTACAGAGACTCAGGGTGTGCAGGTAGGACAGAGATTTTCTTTTTACATTGTCTTGCATAATTACAGATAGTTTGGCTTTATTTTATTTTACTTTCTCTCACTGAATGTCCGGAAGCTCATGTGGGTTTTGTTCATTATTTTTCCCCTCAGAAACAATGTTTTGGCAGCATTTGTGTTGATTCTTTAGCTCCTGTCAGATTCTTACTCTCTGTCTTCCCAAAGATGAGCATCTGCCCTGCATGTATGTTTACTCAAGAGTTTTTGTTTGTTTCTGGAAACAGAAAGTGCTAATGAATAACAGAATGTATGTGGAAAGAGAACAGCTTACTTCTGAAATCAGTACCAGAGTGTGTGGTGGTGTCATAAGGTAATTAGAGAGAGCAGCACTTGAATTTGCTCTGAAATTCAGAAACCTCCTTGTTCCTAGACTATCAGACACACGCAGTGCATTGCTGCCTGACCAGTCCCCTAAAATTCCTGTTAACATCATTATTTTCTCTCAAGCAGAAGTCAGAAGCCATATATGAAGAAAATGATCCTCCTATTCTCGCAATGTCACTAGAAACTACAAAGTACTGTAATTCATCAGTTCACAATATGAGCATGTAGATGAGACATGATGCAATTATGAAACAGCCACCACTTCACCATCCAGTTCCAGCCACTTCTTTCCAACACATACTGAGTTATTCCAGTCTCCTCTGATTCATCTCAATAATTTTTTTCCAAGTTGCTATTAAATTTTGCTATTAACACGAATTTTAAAAACTTCATTAGGGAATGTATAAGGGTTTTTTTGTTGTTTTTAAGGAAGCTCTTTTCAGAAGTACTTTTAGTCCAGGTAGATGCAAAAACCCAGAGAAGGTGCATATTGTCTCCATTTTTAGGTTTCAGCCATCATACTCTCCCTACATGAATGGATTTTCTTTTAAATAATTTTGTATAGGATTCCTAAAGCTGACTGTTACAACCCCAGTCTYGCTGAAATTTATGCTTTGAATTCTTTTCTAGGAATAAAATTCAATGAGTATAACACACAGTTCAATCAATGATTTCTTAAAAATATAAGATAGGAAGATAAAGAAATAAATTATTGATGACTATAAGAAGAGAAAATGGAATGGTACTCACATAAGTATCGCTGGCGTCATATTTTGCCACACAGAATTTAATCATGATTACCTAACACATTTTTGGCTTCTGGTCACATCTGAAGGAGCTCGTGTAAAGGAGTGCACACATACGTGACTTTCAACACTGAGCTACTGGAGACACTATTTTCTTATTACAAAGATATTCTGCTTTTCAGTGACAGTGAAACAGTGCCAAAAGTAACCAGTAACCAAGTAGTTCTATTCAATTTTTAAAGATTTTTAACTCCTGTCTCATAACATGAATATACCTCCATAATACAGTGAACCCAGAGGTAACAGAAATTTTGTAGGAAAGAAGGCGAGTGTGCATGCGTCAATGATTTCTGGAAGCAATAATATTGCTAAAAAATTAGGCATCTAAGACTCTGGTACTTAAAGGTGTTAAGTGGTAAAAACGGTCATCAGCTCTTCTGATCGGGATCTCAGTGTATGTCTGCGTAARAAACAAGACTGATTTGACTCTTCTAACTTTTTATATACTTTGGTTCTGAATTCACTTGCAAAAGAGCAAGTGGCTAAAATTCTCTTTCATTATTCCTTTCTAGGAATTTTCACTACATAGTTACATTATAAGTGCTAGTGAATGACCCAAACTATGATGGAAGCAAAGTGAATAGACTGAAGGAAGGATGAGCAGCTAATTATATGAATGCGAACAAAAGTAAAGAACTCTTGAATTCACTCCACTCCTAAAAAAAGAAACAAAAAAACCCAAACCACACACAAACCAAAAAACCCTCTGTAATTCTAAGTATATTGTGTATCTTTTTTCTTTGCCTCTTTTCTCCCTTTTCACTTGAAATAATTTACCTTTTTCATGAAGTTGTGGGGACTAATTTACTAATTTTTAAGAGCTTTGCAAACAACAGTTTCTCTATCACATTGTTTACTGAACACTAGGGTCTGCTAAAATCATATTGTTTAGAATGCCACATTTATTTATAAATGTCTGATCTCTTGCAACTATTGCTGTTGCACGCCCACTCATCACTGGTGTAGAATACACATCCTCCAAAATACCTCCATTTTCAGAGACACTCCTGGCTACTTCTGAATCCATTAATGTTCTTGATGTCTCTTCTCACCCCTGATAACCAAGATAAGGCACTGTCATGTTCACTGTTGCTCTTAACTTCTCATTTTTAGATCATGAATCCCTTTGTTAAGGCATCTATGCTTTTAATGCTTTGAGTCCATTATCTCGGTAAGCATACACACAAGTTGAAAAAAAAAGTACACACAAATAAGAGAAAATTTATTAATAGTTTGCTTTAGCACATTTTCCCCAAATATTGTTTTTTTCTATGGATTTTAAGATTGGACAATAAAAGAAAAATGAGAAAGAAATGTAATATAAAACTCTAAATCTATTTAGCTCATTTTCTACGAAGAGCTTTTTTTCACTTAATGGGATGAAGTCAAACACTGAGTTWAATGATGGCTAATAATTAAGAGGCTACTTAATTAAAGAAGACACAAAGTATTCAGAATGTACAGACTTCTTCTCAAGAAATGGTGGCTATTTTTTTCCTCCGTATGCTTAGGTTTTTTCTTGAGACATTCATTACTAAAAGACAAGCACACAGAATCTTTTGTTATGCTGAGGATCCTGTGGGCAGGTGTGTACTTGGGTAGAGTGAATTCTACACTGAGCGAGGCTTTGGTCATGGAATGCTAATTAACTCAGAACTAAAGACATTCTTCTCGAGTTGACCATGATAATGTAGCAGAGGAACCAAACAGAAACAAAAATGGAAAGTATTTTGTGGCATTGGAACCAAGGTATTCTGCTGGAAAGAGACAAAACATGAGGTCTAATAGACAGAGAAAAGTAGGAAAGTCTTTTTCAGACTATTTCAAATCTATTTCAGACACCCATGCATCATGTAAGTGAATTCATACACACAGACACACACACACAGACACACACATGCTCAGATTTCCTTAAGAAAATATGAGTTAACCTTGACAGATCTAATTCTGTCAAAAATCTTCATATATAAGCAAATATTTTTTGCATCCTCAGGAAAATCCTAAAATTCCCTTTAGGAAGATGATGCTTGTGAAGTCACCAGAAGTAGTTTTACATATGGCTTCCTCCTATTCAACCTCTGAAGTCTATTCCTTTCCTTGTGGTTTTAGTCCTTTAGTTCATTCTCATCACTTTTTTTCATGGCAATCTATAACGCAGATCGTAAGTATTTGTCAGGTTTGTCCGGCAAAGTCTGCTTGGGAAGAAGCAATGCTYGGATTTCACCAGCTTGTCATTTTATTTTGTAATTCCCTGTAATTATTTTCACATTTCACCCTTTGAAAAAATCTCAGGAGTATAACCTCCCTTCTTCATAAATGCAGTCCTACTCTGGTGATTCCTATTTAGGATGCTATCCCAAAGGTATTTTCAAAATCCTGACTGAACATGYCAAAATCCTTAGGAAGAAGGGCTTATGTGCCTAAAATCTCTGCTACAAGCTGTGTCTTGGTTATATCCTTAAATCGTAAGAGCCACAACACCGTAAGYGTGCATCTTCCTTGTGCACTTCATGCTGTGATGAAGCCAACTGCTCAGGGAGCGCAGAGCACGCTGCCGCCGGGCTACAGGGTAAAGGGACTTGCCTGGACCTGCCAGAGCCGGAGAGACCGCCTGTGAGAAAACTGGCAGTTCGATACAAGCAGACGCTGCCAGATCATGTCATCTCAGCTGCAGTCCGCACCCTGCCCATGGCCGAGATCCCTTCAAAACGGAGGATGGGTAGGAAAAAATAAGATGAATTGTCTTGGAGTTGCATACAGCTGTAGATCCCATAGACTTGACTGGTGCTTAGAAAAATATTCCATATWATCTCACTGGGGAGATAAGGAAATGCATTTCTCTTTTCATCAGTTTTATCTTGTTTTATATTAACTCTGTAGGCTCCTGGGTCTCTCCTGCTTTGTTTTCTCCTAGAGCACAGCGGGCTCTGGTGCCCCGATCTAAAGATGATTTACAAGTAGTGAGGATAATGCTATGACAACAATACAACTCTCAGAATCTCACGTTTCCTTCTTTCAGGTCCTAATGCATAATAAAACATGCTTTATGGCTCTGATCAAAAGCTCACAGAGTTCCACGGTAAAACCCAGTGACTGCAGGTGAGCTTGACATTTCAAGAATATGTCCTGTTATATTTGTCCGTCTTTGTTTGGATTAAAGAAGCAGCAACTCTCCAACCGGAAATACAGGCATTAGTAAAATTGGGCCAAAACTGGTAGTTAAAATAAAATGTATTTATTGTTGTAACGTTTTAAATTCAAGCAATTAAATTATTCATGCCCATCAGAAAACTATGCCAATTCAACACCTGCAATCTCTGTTTTTTAACACTCCGTTTACTAGTGACAGGGAAGGAAAATACCCCTTCTTGTGAAATATTCAGATACTTCAGATGCCTAATAAAAATGCAGGTATATTATCTCCATGTTACTTATCTTGAAAGGAGGATGATGTTGAGACAATGAACTGTTTAAAAATAAATCCCTTTCTGACAATCCACAAAACAATGGGGAGTGTATTCATCTCCATTTGCCTTACTTACTGGCAGTAAAAACTAACAGACAACACAGACATCAGAATTACTTTGTCACAATTCCACAGAGGTTTAGCTAATTCTTTTCAAGTCCATTTTATTAGTCAGGACAAAAAAATTAAGTCAAATCCTGGTTTAATAAGTGGTGGATTTGAATAAATTACTCTAGTTCTGTGTTCATTGAACTTTAAATGAATTGTTCCACAATCCATTGCCAAGCAACTAGAATATATCCTTAGGAAGTTCAATAACATACTTCTATTAAATTGGTAGGGTGAACAAACAGTTTACTGGGAACTTCAGGCTTACAAAATGAAGATTTACAAAAGCAGAGTTTTCCTCATTAATTCTATCAATCACCTATAAATAGAAGCTTATGCTTRATAAATTGATAGAATCACATTAGGTCTGAAAACATTTGTATTTCTGATAACGGGTTTGCCCAGAATGCTGATGGCATTTTAAGACTGCTGAAATACTACAACCCTATCTTTAGCCTGAGACAACTACAAGAATTAAAGCCAACCTTTCTTATAAATGCATACATCCTGAAAAACTGTTAATATAATAGATAATAGAGTAAAAATTACTTTTGAGGACAGAAAAAAAGTCACAACTTCTTTTTAGAAATGTATTAGCATGTCTCAGGTTTATTATTTTGGATCTTTGACCCACTGTAGCATGAACAAGAGAAATCATTGCACCCTGAGAATGTCTGCATGAATCAGGATGACAAAATTTCCAACAGTTTTAAGTATTGAAAAATGGGTTCTGGTGAACCTTAAGCGACAAYTTGGGAAAGTTCTCACTTGATTATGTATTTGGGAACAATCTTCCTAACTCTCTAGAGAGAAATGAGATTTAGGAGCCTTCCAGCTCTACATGTATTAAATAATTACAGGCTGATTTACTGAAAGTTTTCATATTTTGGCTCACAGTTTGGATAATATGAAAATTTTATCCTAGTACAGAAGTTTAAAATCCCCATTTCCTACTGCTTTACGTTATGATCTTTACAATTTGTAAAACATAGTTTCTGGTTTTGACTGCCAGGCTTGCAATGGAGTATATCAGGAGATAACAATCCTTCAGCTCTTTAGAGTAACAAACTCATCCATATAGGAATAATGTGAAAATTCAAGTTGAATGAGTTCTCTTAACTCTGGATTTTAAAAAGTTAAGTAGTTAAAGTTATTCCACATTACTTTTGGTAACTACAGGATTACAGAGGGGTAAAAAGTTCAAGCTCAATCCACTGGACCCACTCCACTCTGTGAAAATAGCCAATTTAGAGCTATTATGAGAAAATAATTTTCATTAAGCTTTCATCATTTGTAGTCTACTACATACCATCTCAGCTTTCTAAAATGTCAACATCTAAAAGTATCATCATTCTTCATTATGCTGGAGGGAAAAAATAGATCAAATGGAAACGAAGAACTATCCTTTCGGATACRCAGAGAACGCCAAATATAATTCCACAGCAAAAATGAGGATCTAATGCTTTAGCACTTACACTTACTCTAACTATTTATAATAATAGAAGCAAGAACATASTAGCATGTAAAAATTTATATATTTGATTGCATCTCTCTCCTGTCATCGTTCATGTGAACCTTATTAGGCTGTCATTTTTTTCCAGTCAAGGACTGTATCATCATTTATCACCCAGGACTAGCCAGCCAACGTTTATGAAAGAGCTTTGGATATCACTGTATGAAAAACATACCCAGTTTGTAGCATTATTTGGGCCCCGATTTACAAATGGAGATGGCTAAACCTGTGACTTCCATAAAAGCTCCACGTTGCAGGCTCTAGTGTTCATATAATATTCACTGAACCACTGAAAATACAAGGAAATGTATTAATGAAAACCAAATATCAATGACTGTTTAACATAATATGGGATAAATCATAGCAGCTAAGCTGCTGATTCACAAAGATGTGAACGCTAAATGAAACAACAGAGGAGAGGAGTAGACTACTTTGAACAGCAGCGAAGTTAAGCTACTCCTGCTTGTGAGTCAGTCCTTGCTGTCAGCTTTTTTACTGCCCAGTCACTGACTTCAGCGAAATCACTGGTAGGAGCAGGGATTCACTAAACAAGAGTGAGAAAGCCCTAGTCCCTTAAGAATCTTCCAGCAACTTTTCAAATGAACTTTGACAACCTTGCATAATGCACAGGAATTTAGAGAAGTCAATCCCCGCTGTCTTACCCAATTTTTAAAATTTTACCTCCAGATATTCAATACATAACATTTTCCTGATTAGAGAGAATGAAAAAAGACAAGAATAGAGTTTTAATTTTCATTAGTCACTGAAATCATTGAAATCTCTCCGAAGATCTTATAGGATCTAATATTTGAGTTTACACAAAATTTAATTTTATTTAAGTATATCCATTGAGAATTATTCAAATGTAGGATGTTTGGTTTTTACTTTTTGTGATATACCTAAGCTTTAGAAGTATTCTATATTACTGTAATATAGCTCCCTGAAAAATACAGCCTTTTGGAAAATTTTCAACAAGAAATCCGCTACTAAGCTTTAAATGCTGTTTGAAGCAAGAAGACTTATTTAGGGTATTAAAGATCTGTCTGTTGGAAAGATAATTTCGAATTTCAAACTTTAAGTATTCCTCAAACTCTATAACTAATACCTCTATTTAGGAAAACCTCAAGATTATGCCCATTCTATGTCTATTTTGTAAAGCCAAAGGAAATGTTTAAATATTCACTTAAGTGCCAATCACGAATCCAGGCTGATCTGTTCAGGAAATGTATTTCCTAAACCTGTTGCACTTCAGTTATCCTGGAGATGTAACTCTCCACCCAGGGGTTCAGCTGTCTGTGATCCAAGGCTTAGCTTTGATGCAGCATAGCCGGGTGACCTTGGCTCAGGTTACTGAGAAAATTGATCAGTTGTTAGAAAGAAAGTGTGAGAAAATAAGCTAGAGCCAAGAAAAGAAGAGTAAAAACAGAGTGAGATGGTAGTACCTACTGGCTGAAGGATGCAAGAGGAAAAACACCGACATGAAAAGGTATGGAATCTGAAGGGTCAGGGCAGGGGGGAAGGGGGACAAAGGGGTAACAAACTTGAAAGATGGCAGCTCAGTACCATTGCACTTCAGCTAGTCCCAAGGAGCAAAGGTGGCCAGCCTTCCCCCATCCAGCTGATGACCGCCTGGCCAGTAAAGCCTCACTGTGTGTGGTTTTGGGACCAGTGAGCATATTAACGCTTAACCTAGTGGCTTGTTACCTTTAGCTCTGTTGTGTGCGCATTAACCAACAAATACATACTTGTATGTTGAGAATATTCTGCTTGTGGAGTCTCTTTTTATGAAAGTTGCCTAAACAAAACCAACCCAAAGCGGGAGGGTTGCACACAATCAAGGTATATTTTTTCACCCCTTCCTTTTAAAACACTTCTTACTGATGCCCTCTGGTTCTGTATTAGATTATTCTATCAATAGGGTGAAGCAAATTAGGGTCACACAAAGAGACACATAAATATGGAAATGTGAATCATGCTAACAGACCGGTTCCCTCTCAGTGAACCACATATGACTGTATGAGATATACTAAAAGACTTTGTCCTTTAAAGCAAGCTCAGTAGGTCGTTCCCTCCTTCAAGCAGCTCAACATATTATACCATCAGTTCAGTGTATATACTTGCTAATACTCCTTTTATGTTTTCCTACATATTAAACAGGAAATAACTTTGAGTATTTACAGTTCCTAAGTGCCGGATATCTGCAAGGTTATCCAAGATAATTCACTGATTGTATATTAGATTTTCTTTTTCTCTTCGGTGTTTAAAAATGTGAGAAAAATTTTACATGTGTTAATTGTAGCTGAACTAGATTCCTGCAAAGGTGAGAAAGTGCAAACTAAATCTGCACATGCATAAATTTCTTAGCCTATATAAGAAGCACATATTCAAAGAAGCAGATATTAGAGACAGACTGCTTCAGTACAAAAAAATAGAAGAAAAAAAAAGAAATGTTCTCAGGCAGAAGATCCACAACAGTTGGTCCTGTCTAAAATACCCACTATTGTTGACCACCAGGGACTCTCCATAAAACTGCAAACTGAAATGTCTGGCATGGTTCAAATCCTTTGTTTCACTTCATGATCTGAAAAGTTCATTATTTTTTTACCAAGCTTTCACATTACTTCCATGAAGCTCAATCTTCTCATCCATGTGGCTAAAAATATATATATACATACATACATATATATATATATAAAACTCCTGGGAAATTTGGAAACACAGCACACCTAAAAGAGTGTACCTAGAAGAGCATCATGGCCCTTCTATCTCTTTTCATCATATGCAAAAAGAACTATTGCCCACTTTCTTCAACATGCAGCCAAAATCAGCAACTGAATGACCGACTTTGTAAAGTCTGCAAGTTTTGCCAAGATGGTTCCCTATTTCTTTCCCAACATCAGCTATTAGATCTTGACTTATTCTTTTTATTTTGTTCTCTGTTTTCTTGTCCTTTCTTTGTGTAGAACAGTTGCATTTAAATGTTCTTTCAAAGAACATAACTCTAGGTTAAGGATTTATAGGTGTAACATACAAAAAAAAAGTAACAAGCACCAGTTTATAGCAAATCGTAATTTCTTTTGCAAACTTGCATACAATTCACAATCTGTGCAGATGACTTTCAAGGAATATTTAAAAAAATGTAAATTTTGAGCATTTTTGAGTTAAGGAATGCACAAATTAAACTTTCTTTTTGCTTGCTTTGGTAACCTTCTCCAACTTTGGGGGTTGGAGGGGAAGGTAAAAATTAGAAGGAAAGAAAAAAACATTGCAAGTAGAATTGCAAATAGAAAAGCAAGGACAGTGGCAGCCAACTTGGGAGCGATTACATCTTTGACCAACTACAGAAGCAGTCCTTGCAGGCTGGTGCAGTGACAGCTACAATGCTGGAACCAGCAGTCACCTGTGCCTTCCTACTACCAAGGGTGCCATATTTCTTTCACGAAAAACCAGCTGAGCTTCGTTGTGTCTATATGAGATCTCTCCATGCTCATTTGGTGCAAACTTAAACTTACAGGGTTATATATTAGAATCCCTGCCCCATCCTTTCTCAAAGATGCTTGGTGACCCCCAAAAATCTCTTCATCTCTTTAAACAATCAGATCCTATCCCTGAAAGAAGGGTAACCTCTTTAGCAACACTTGTCACCTGCTGACACAATCCATTTGTACAAAAGATAAGGCCATAGAAAGACTTCCATTAATGGTCTTAAAGGTCTTCCTTTTTTTTCTTTTTTTTTTTTCCTTCAGTATTTCTACCATATGCCAAAGAGGGTAAAGAAGTTCTCCTGCAATATRCTACAACATAGTATTTGCAATACAGTCCGGCTTACTGAAGTATTACACATAATGTGATATGTCCTTCAAAAATTTTCATGGAACATTATTTGTGAGACACACCACAAAAAAAATTATACCTGTATTTACGTAACATTTTCTTTGCTGTCCAATCTATTTTAAGAAGTTCTTGCCCTATGTTCTGCTTCCAGCTCTTGAATTTTACCAGCACGCGGCTGAGTTCCGTCCCCAACAGCTGCTGTGGTTCAGTGATCTTGTGGCTGTGTGCTAGACTTGTGAAAAGGCGCTTCATTCAATTATCAATCTGTAAACCTTACAATCTAAAATCCAGCTTTCWTTATTATTTCAAAATTCACCTAGCTTTATCTTTTAAAAAACACATGTTAAAGAACAGCCATTCAGAGAGAAGATTCATCAAACTCTGTATCATGTCCCTAATAGTGACCAACAAGGGATGGACCCCACAACATACTGCCCTAGATTTTTCCCTCAGCTTCCCTCAGTGTCTGACTCAACTGCCTCCTGAACAAGAGACGGTATTTTGTATTAAAATTCCCAGTGGACTTTTTTATCACTTCAACTCATGTAAAACATGTTATCAACAATGCTGTATGGCAAAGAAATTCCAGAGCTTAACTGTAACTGGGAATTTTTATTATTCTGACCTTTCCAGATGCTAGCTTAACTTGATGCCTTCCAGTTCTTGTTTTGGAAAACAGTGATTAGTAGCTCCCTAGCCTCTTTTTTCTATTGCACACGTGGGTTTATAGAGTTCTGTCACATCACATCTCCATTCGGGTGCCCTTTCTTCAATTTGAAGAGTTCTGTTTCATGCAGTCGCCCCTTAGACAAGCAGCTCCATGCCTCTGGTCATTCTTTCTACTYGTCTGCAACTTCTCATCCTACTACCCTTTTTGAGTCTACAGTAAAAGCAGTAACAAGCGCCACAGGCAGCACCATTTCTTAAGTTAGTGMTGTTGTAGAATGATTTGTAATGTGTAGAGCAGCACCTTCATTAGCCTAYCCTTGCTGAGGGGAGTAACTGTAAATTTCTGCAAAGTTACTTCTCCAGAAATAGCGTATCTTGATGTGCAGAATACTTTGCTTGGCATTTTCTCAGTCCTTCATTCTAACCCTGTATTTTGGGATGCTTCTCCACTCTACAGCTTGATCTGATTCTCTTTGGTCATGGACATAACTGAGTGTTACATGACCAGTACGAGGTGCCTCCTTTGACGGCAGAAACTTTCTTTTGGGGATGCAGAGCTAGACCTTCAGCAATGCTCTGCAATAACTGCTCCTGCTTTTACTACAGTGACGAGAGAGCTTTTTATTTGGTTGGGTTTTGCTCACACTTCTCTGAACTGTCTAGCACATACACAGCTGACCTTTCATAGACATATTTAATGTGTGGCATAATTAATACCACTGACACAGGATGTCCTTTCATAATTTGGATACAAAGAGAGAGTCTTTATTAATTACATTTGCAATTTTAGTAAATGTTTTCTGGACTCATTTTGAGACAAACTGATATAACAAAATGTTTTCAGGGTGCTTTAACTCTTTGGGCTTCAGAACACTCTAACGTATCAGTCAGATCCAATTTACGGATACTGTGAAGTCAGGAATTTACGGATACTGTAAAGTCAGGAACATGTTTATCCTGAGAAGATGCCCCTTTTTGTTGYGTCCAGTGACAATGGGGAGCAAAGTCAGGATTCGCTGCTGCTTAGCCAGCTCACATTTGCAACTATAATTTCATTAAGAAAAAAAACCCTACTCTATATTATTTTAAGAATTTATTCTATCGYTATTAAGAAAAATCCATTTTACCTACAGTAAGGGAGGTGGAAGAGTGATTTAGTCATCTTCCCATCTCATACCTTCTGCTGAGGTACTGCACAAAATGCAATACTTCCAAGTAGTCCTGCACTGTAGCTCGTTAAGTCTTTAGTTATAATTTTATACTGCACTAAGATTTTTTTTCGTATCTACTAAAATTCTAAATATAATAAATAACAATATGCTAATACATACTAAATTATGTGCTAAGGCTACCTAAAATGTTCTAAATATCAAGGTTAATTTTAATAAATTCTGAAACTACATCTATTTTAGCAAGTTGCAAGTGCTGKACAACCACCAGCTTTGCTGAACAATCTCAAAACAAGGAATTACATCCMTACACATGGGATGATACAGATATACAGTTTTCAATTGGCAAAGATCCAACTTCATCTAGGTAGTGCAGTGTTAAAAGACAAAGCCTGAAGAATCCAAATGCCAAATGTGCCACACCAGAAAAATGTTTTCCTACAGTCCACGGACTATCAGTWGTTTGCAGATATCAGAAATCCAGGAAAATAAAAGCATTAACTGAACTTCAAATTTAGCACAATCTTGGTTTTATGTATCACATAAATCATAGAAAACATCCASTCTGGGAATACTGCATGGTATGGTCTGTGGATTTTTTGTCGTTGCTGTTGAAAAACTTAGGTGGTTAGGTAAAACAAGCCTGAAAACTGCTGCACTGAGCTATGTAATCCCGTTCAAGGTTTTTGTTATGAGTAAAATTTAAGTTTTCTTCACATGTAAGTACTAACAATTATCTCGCTATGTATTTGTATTTAAAATAATGCTCAATCTCTCGTCCACTAGTATGATTAGCCATTGTCCATGAAATGTTTTATCCTGAAGCATTAAACACAAAGGAGATTGCAAGATAGTAATTTTTTTACTTCAGCTGTGTCTTACTCTCTGCTGGTTAGATGGATAATCAGCAGTGCTGCAAACACATTCCTGTTCTAATATTCTGGGGGGGGGGGGAATCATACAAGACTGCTTATCTGATAGAGGAGACAATACCAAAAGCAAGATTTAACAAATCTTTGTGAATTTRTATTTTCAGCAAAGAATAGGTGAGTAACAGAAAGACTGACAGAAATTTATTTTAAACTTTCAGCCTCAAGTTTAGATCCTGGGTGTCATGCTGCCACTCTCTTTTTCCATTTCAAATCATGACACTCAGGGTGCATGACCATTTATCAGCAAGGGTAGAACATACGCATGTGTTTAGTTCTTTGTATTTTAACGAAGAACTTTAATTACTAAAATCTCTAACCAATTCATTTAATCAAATGCAATGTGATTTCTGATCACTTGAACACATAATCAGCCTCACACTTCTGCCTACTTGAGAATTAGTGATTTTGTCTATCAACCCAAATAGAGGTCCAGGTGATGCATATAATAATTACCACAGCTAATGCAATTACTGCATGTGAACGGATTACTATAATTAGGAAGTGTTTGTTTGTATTAAAAGGAAAAGTAAAGTAAATTGCCTAGTAGGTTTTAAGGAAAAACAACAGCAACAACAGAAAAAGAATCTGTAGTTGTAATTACACAGTCCTGTACTAAAAYACGTCAAGAAGTCTATTCACTGCACAAAGTTAAAATATTTTTTTCTAAAGAAATAATATTCAGTAACATATTGTTAGGAATAAAATATCAAAGAAATAGAAGAAAATTCTCTCTATATAGCTTTCCTCTAAATGGTATTTGTCTTGGTTTCRGCTTGGATACAGTTAATTTTCTTTCTAGTAGCTAGTATAGTGCTGTGTTTTGGATTTAGGATGAGACTAAGGTTGATAACACACTGATGGTTTAGTTGTGGCTGAGCAGTCAAGGACTTTCCAGCTTCTCGTACTGGCCTGCCAACGGGAAGGCTGGGAGTGCACAAGGAGTTGGGAGGGGACMCAGCCGGGACAGCTGACCCCAACTGACCAAAGGGACATCCCACACCATATGACGTCATGCTCAGCATATAGAGCTGGGTGGAGTTGGCSGGGGTGTGGTTCCTGCTCAGGGACAGGCTGGGCATTGGTTGGTTGGTTGGTGGTGAGCAATTGTTTTTCATTTGCATCACTTGTCTTTTTTGGGTTTTATTTCTCTCTCTTTTTGTTATTTTCCTTTTCATTACAATTTATTGTTGTTGTTGTTGTTATATTTTATTTCAATTATTAAACTGTTCTTATCTCAACTGACAAGTGTTCTTACTTTTACTCTTCTTATTCTCTCCCCCACCCCACCGGAGGCGGGGAGTGAGCGAGCGGCTTAGTTGGTGGTGCTTAGTTGCCGGCTGGGATTAAACCACTGAATAAGATATCTTTCTAAAATACTGACATAAGTAACTTTCCTCTTCTATTCCAATAGATTCTACTCCTTACATCACTCCTCCTGTATACTCTGTTTTAATGTCTTGGATAACYTCCAAACACCTTCAGTTGTGCTACACCTTGCTTTTTATAGAGAACTGTTTGATATCTTTTATATGTTATTACTGAAGAATCAGTAACCAAGAATCTGACTTATGAAGTTTTACACACCATATTTCACTAAGAATGGAACTGGACATAAAACAGATTTCCTTGGGACATACTCCCATATATGCCCAGAAGATAAACCAGTGTCCCATGAGCATTTTATATACAGTATTTTATAATTCCATGCAATTTATCAAACAAGCAGCTTAGCAGAGAATTGTGAAAGATGGCAATAGTGACAGAGATTTTAATACACTATGCATTGCTCATTCCACAGGCAGGAACACTCCCACAATCAGGGTGTTGAAAACTGCCCTCAATCACTAACGACTTGACTTAGCAAAATGACGGATAGCTCCATTGGGCCATGAAAAATTTGGTCATTACTGGCATGTATTCTGTAACATGCCTTAGGTTTATAGTAACCAATCCAATTTTGGCACCCAGGAAGAAATCCTACTGTTAGATGAATCTGGTTGTATATGTGTTCAAGAYATTTTAAATGAGAGAGACAATGAAGGGGAGAGAGAGGGACAGAAAAAAAGACTCAGTCTGCGTTAGAGCCTGATGTGTAAAGTGATGACAAAGCAGCTTCCTTTCTCCCACCATATCTTTATCTTGCAAGATTATAAGTTAGCTGGAGAATAGCCTTTCTTTTGCTTGCTTTGCATGTCTATAGTGTCTGATATAATTAAACACTTATTCAGAGCTTCTCAATGCTTCTGTAATACTGATAATAYGCAATCATAAATAAATTATAATGAATAAAAAAATTACACCAAAATAGGAATTGAAAACTAGTTCATGTTTTTTTTTTTCCCAACTGTGCAACTAGCTGTGTTTTCAAGTACAGCAACAAGAACTAAATGATACGATTGTATACTTCCAAAACAATTGGAGTTGACCCAGTCCCCAAATTTTTAATGGTCATTTCTAGAAGTGATTAGCAGGAAACCTTAGGAAAAAACAATTAAATATTAACATACTTCTAATATTACTAAAGAATCACTAAATGTTTCCAAATAACTRAAGATATTAACTGAATAATACAGCAAGGACATAAATCTCCTAGCAGCTTAGACTTTTTATTTGACTTCACAGCCTAAGAAGCTGTACATTTACAGGACAGAGGACTTCAATCAAAGATTCTTTTTTCCCAGAAAAAAACCTGCATTTAGTATCTCGACATTTTCCTACTTTCCTTACTCTTACTGTACATTTATCAGAATCAGAACAAGGACGAAAATCTATTTAAGAGAAAAGTATCCTAAAAAGTGTGAAGACTTTCACCCAAGTTTAGGTGCTGTTTTTCACCCTCAGGACAAGAACTTTATTTCCGTTGCAACTTCTGTAAAGAATATAGAGGTAACTCTTAAGAATGATTGTTAGTCTGCTCACTCATAGCACTGAAGTCTCCCTACTGCTTTGGATAAGGTTAGATTATTGTTTCCATTACAGTCTTTCATTTCTAAATCAATATACAGTAAAGGAAAAACTTCTTCTCCTGTTCTTCCTTTTTTAGCTATTCTTCTGTACAAAAGGCAGGACACGTGATCTTACAGGAAAACCTGTTTTATTTAAATGTAAAGGTGATTAACCTAAAGGAGCAAGGGAAACATGTAGAGAATAAAGAAAGTAGAAAAATATCCAGATACTAAATGCAAGTTTTCTGGTGAAAAAAATACAGTTTTCTAAGAAACTGTATTTGCTGTGTGTCTTYCAATACAATTGATAGAGGCAGCAGAGAAAGAAGGGACTAAAGCAGAAAGCTCATTCTTATTTTATAAACTAAATGCTGGAAAAGAAAGTGTATGTATTAAAACCTAACACTGCACTCCAAGGGGAATTACAAACACATGCCATAGCCCTCGTGTCAAAGGAATATAAACAAAACTAATTAGCTGAACATTGTAAATTTTGTCAGGAAATCATTAAAGCTGTTTTCACAATAATACATTCAGATCTATGGAAAACTCAGCTCTCCTGATTCATTATCATTGCAACTGACAGGGCTGCATGTTTGGGATACTCATTACCGTTAATGAATGCACAGATCTCAAACACTGAATTACATATCCTGTACTGCAAGGTATCCCTTCCCTTTCCAGTGGCAACGTTCATCTACATTCATCAGCTTGACAATGTAAAAGCAATAGCCACTGCAACTTCAAATACACGTCCAGATAACTCAAAGAAAAACTATTTCTAAGCTTASCTCCATTTTATAATATTTCTATTTGCAGAGGCATATAAAGCACGTACCTGACTGTAGTCCAACTCAACAACTTATCTAATAAGCTATAGAAAGGATAAATTTTATGACAGACAAGAGAATACTTGCATAAAAAGTTCAGCTGTATTTTCAGAGAAATAAGAAGCAGCTACTGAATTAGGCTATAGTACATACATCTTAACAGTGTTCTGATTCAACATGGTACTTGTCCCCATGTCTAATTAAAGTGCATGCATGATCTCAGTGGGTTCAGTGGTACTACAGTTCAGYAGGATGGTAAAAGACACTAGGGCTTGCGTTTGCTTTTCAGAACTTTTGCTGAAACCCTGAAGAAAGCATTCTTGTTTGATGGTATCTTCTACTAATCTTATCTACATATCTCAGTTTCCATTTTCTTAAAATCCTTTGTAATATTTTAACTGTTTTACTGTGTTGGGGCACTCTTACTAGTACCCACACCTGAGGTGTTTGGTCCTGCCTTTGCCTCAGTCATCACTAGCAAGGCCTTCTCTCAGTCATTGTACAGACCTGTGCCTAGAAGCAAAGTTTATGTAGGCAAGAAAACTTAGATAGAGAAGGATCAATTTAGGGACTATTGGATAAGCACACATAACAAATCCAGGCACGAGATCAGATGGGCAGCATCCAAGGGTGTGCAAGGAGCTGAAAAACATCATCATGAAGACACCTTCTGTCATTTCAGACTGTGAGGATTGGAGGAGGCCCCATGACTAGGAAAASGCAAATACTATGCTCATCTTCAAAAAGGCAAGAAAGAATTCAGGATAGTCTGCCTCACCTCAGTCTCAGGGGCGATTATGGAGCAAGTCTACATGGAAGTCACATCTAAACACAAAAAGCACAGGAAGAAAGAGCCATAATGGAACTAACACTAGGCAAACCATACTTGACCACCCCGACCAAGCCTTTTACGATGAAATGGATGGCTCTGTGGATAATGGAGAGCAGTGGATATCATTTATCTTGGCTTTAGGAAGGCTTCTGAGAGTYTACCATACCATACTGGTAAATTGAGGTGATATGGATTGGATGAGCAGAGTACAAAGTGGACAAAAAAATGCTTTTACTACTGGGCTCAAAAGTTTGGCCAATGATTCAAACTATAACTGGCAGCCAGTTATATGTGGTGTTACTCAGTGGTTAATGCTGGGGCTAATACTATTTGACATCTTCATCAACAACCTGAATGAAGGGATGGAGTGCACCTTCAGCAAGTTTGCAAATGACACCAAATTGGAGGGAGCAGCTGATGTGCTGGAGGGCAGAGCTGGCTATCCACCTTTCTCCAAGTCTTGCTGCCTTCTAAGGGAATTGCAGCATGGGAAGATCTGTGAATAAGAATTTTCTAGATGGCATGACTGTTTAGCGAAAACTAAAAATCCACCTTGAATGTTTTCTAGTTGTTCACATTATATTTTAGGTTGCAGTGCTATAGCTAAGTTTAGACTTAGGATAGCTGCAGATTCTCACAGAAGGAATCTAGATTCCAAGACAAAGGTCATTTTAGAATGACTGGAGTGCTGTGAGGACAGAAGAAAAGTGTAACTTGGAGCGGCAATCCCAGCTGTGAAAAGATCCCTTTATAACTCTTTTTTTCTCCTTAGTAGCTTATAAATGAAGCCTATAAATTAACATAAAATCAAAACCAAACATAAGCCTATTCTTCTCTCATTTTCCTCCTTAAGCAGAATACTTCCTTGGAGAATCAAATAATAAGTGATACACATAACATTATAATCCTCTAACTGTGGTCCACATCCCTCCCTCTGGTTGGGTATTTAAATCAAATGTGAAAAGGAACCACTTCTTAAAGTAAGAAGATGCATTTTCCAGCTGCCACATACCTACAAAGTTGGTTTCACAGACGTAATGAACGATCTCCTTAAGGCTATCCATTTATTTACATAACACATTCACATCTCGCAGCCTTTTTAAAGGAGGTCTCCTAACAGTTTCTTTCCCAAAATAATATACACTAAGCTATGCTGATTCAGTGATTGTTAACATTTTACAGACAAGCATATATTTCTCTCTCTCCAAAATGCCAAAATTTCTTCCAGGGGTGGGACAAAACTTAATTCCTTTTTTCATTGTCATAAAACCAGCACTATCCCTACTCTCTATTTCAGCACTTGCATCTGTCCAGTCATGCCTCCGGCTCTTACATTTGCCAACAAAGGGATAAGTGCTATTTGTTACAGCCCCTCAGGTGAAGGAAATCTCACAGAGGCATTTTCCACTATGTTCTTCTTTCATCTACCTGTTTGAAATGTTTCAATTCACATTTTTACAAACTTTTTCCTTTATTGAAATTTAACATACTAAAAATATTAACCCACCAATAAAAATGAGCATACAAGTTTTGGACTTGAAGAAAGATGTTCAAAAGTGGAAAGGATCAAAAATCTTCAAACTTCTTTGAATTAAGGAATGTTTATTTCACCATTAGTGGATTTTCATGTTACGAACAACTTCTTAACAAATGCATATGGTCCCTACTAGCACAGAATATGATGTCATTACGAGAAGTTCTGAAATTTATGCTTGCAACTCTGTAGAGAGGAAAAATATAATGCAAACAGGCACTAACATACTAAATATAACAGGTTTAAGCTGTCTTTTGAATTTCCTGGATCACTTCAAGATTCCTTTCTTCATCTGTTTTTTCCCATCATAGTTTTAAATCCTCTTTGGTTTATTTCCAGATTAAATATTTTTATAAAAATCTCACCATCTGCAACTCTCATCTCCAAAAAGGAAGCTAAATATGTCTGTAAAAGCAGGATTACTTACGAGGATTTGGAAAGGAATTGAATACATAGAAAATTAGGGAGAGATGCACTCACCTGTCCCTGGGAAAAAAAAAATAAAATTAAAAAAATCATCTTCTTGTTTATTGAACTCAAATCTATTTTTAACTGGGGAGATTAAAAACTGATTTTCAGCACCATGGGAACTGCTGGATACAAAAAAGGGAAAACCAGGAGCATTTATATCTGTTTTTGCTTTGAAAAGGCTGTCCGAGTATGAAAGACCAAATGAAACATTATGGAAAGAAGGGGAAAGTATTTTTTCCATTGACATTTATTTTTATGTAAAAGTTAAGGGATAACTTGTCTCAAACCTACTCGAATTGTTAGCTTGAAAAATAGGGAAAGACAAGAAGATGAGACAAAGATCATCTGACATTCCTCCTCCTCTGAAGTCAAAGTAGCAGAGCATAGCATCTGAGGGGAGCAGAGCTTAACACTTCACCCTTCAAAGGAAATGTAAGCTTAGTCCTATAAAGGTGACACTTGCAAGTAGGGTAGCAGTGGAGATCTCCAGTGAGATCAGGAGGGCTGGGCAAAGAAGGCAGTAGGAATTGTCCCCTTGTACAAGCATCCTAAGGAGCACACTATACGCACATAAATCCTAGTTTGAGTGTTCACACTTAAGCCCAGGCGTACATAAGCTTTCTTCCCTTTTCAGGGAAGCAACGACCAAGAGGAGTGGGAAGTACCCAGTACAGAGGGCTGCCTACACTTTCTCTGTGACTGCAAAACCCACGAGGAAGAATATACGTAAAATGCAGTATATTTGCATAGACTTGTGATGTATATACCCTATTTAAGGTTCAGGTTTCCATTTATTGAATTTTCTTCCCCTGTAAGAGAGCAAAAAAGATCATAATGGCAGATCAGGAAACCTAAGTCAGGTTGATTAGATGGGGCTGCCAACAAACGAAATTTGAGATTTGTCTTCTAAAACATTTCATATTGGGATGCTGACTAAAAGCAGATGGCAGAAATGGTTGCACTTATTTTGGCTAGAGAGGCCTTGAAAGTGAAGTATAGTGCAGGACAGAAATATGGGAGACAGCAGAAGACAAGTTTTCACTGATGCAAACTAATTCTGAAAGAACGAGCTGTTGTACAAACTGCATCGACTGACTAGTACAGCGTAAATTCATCCAACCTACAAAAAGACTCCCCATTAGGCCTTCATAAGTTATGTAGCTACAAAGTGCCCTGACTTGTGATACTAAAATCACATTCTTTATGTAGCTCAACCTAGACTACGTATGATTACCTATGGCAATTGGTTTGACACATTCTCTAATAACAGGCAAATTGCTTTACAAGTTAAAGGTACATCAATGGGATTTAATCCAGACAAGTACAAACCTGGTTTACTGCAAAATCCACTAGCAGTTCTTGTTCTTCATAAAAATCTACCAGGTTTCTGTATATTGAAAAAAAAAATCTCCCAAAATAATTCACAAGCTCATGTATAACATTGTGTAGGTCAAAAAGCTTGAGCCACTAAGTTCAGGAATATGACAGGAGTTACATCAACACATTCAACCATATTAAGGCCTTCAGTATCTCCACTACAACAAAACAAAATATCCTAGAAATAATAAAGGCTTGTCTGACATCTGTTCACTTTCAAAATTCAGCAAATGAAATCTCAGAACAGCAGAAAAAGTCACTTAAAAGGATAATGCATCAAATCTTGAAGACAATTACTCATTTAAGGTTAGGTAACTTGCTTTAGAGAAGAAACAGCTGTGTTATCATTAGGACAAAGTTCTCATGATCATATGGCCACCTGTATAAAATATTCAGCTACCTCAACTTTAATGAACATTTTATCTTCTAGACTAAATTCATTATCCTTAGAACTGACAAGTCCTCTTGGTCTGACCTCTTGGTCTTCCACTTTAAAACCCTGCTCACCTGGGGAAGAAGTGAAAGCTGAGTGACCTTTTTTAGTCCAAGTACTCCCTTTCAATCTTCCTCCTTTCCTTTTCCCAGACTCTTCTTTTCTTTCCAGTTTACAGACTACCTCCTTTAAAAACAGAAGTTACATGTCCTTCCCAACTTCACAAGTGTCCAAGAACAACCAAGTGAGTTAGTCTAATTGAATTATTTTGTTTTTTCTGAAGTATGTTAAGTTGCAAGCCTTTGTTTTGCTATCATAACCTCAGGCTACAGTAAATGAATTCTCTGCTACCTTTGAAGGGAGAGATGAAGTAAAATTCCCCAAGTGCAAAATCAAACAGAAAAGAAAGCCTCTTCTGGTTTGCTTGAAATATACATCTTGTCCTGCTGTTCCTTTAATGTTTTCTTTTATGATAAGAATCAGTGAAGGGCAGATAGAGGGGTTTTTCCCCCCCTCCTACAAGTACCAGTTTATTACAAAAGCATATTGATGACTGCAAACCATTGTAACTCAGATTAATCCACTTGTTTACATCAGATCAATCCACTTATTTATGTGTCAGATCAGACAAGAGTAGGTTTTCTTCTTTGGCTTCCCACACTCTCCTAACATTTTAACACATTTTTGAGCATCGCTATGAAGCAAGAGCCTCCTGTGGTTAGTTTGTTGATACTGGATTCTTTTTTTTTTTTCCTTAAGCTCTGCAATCTGACTGGCATTCAGTTGCAACTAATGAAGAATGATTTTTAAATTGCCAATGCATCATTATCTAAGACGAACACTTAAAAACAAACCAGGTCTCTGCACTTAGTCACTCATTTCACAGCTGAAAACTGTTCCATCACTTAAACTGCCTTGACATGTGGAAACATTTGCAAATGCCCACAGCTTCCAAAGAGTTTCTCCCCAGATCAAACTAATTCTCAGGTAATGAAACAGCTTTTTTTAATAGTAGCCACTTTCTAATCAACTCTAAACACACAAACACACACACACACACACACGCTTAAAGCCCCCCACAAACCATCTGGAAAAAATAAGAACTTATATTCCTTTAGGTTATAATGAGATAATTGACAAGCTAAGAGGTGAAGTTCACTAATTAAGAAATACATACTTGAAAAGTCAGGACCAGGATTTAATTTTTTTTTTAAATAAGGAGAATCCTTTTGTGCTTCTGTTCAGAAAACAAATGTTAGAGTTTACACTTGAAAATTTCCTTGTGAGAAGACAATGCACCTAAAGTTGGCAGCAATGTTAACGACACCATAGGGCCTCTTAAGTCCAACTTCATCACTGTTAGAAAATTCGCCAGTACACAAAGTGGGAAATGGTTGCCTAAACATTGGTCTGTAACACCATTATAGATGCCCTAAGTTGTCTTGGCTGGACACCAAATACCAACCAAGAAGGGTATAGATCTTCTGTAGATCCTGTGTAAGAGCTGTTATCCCCACGCTCATGTTTTGGATATCCTCAGGCAGCAAAAATAGCACTAGGAAGTATTTATCAGAAATTTTAGTAAAATAATAATTCTAAAGACACACACAACCCCCGCCCATCCCCATGCCCTCCTTCCGCTCTTCTCAGTCCCGCTCCACTGTTCATTGAAACTGTGAGTGTATTTCTATCTCAATGAGGACAGAAGTTCTCAGCTGAAAGCTTCTTGAAGAAAACACTGGGGAGAAAAATACCTCCTCCCTAGAAAAGGCTAGAAAATTACAGAATACTATATTGATGTTCTATACCTCCCCGTAAATTTGTCAGAGTTTAGCCTGAGAAAAGCGGGCAAGGCAAGGAATGCTTTCTGCAGTATAAAGACAATGGCAAATATTTAAACTTGAACATTAATGGTGATTTATATATCAAATATTTTCAAGTTTCAATTGTTTGGGGTGGAGGGGGTGAAGAAGGGGAAACATGCAATGTTTAAAACCTTAGCAAAGGCCTTTAAAGCTGTATGATATTAAGAGAAAGAGCTGCGGGCTCTTGTGAGATGTATCTGAACTATTTTAAAACAACTGAGAGTCTGAGTGGATAATAGGCAACCACCCAGTAAATGTTTTAACTTTTTAAAACATGAAGTTTTCCACTCCCGGGAGAACGACACAAAGGTCCTGTGCTAATGAACACAATTAGAACGCATGAACAAAACCAGTGATCACTAATTAGGGGAAAAATAAAAATTCCACCTATATGTATTCAAGCGGAGCCTTACACATAACATGACAAAAACTCACAGTTTAACAACTGAAAGTCTACAGTATCTCACCAGATCCCCCAGCATCAAGTGCAGATGCCAGGGAACACCTACAGAAGAACACAGCAAGGATGCAGAGGTATTTCCTTACCTTATAATGGGAAAGAGGGTCAAGGTACCCACCCCAGCGATTTTCAACTCAGACTTTGAAAGACAGGTGCTTGCATTTTAAACTCCGGAAATCAGTAACAATTGTGAACAGTACTTTTACTTCTTACCTCACTACATACCAAAAGTGCTAAAAAACATTTTTATCTATCACAAGGAATAACTCGTGATTTTACAGTCTTTCCAATRTTCAAAATCTTGCTATATTGTTTTTAAATTAGAAGTGAGAGCTTTGAGCTAGTATACCTAGAAATAAATTCAATTAAATGCCCTTTTTGCATATTTTAAAGCAAAGCTCAGAAAATTCCCATTCTATTTTGAGCTCAGTATCTGACATTATATTCAAAAACCTGCAGGAAACAATGAAGTTTGCTGTAAGAGTCTATTTAATGAGCCATAAAATATAGCAGTATTCAGCACTCTTTAAACTTAATTTTAGTAGTTCTTCTAAATTCTGTTTTTTAGTTATTTGCATGGTTTGACACCTGTAGAACAAGAAAGGCAGACTGGTAATAAAAAATGATTTCTGTACACTTCTTTTAATTAGTGTTGGTGCAACCATTTAAAGCTTTCTAATACAAAAATAAATTATGCTGGTTAATATAGCTTGATATACTCTAATTAATATAATTTGCAATACTAATCTTGCTTGACTAAAGCTTTTAGTAAGATCTTGACATTTCTATAAATAAATAGGTTGTTTGCAGGAACTTTGATGACTTTATGTCAACCCACAAATAACAGAGCCAATCTGTCAACTACTTCTTGCAATTACAGTTATTCAATATTATGTGTTTGGACATCGAAGAACGTAAATGTTCACTTAGGAAGAACGTCTGCTTTGTACAGTGACAGAAAATATCAATAATTAATAAATGTGTATTAAGTTTATTGCTTTAGACCAGTGTACTATGAGCAGTGTCATATTTTAGGGCTTGTACTAGTCTGCACAATAATAAATACATTCATGTTTAAATCAGTACTAAAATTACTATTCACAGTCAGTTTCTTTTTTAATTAACAATTCTCAGTCAAAACTCTTCCCCTCTCTACCTACAAACAGCAACATCTCACTTCTACCGGCAGCCAAGTTGATGGGAAACTCACATTACAACACACACTTCAAAATGTGAAAGAGTCAACCTTCGGGCTTTCAGCCCTCTGCATATTTGCCCTGAGACAACTTTCAGGCTTTCAACACCCTGAGACAATTTTCCTATTGTCTTCAAAAAACAACAGGAAGTATGTTTCTAATATATTTGTATATAAACATATTAACTACCATAAAATCCTAGATTAGCCTCTCACGTGCTAAACAACACAAAATTTAATGGTATCTTTTAACTTGTTTGCAAAGCAGTGACTTTGGTAGAGATACATAGCTATTTGGAGAGGACCCTTACTGGAGATAAAGCAGAGCTTAAAGTAGCTCTGCAGTCTCACATACAGCAATTCCCTGTTCATGTTTCATCCCAACCATCATTTCTCTTTTCCTCAGCTCAGGCTGCTTAACCMGCACCAGCTCCTGTTCCACCCTTATCGTTAGCCACAAGCCAGGAGGAGGTAAGTTGCACTGGAGACTAGAGTCGTGGTTAGCTGTTCCCATCCTTTGGAGAGCTAAACAAGAGAATTATTTGTTCTGGGAAAGGAGGGAGAAGATAGATATGCTTTTTATAGGAAGCAGCACCCAAATACTCCTAGCAGTTGAAATATTCAGATAAAAGCAACTTGCAGTGTACAAACTAGATGCCGAAAATCCATCTTTGGTTGCATATTGCCAAATTTCTTGCTCTTTCAGACTAGCATGCATTTCAGCTGTTATGTTTGCAAAAAGCTTTTTTTTTTCTTTTTTCCCATTCTCCATATGTATATTTATTTGGGAAAGAGTCTAGTGTTGACACAAAGCAACATTCTTGGATGTTTCATAAACTCCAGGATAAAAASCAATTATCATTTATTTTTCAGCTTTTTTATTAGTCAGTGTTGAGCATAACCACACACACAAAAACACAGAAGTACAAAGATTTGTGTACTGTCAGTTTCCATCCCATCTCATTAGTGCATACTGTGATTTGATTCTATCTGTGTTGATTATGAGAAAAGAATTTATTTGGATTTAATGTTCATTCAATTTTTCAGATCTGTATCAGGACTGTGACAGAATATCCCAAAAGCATAGTTCTTCAGAAGACAAACACAACCTGTACTTATCTTTATGGTGATGTAAGAACACTTAAGGCCGGATGAATGCTAACATGCCTTCTGGCAAAATCAACAACCTTCAAACTGAAGAAAGAAAATTGTGCCTATGTGCTTGAACAGTTTGTGGGAAGGAAGCGTGATTAAAAATAAAAAAAGCAGAAAGATCCCCCCCCTCTGATTATTGTGAAAGACTGCAGACAACCAACATGATGTGCTTTCAATTGATCACTCCCTGTAAATTCAGATCTCAATATAGTAAGTCTATTTATAGTGTATGTGAAAATTTGATCATAGGTATCTGGGATTCTCCCCTCCAGCATAAATAATGAAAGATACATTTGCATGAAAGCATCATTGAGAAGAAAGAGGTTCAAAACAGGACAAGCAAAACACATCAAGCAAACTAAAACAAACTTCCCTTTATCAGATGTTGACTTGCAAGATGTATAAAAACTCCCTCACAACCTTAGTCACTGTCGGCTAAGTAACTGTAAGAACGGTAGGACTAGATTACAGATTGCAAAACTCAGTGTCTCACTATTTTGAAGTGTTCAACCTAACCTGTTTTAAGTAGTCTTAATCTGTTTCTTGCTTAGTCTTGCTGACCTCTGAACAAAGATGGACATGTGTACATTTCCTATGCATTTCCATGTATGGATAGACCACAGATCTGCCTTTCCACCTTTTTCTCTGAAATACAGAAGTTGTTTAAAGTAATGGGTTGTCACCAGTTGTCACCTTTCTGGTCCCAAAAGAATGAAGAGCTGGAAAAAAYAGAAAATCCATTTGACCATCCATCCATGAATGGAGAGGTTAATACTGGTCTGTTGAAGGTAAATAAGGTTATGGATATCTAACCACGGATTTAAAAAAAGGTCTTCATAGATTTGAGATCATTTCCTCGGAACAATTACTGTTTTTCATTACCCTCCATTGATCAGCTTCAACTATATTTAGTGGTGAAACTAGGACCACTATCTGTAAATCTTGCAGTTTGAGATGTGTCAATTCCATGAAGRAAAATTTCAGATTAGCAGCCACAATATCAACAGAAAGATTCTAAATATATTAAGAAAAATAACAGTATTGGCAATCAGATATTTGGATTTTTTTRTTTTCTTAATATTCACCTTGTCTAAGATATCAGAAATGTTTTCATCTTGGAGACGGGTATATAATAAAGATGAAACTGCACAAAGACTTCCTCTCCATGCCTAGGGAAAAATAATACTGACAGATATTGGTACTAGCAATACAATTCCTGCCCTGCTGTTTTAATCTGTTTGCAAGAGGATTGTTGCACAGTAATCCATGGAAAATAGCTGCTGCACTTCACTGACTTTCAAATGCTTTTTGTTCTAGGTGGTTTTGCTGTTAGTTTTCTGTTCCTCTGTTTTGAAGCTGGAGAGTCAGTTACAGCAAATCCAGCAGACACATAGAAAGAACACAAACCAGAGATGACTAGTCCCTACTCCTGCCCGGACAGTAAGAAAGATGTATTCTGACTACAGAAATAGGCTACATTGAAACAAACATCTCCAAAAGTTACAGAAACTCTCTTACAGAGTGTCATCATTTATCTGCTGTTATGCCTATACAAGTCACTCTATGACTGTATTAAAGAAGCACATACGTAATTCACTCTCTCACTAAATCCTCTTAAGTCAATATTAAGTACTCTTCTTAYATCATGGAGCTCTTTATAATAGTAGCATATGTCACACTAAAGACATTGATTTAATATATGGAAGAGATATTATGATCCTTAATTGTCCTATCGACATTCTGATTTCAAATCTGAGATGTAAATACTTCAGACCAAGAACAAATCCAACTATTTCTCACTTCAAGTCAGATATATGAAAAACATGTCAAGTGACAAACGAACATTCACCTCAGGGTCATCTAGCTGTCAGGTAATATCAATCTAAATATTAAAGATACCGTTTGTCCTCAACCACAGTCTGTAGCTATAATTTTCTGGCAGTTAAGCATGAAACACCATCTAAAGCACTAACAGATATTTCAATACTGTGTGTACGCTTGGTTCCACTCATCAAAAAATATGTAAGGTACTTCAAAAAACTCAGAGACAGCATAATCAAAGATACAGGATGCTTTCTGTACCAGGAACACCTAACAAACAACTCTTCTTCTGTCTGAAGAGTTGACTTTGGGGTGTGTGACATACAACCTTTAAACTGAGTGGCATAGAGAAGGCAAAGATCACCTGTTCACTACGTTTTCTTTGTGCTGGAATAAGAGTAGAAGAACTTACGGGGGGCATCAAGGGAAACTGCCAAGTAACAAGTGAAAACCAAAATAAGTTACTTGTTCAGAYACCCTGCAGTTAAACTGGGGAATTCACTGATGCAGAAATGTTACGGATGTTGTGGATTCATAAAAAGCTGGACTGATTTGTGAAAGTAAAATACATTAAATGCTATAAGAATTAAAGGCATGACTAAGACACATATSATCATAAGCTGAGAATTACTTTTAACTTTCCCACTTTCTTGTCTTCTCTAGAAAGAAGATGCTGGTCTAGATAAACAAGAGAAAAGCCATACCAGTTCAGACTAAAAGTTCTTAACTTCTAGATTACAACATCTGAAATGCATCTGCTATAGCTTTCTTCTACATTTTCCTTTTACTATTATTCACCGGTCTAGTTTTCAGACCCAAATGGTTGGTGACAAATGTGTGTCGGGGGTGGGTGGGGGGGTGTTAGAAATACGGAGTTATTCAAAGAATCATTACTTCTTACACAGCATAACTAACGGTGGGTGATAAAATCAATGAATAGAAAGTTMATTACCAAGGTTCTGTTTTTCTGGCCTAATTGTGTATCATACTACCACACAATTAAAAAAAATATTATTGTACAGTAAAAGAATTCTAAGAATTTCTTTCTCCTTATCCACTGCCTACCGCTCTACAAAGGGGTTGGGAGTTCTTTGTCCTCTGCCTACAGCAATTCCTCATCTAGCTACATTCTAGACAGAATGAAGTCTCATTACATGTTTTCTAGCTACAAGAAAATAAGTTTATAGGTGCTAAATTTACATTATTGTATAGTCCAAAATGCTGCTTTGTGAGTGAGAACAACCTTTTATTCTTCATTCAAGGATGTTTCTCTGATTTAAAGCACTGAGTAAATTGTATATTCTCTTGTTCAGACACAAGTAAAACAATCATGCCACAGGCAATCAGCTTTGGAAAAGAAATGGTTGAAGGAGGCAGTTCCTTTCATCAAGGAGCATCTTCAGTTATCAAACATTATTCCAGGGACGATCGCATATTGAAAATATCCACTGTTCTGAAAGCTTGGAATGACATCTCTTTGCACACAGTTAAAGGAACAAAGTGATCCCTTGCGAGAGCAGCAGCAGGCAGAGCGGAAATGCACGAGGAGGTTTGCATGGCTAAAAGCATGTAATAGYCCTGAATTGTAACATACAATGCAAACGCGTTTGGGGTTTGTCTTCACTACCTGCCAATCTTCCCCTGCAGCTTTTAATATGTATGTGTCAGTCCTCTCAAGCTAAAAACACAGTAAAGTTGAAATCCAAGTGGAGTTTAGAGCTGATCTACCAACAACTTGTGTGCTTTCTTCAGTGTGGTTTTTTAATACTAGATTGCTAATGTGTCAGATACCTTGTGGCAAAAAAACTTACTTTTTTTTTTCTTTTTCTTTTTTCCCCCAGTAAAAACAAACCCTTGGAAGTAAATTAATGAAGAACCAAATGGCAAAGCAGATTGGATTGTTACTACCAAATGGTGTTTCAAACACAATCTAATTAGGTGATAAAATGGACCAACATACACTGAGACTAAGTAAGCAATTAAGTGCTGTGTATCACAGAGTGGGAGAGGCACCAGTTATACAGGACTATAGCGTGAGACACTTGGCATTTAGCTCTCTAGCAACTTATCTATCTCAAGGGAACAATAAAATGAATCAGAGTAGAGGATGGCTTCTTCACATTGAAGCATCTTTGTTTTCATTCCAATTTTATGATGAGTCAAAATAACCCCCTAACGAATTGATGCTAACTCTCAGGAAAATAGTTAACCTCTGTACAATAGAGGATTGCGCTAATCTTCGACATTATCAGCACTTACCCATTTGCCACGAAATTTGGTTTTGAGGCTTGGATATTTCCTACACAAAATAACTCAAAAATTTGCATATTAAAAAAAAGATTATTTGCATAACTTGAATTTAACCTCAGGTGTCAAGACAGAAGCAGCATAATGTGTTTGATCTAGCAGGAAGCAACTCAAAGCATAAATTTATCAGCCATTTACTCTTCTTCAACTTCCTCAAAATTCAAAATAAGTCACATCTCAGGCAGTATTCACACACAGGAACATATGCACGTGCATACTCACAAAAGGAAGGCACAGAAAGCCATCCCTGCACAAAGGTACACCATGAGATACTAACGCTATTAAATCTTGAGAGTACTTTCAMGATACTACTTGAATATTACCTGCTCCCTTAATTGTGCCTATTTGATTCCAAATGGATAATATCTACCAAAATAATCAATTAAATTTACGGTTGATCATTTTTAACACCAATAATCCAGGTCTAGATATTGAAATAAGTCTGTTCTAGCGCGGTACTCTTAGAAAAGGCACGTCTCACGGTTGTATGGTCACAGGCATTCATAGTTCAGGTTACATTATAAGTGGCAGCAAAGATTTAGGGAAACTGAAAACTCCCAACGCTCTTGAAAAAAGTTTAGTTTCCTTGAGTGACAGTCCTCATCCTGCATTCTCAAGGGCAAATTACTATTACTATATTACTATCAGTATATCTATTAATCCAGACACYGAACCACAATATGCCAACACACATATCACATTAGCTCCCTTTATGCATTTTCAATATGAGAAATAGGTTTTACACTGGGGCTTCTATGTTTGAATCTTGATTACTGCATATACTGACATTAACTTTTACGTCATAGTACTAGCAAAGATGAACATTTGCATACATGTAAGCTTTTACATAGCACAAATGCTAGCAAATAACACACTTAAATTTGTGCAGTTCAGCCTGTCAAAATAGCAAGTGTTGAGAGTAACCCACACTGTATCACTGCAATTCAGACAGACGAGCTAGATGTGTACCCTCATGCTACTCTTTCAAAGATACTTTATAAACTGTTTTCAGATGTCATATGAATATTCTATGAGATTCTCTCAATAAATATTATTTAAAAGCTCTGCTAACTTTGCAAAGTACTTAACTGCTGTTAAAGCCTGCTAAATGCTTAACCCCAGTGARTAAGACTGATAATTATTKAAGAGATTTACGTGATTAACATGGTAAAGTTAACTTTGAAGACATTTCCTAATAAAACCAAGTACCCTCATTACGTTTTTTTCAGCATCACCCATTTCATTTAAATGACTTCTAYTTAATATACTTTACCAGGATTCTACACAAAATGTCATTTAAGAAAGATGCAGAATTTCTAACATTACAGAGATGCAGTAGGTATCGATATACAAAATAAATATGAGAGTATTTTCAAATTCTTTTGTAATTGACAATTCCGTACTGACATTTATTCAACACCCATAAGCATTAATGTTATTATTTGATGCATGAATGTACGTTKGTTTTTTTTTTAGAAGTCACATGATTCTCATCTATTGCTGTACTAGGTGTATTGCATAATTATAAATCAATCTCCAATATTTCTATTAATACTTTAGGGGAAAAAATTGCAAGCTATATAGAGACTGAGCAAGGAAACACATTCAAATACTACAGGAGAAATCGTGCACTTCAAAAAAAGTTTAATTTCCTATTCTCATGTGGCAGACATGACAACTKATGTACATCCTTTGTTAAGCCTTTCATCATTATGGAGGTAAAGATTATTTTTTTTCTACAGTATTGCAACACAGGTGTAAGGAAAGGAGATATTTTTTCTTTTAAAAAGCCTTCAGTTTTTGCATYACAGCTTTGGGAAAGAACTACTGAATTCACAGGAAGTTTTATGGAAAACTGTAACAACACAGAGAAGATATATGACCACTTCTCTGAAAGCTGCCTAACTGATTGCAGGTAGGTAGCACTTTGACTTCCACAAACATAAACAACATATTTACTAAACATTTATGAAAATCAGCACCTTCTGTTTACACAACTTTCAGTATTTAAYTTCATCACATGATTTAGTATTTCCTCGGCTTTTCAGTGAAGTAGAATAGTCACAAAATATTTTAAACCTTTTCAGTCAACCACAAGAAATAAATCATTTAAGGACATCCAAATCCTGCTCAAACCCAYTTCAGTTTCCAAACTTCTAATTTTGTTCATTGATGTATCTACAAAGTATGTATGCACTTCTGTTTCTATTCACAGTTGAACATTCAATGAGAAATTATACTCAGCAATCGTTAACTGTTCTACATAAGTGAATACAGTGCCAAATATATAGTAATATTTAAACATTTTAGGTTTTACCATCACTTGATATTGTTGCAGAGTTTTGGGGGATATTTTTTGGTTGGTTGGTTGGTTGGTTGGTTGGTTTTGTTTTGTTGGTGTTTTTTTTTTTAAGATATAATTGTCTTCAGGCTTAGGTCTCTGTCTCATATGATAAGTTGGGGTACAACAGGCTTTGCTCCAAACTTGATTCTCAGTTGGAAAAAGAAAAAAAATCCCAACAAACTCCAAACAGTCCTCAGCTAAATAACACGGGTCCTTAAGGGCTTACAGTGAATTCAAAAGACTAGTTAGCGCAGTATGCTCAAGCCCTTCATTTGATCCACATCAGAGAAGTCAAGCCTCGTGGGTACGGGTGATGGCTGTGGCCAGGGAAAGAATTACTGGTTTCTCACTCCCAGAAATTATCTACAGTAACAGCAACTACCTCAGAATAATATACTGATATAACTCTTGCAAAGAAATTACTCCTTTGTCTCTGATAAATTGTAAGTGGCATTTGGGTAACACGTTACTTTGCAGTGTCAGTGGCTGGTGCCCTTCACCGGAATGAACAGCACTCCCACTGCGTGAACTGTCCGGGTGCCAAGGTTCCTTTAAGTGATTCAGGGGAGGCTAAAAAGTTGAAAGACACTGATCTAACATAATTACAATTTCTTTGGGGTTTGACTTTTTCCCCCGAGACTGGCCTCTTGGATCACTATACAGTATTCAGTATAACATTCATTCATTCATTCATTCACTCATTCATTCTCTCTCTCTGTCTCTCTCTAATCCTGGCATCCTTTAAATGCCCTTTCCTATGTTTCTATGTAACACAAGTAAGAAAAAATACAGTAGACTTAGCAGTAGATGACTAAACATTGAAAGAGCACCAGTATWTTTATCCTAACTGAAAACAAAAGACTACAAATATAATATTATTACAAAAAAGTATGGCTGATAGAGTATGTACTTTATTAGGTATATCTGAAACAGAAGGATCAGCAGCAGTTGAAAGGTACACCTTAAGATTTTGTACACTATCTAAAACTTCAATATATTCTAAAGTTTCAAGTATCAAGTATCTGTTTGCCTACTATAAGTTTATGACCGCACTCTTCAAAAGGAAGAACTCATGTTTTCTTACTGCTGTGTCATTGCTCTATGAAGTTCACTCCTGGGACTCCATAGTAGCTCAAGCTGCAACCCACGGGAGATGCCAGTGCTAAAAACAATAAAAACAATCACAGCAAAGGAGCCTTACAAATTTGTAAAGTATTTTTTTTTAAGATTTCCAAATGAAGGTCACAAATTAGTTAAACTCTTCAGTTTAAACTTAATCGTGGCTGATACAAACACATCTTTTTTTCCTATAAAAATAAGATTTCTCTACAAACATGTGCTTGCTTTCAGGTTTCATTCCAAAAGGATGCCAGATGAGCAGAGATATCTGCTAGTAGTTCAGAAATGAAATGAAATCTTCAAGGTCAAAATAAAAGCCTTCTTAGCAAGTAATAATCCAAGTGAGCTATTTATGGAAGATGTCTAAATGTTCTACACAAAAGGAAAAACAAGACTTACAGGAAAGTGCAATGAAAGAAACCATTTATCAAAGTTCTTGAGTTTTGTGATCCAAGGAAATTTAATTTTCTTCTGACTAAGTAGTGGGAATTTCATGGAAGGTAAAAAATTAAGTGAGAAAGGTTAAGAACAAGCTAGCAGAGCTATCATGACAATTTGTAAGAGAAGCAGGCAAACTATAAAAAGAATTAAAAATAGTTTTATTTTTTAAAAAATCCAGCATTCACCACAGCCACCAATATCCATTAATAAAATACTGCCTTAAAAGAAATGGTAAAGCAGCTTCCTGCCAGACTGTCTCACAGAAAAATGTATTCATTTAACTTAGAGCTCAGTTCATTTGAYTCCTTTTCTAGCAGACACTTTAGCATGCATTATTTTCATCATGTACATGTTATTGTATGGCCAAATGGCAGATTTCACATGTAATTTCTTGTATTTAGTATCATACCCTACCAATCTTATCTTCTACATTTTATTTCTCATTCATAAGGGGAAAAAAATTGTAAAAATTATGTCAAGCCTTAACTAGTAATGGTTATATCTAGGAATCCATAATAACAGCGTCCCTCAGATTTAAAGGACATATAAAACCCGTGTGACTTCCCAGTTTGCAGAACAAATACAAGTATAATTTTTGAAGCATGTTTCTGTTAGAGTTGCCCTTCCTAGGGAAAACTATGTAACAGAGATTTTGCATACCTATTTAAAAATCAAAGGACCCAAAGTAGGCAGAGGTTCCAAACTGGCAAATCTCCAGTTTTTGCAGTATCTCTAGTCTCCCCCTGTGATGAATTTTTGTAGTTGTGGAAGATCAAAGAACCAGGAGGAAGAACCTGGGAGCTAGCTAACATTTGCTAGAATTATCATTTGCAAGAGAAACGGAACTAGTTTTTCAAAACTACTAACTAATGCTGGCTTTCAGCTGCATCCTCAAGATCTAAATCCAGACTGAAAGTGTGAAAACAATAGTCTAATTTCCAATAAACAATAAAGCTCTTCTTTCATATTATTTTACGTCCTGTGTGCTAATTACAGTCTTCCAAGTTAATTCTAAATGCATGTACATGGCAGAGTAAATCATCTGATGCTATACTTCAGTTTAGAACTTTAAGTGTCACCATACTTATTCAAATCAGGTTTGGGACTTCAAAAGCTTTACTCCTCAAGGATCATAAAATGAAATTGAAATTAATCACAAACTGTAAAATAARACATCGTATATTATTTTCCTTTACCATCTGCCTAGTTTTTTCTTCTTCAACCAACCTGCCAAAGATTAATTTTCTTTGGGGCAGTGTAACTTGAAAATGATTATTCCAACAGCAGAGCAGTACACTGTAGAAATACACAACGTGCACACTACAGCCTTCTGTCAGAACAGTGATATATAGTGTACTTGCAATGTGAGGAATGGAAAGTGAAAACCACTTCTCTAACAAATAGCATCTCAATAGCTTTAATAGCAAGAGTGATACAAAAGCCTGGAAAAGACAGGTGTAGKTTTTGGTACATTAAAATGCTGACATTTTAGGCTCACCACTGTTGCTAYCTTAATTTCTTAACTGAATTTTTTACAATTTCTAAATACTGATCGTCAAATTAGTAGGCCACATTTTTTTCTTCCATTTTAAAAGGTGTCAATGCAAAAAATGGAGGACTACTTGCATAAGAAAGATGAACTACTGAAAATCCGCCACATGAACTGCCAGTACATACAGTCAAAATAAAATATGGTGCATCCTCTTACATGCAGAGTGGATGAGAAAACTGAGATTAGATTGTGATAACTTGATTTTATTAAAACAAGTCTAGATAGCTGGATTCCTACTGCCCTGGAAGAGACTGCAGCAACGACATACCAAAAGAGGTGGAGCTCTCATTGAGCATTGTTGTGTTTTTTTTAACTATGGTTGTGTTTGAGCAAGGACTTGAGAATAGCTTTTAGCAATATTCTGTACAGTAAAATAAATAGGGTTTAGAAAAGGAAGATGAACTTGCACTTCCTTTTCACCAATATCCGGACAACATGAACAGCTTTAAGAAACTTAGCAAAGAATCAGTTTTGAATAGATTCCACACATTATATATTGGAAATTAGGAACAGACTTACTTTATTCATTTATTGCTACTTGATATTTTTACTAGTAGCCTCATCTCAAATAAAATTCATCTGAACTCAACAAGCAAAGGAACACCACTTAACATTCTCTTTCTCCTCTCAGTTACAAGCACTCTAGCGTCTGGCTGTAAACTGCTGTGGATGTCATGCAGGGTACCAACTTGGATGCTGCATGAGCCACAACTTTCTGAAGAACAACAGGGGGAAAATACCTCTTGTGCACTTCAGAGAACAGAGCTGTCTAATCATGCTCAGGTGAATGAAACAGTCTAGTCRGAAATACTACAGTTAACATTTTCAGAATACCTTATATAATTAAGTTTAACCTCTTCTGTACACACACAGAAAAAAACATTCAGCATGTTATCTCAGAGACGTATGCTCTGAATGTATTTCCACAGAGATACTTCTCTCCTATGTCTTCCTATGCAAAAGCCATAATCAGAGATGTAAGCTAAGGTCCTTTCTAGGCTTATTTCTAGACAGAGAATAGTGTCAGGTTTACGAAGCAAATGAACACTACACCTACAATTTAAAAAAAAATAAATCACTACCTGTTAATCTGCAAAGGGGATTGCACAAGTGCTTTAAGCACGTGCTGCACAGGTAATACAGAACTGGACGATCATAGTCACCGSAAGAAGCAGAAAGACCCACTAGAAGGATCAGTGCCAAATTCCAAACTGCACAGGCAAGATGCATAAGCAATCAGGATGCTTGCAGAGTGATACACAAACTCCTACAGAATTTTGTGAATTATGCACGCACTAACCTAAACTGTCTACTTCTAAAATAAGGAAAAYAAAAAACCAAAGGAACATCCACACTAGAAAACATCAGCCAAAGCTTTGTGCTCCCACATATTAAATCAGATTAGTAAAACATCAATATTAAATTAAGATAAATGATGAAAGAGCAACACACTACTAGAGGTACTTTTTAAATCGTTCTAAAGTGTGTATCAAGATGAACAGCTATTCACTAAAGTGAATCAAGCATGGAAAACAAGTGCCTAGTAGAAACAGACCTCCCTTTCTCTCCACTGCACCTCACTGGGGGAATTGATAAGCAATCTTGTAAAGCATGACATAGTCACAGTTTCAGCTAGATACGATAAATATTGGACAACACTGACTTAGAGCTCCATAGTGGTACAGAACAACTTCAAGGATAAATGTAGAAATTTGTCTCCACCTCTGCGCCTGTGAGTGTACCATATGAGAGGGTTTCACTCAAACCACAGTTTCTGACATCATASGTATTTAGTAACAACAATGAACACAGGCCATAAAAAACCCCTCTACTTTCAAATCCTCTACAATCTATTAAAGAATCCAATATTTAAACTTTGCAATTCTTACTTCTTCAAAATTACAAAGTCTATTCTTAGTTTTCAATACAACCATGAACAGACTTGTATTAAGTTGTTTTGAATGACTTGAACTTCTCTGATTTATCTGCCAACTATGGGCACTGCAACTACAAGGATTTATTCAATAGACCTTCCTTTAATAATAGCACTCACTCGCATAAATGTCATTATGAATGACCTCTTCTCTTTGTCCTCTATGGTAACCGAAGAATAAAATATCATGTAAAATATCATTTACTACATAAAACATAGTAAACTTCTGCTTGCTTCCTTTTTGCTATTTCTGCTCCTGTCTGCTTCAATTGCATGCTTTGTCTTTAATTTCACCTTTATTTTGATTTACTTAGGATACTATCAATAGTGGTCACACTACATGACAAAACATGTTGTCAGGATGCTAAAGTTGGTCTTTTTTGATAAGGAAGTGGACTGCATGAAATGAGGAAAAAGTGAGAGAGTGTTGAAGGGGGGAAAGTGGCATAGTTGTCATTCTTTAATTAATAGCTTGCAGTAGATTACTTCCAGAGTGTCTACTAGTCTTTCTTGAAAAATTATTGAATTATAATAAAAAAATCCAGGAAGCAAGGCTAATTTTCAAGTTTATTCAGAAACACAAGACACTGCAAATTGACCGCAAGCCCTAGAATGGCTACAGGTACCTTTACAACCTATTTTGGACATTAGAGGTGTACTGTCCTCAAAACGAAGAGATGAGAAATTAATAAGAAAAAAACATACTATTTGTTTTCTTCAAAAAGTCAAGCAACAAGCAGTGGAAGAGTCCACAGGTCCACTTCTCCTCAGATAACCTGTTTGCCTTTCCTGAAGTATTTGCAAAGCCAGACAAGACCATAATTTAATTTAATTCAGTGGAATGAGAGAAAGGTCATATTTGCATGAGAAAATAGAGTTAGGTGAGATGAGCCGTCAGAAGAAATAAACTACTACATTTGCACCCAAAACCTACAGGTAGGACAGTAAATAGAGTTTTCTCTTTTCAAAAAATTACCACAAACAGCAGCTAAAGATATTTCAAATACAATTACTTTTAAAATATGTACTCTTACAGACTAACTGTGTCAAATGTTGTCTGTCAAAGTTCACATTAGAAACAAGATAATATTTTCCTACACACTATTATCGTTTCTAAACAAGGTTTATTTTATTTTTCCATTTTCCTTTTAGAAGTCCTTGGAATACAGATGCAAAACAAAATCAGTAAAAATTCCATAAGCAGCCTGTTTGCCAACCTCTCAAACTGAACTACATTAATCAAAAGTCCATGATTTCACATCTAGCTTATAACGAATTCCACTTTGCACATTTAACAAACCYCTCCATGACCATAGTACTCCATACATTAGTACTTATGCACTCATCCAGTGGACAAATTATGCCTTAGCCTGGACTCATTCATGTCCCAGATTGCACAGGAAAATTAGGCTGCAAGTGATCAAGTCCTGCCAATCATTTATTTAATTTACTTGTTAACAATGAGAAAATCTCTCATACTAATGAGAAAAATTCTGAAACAGAAATATACCTCCCCTCATTCAAAGGAAGAAGGAAAAAAAAAGGAAACCCCATAGAGTTTGATAGATATCCGAGTCATTTCTGTGATCCTCTTATCTCTTAGCCTGCAGATGGATGGACCATTTAATGAAAAGCAATGGTCCCCCTCATATTAAAGCCACAAAGAATGACCAACTTCTTAACAAGAGAACAGCTAGAATACCTCGGAAGTGCTCTGGTATTCTCACGTGTTGTTTCTAACCGGAGCCTTACAAAATGCCTAAATTTTATCAAAATAGGCTCTCAATTTCTTAAATGTATTTCTTCATTAATTATTTTGTTGGAATTTAGTTACTAGTTAACATTCATAAAAACATGAATATATTAGCATAATTCATAGCTATAGTACTGAAAGATACTGTGCTATTCATCATTCTAAAATTCTTCTTAGGAACCCAAGTGTTGAATACTAGCACAAGATCACAAATACAGCATGTTGGCTATTTCTCCTTTCCTGCATTCCCAGAGCTTCTAACTGTGCATGACAAAAATTAGAGAAGACAGCCTGCTTTGGACCTCTTGTCATTTGGATATTTTCCAGAGTGCCAAACTCTGACCAGATTCCCACTGTTAGGAGAAGGCTTTTGTAAAGCAAGATACAGAATTTGATTTGGTTTACAGAGTGTAACACACAAGTCTTAGGTTCCATGGAGATATTGCTGATGATGGTTCTGGCAGCTTCTTAGATTTTAACTATTTCTCTTCTCATTGTTTTTCAAATGGGCACTAACTCTTTGCATGAAGTGAAATGCTCATTTGCTTAAATTAATTCACAATGAGTAGTGCTCACATAATTCCCTGTAACTAATTCTTCTTGTTCTGCCTGCAGCTGCACCACCTAATCTGCCCATTGCTTCTGTACCTTATCTTCCAACTCAACAGTAACCACGACTTCTCACATCTTCTCCTCTGTAGACTCTCCTGCTGATTCAGCTCATTATATTCTACACAATGTTTCAGTCTTCTGCTTTTCTCTTTTACTCTTATTCTCATTAAGACTCAAACCTGTCTTACGTTCAATGTTTCTCCCCTCCATGCACCATATACCATCTATTTCCACACACACTTCAATGCCATCAGTTCTGAGTGCTTCTGCTGTTAAGAATCACATGTTCATTTTGGATGGTACAAACAAATTCTTACGTGTTTTTGGCTCTTGGAAGTTTTTTCATCTCTGTCCCAGAGGTGAAATGAAAATAGTCAAGATCTGAGAATTTTAAATGCTTTTATTTGACCGTTTTCTTCACATTTGGAGTTTTGGACATAATATGCATTTTTAATTATGCAGCACACAAAAATACTTTCTCCTGCAATTGATACATACTCCAAAATATCATTTGCCTCTCTTCTGAGTCTCTTGCATTCCATTAATTTATGACTTGCCGAGCTGCATCTGTTAGCAATGTTTCAACTACTGCGATTCTTTTCAAAATCACTGACAAACACAGGAACAAYGTGCATTATTTCAGTTGTAACAACTTAATGCATTTTACTAGTCCAACAGACACATTCGTTTACCAAGTCTCTATGATACCTTTGGTTGTTGAATCATTTTTAATAAGAAATACAGTTATGCAATACTTTTATGACCTACAGAATGAGAGGCAGAATGAGACCTTAATAGTGATGATAGCTAAGCTCGAAGAGGAGACAAATTAGACTGACTGGTACTGTGGCYGCTACTTGTTGCTCTTGGAATCCCAAACACCAGAAATGCCAGAGAGGATGTGAATTCTCACTTTTCTGGAGAAAGCTGGTCAAGTAATGCACTAAAAACGCCAGCTACCTCCAGCAACATTATAATGAAGATGTCATAATAACAAAAATGTGATAGATTAATGACACTAGGAGTGGGTGAGTCATATTAGCTTTATAGGGAAGATCTACACTCTATTATATTTAGTTACAAGAAAATGACGCAACTTTTAAGGAGAGGAAAAATTGTCACATTAATGTAAGCTAAATACAGCCACAGTGCCATAACAAAGAGTTAGTTCCACTGTGAAAACAYGCTATGGACTTGCAGTGTTGAGGACACGACACTTACAATGAAGAATTTCAGAGCGCTCATTCTGCATTATTTTCTATTAATGCTCACGATTATTCAAAAGAGAAAGGTCACRCTGACGACAATTCTTTTCACATCATAAGAAGAAGAAAAATGTGTGACTAGCACTAGGCCATTGGGACAGTATGACTCAAAAAAAATGGAATAAAATAGAGCCTTCTCAAAACTAGATCAAGAAATTAAATAATGGGAAAAGTGGAAGTGAAAGTCATCAAAACATTTGAAATTCTATAAGCTGGAAAACCGCTGCTTGGGACATTTAAAGTTATCTAAGTTTCTTATTAATTTGGAGTCACAATTTGATTTTCTGACTGCACATCTGGATTCACGATACCCAATGGGTTTCTGTGCCATGGAGTCAGAGGACATTAAAATATAAAGATTATGCATTAAGTCAGTTAAAGTATTCCTACGTGCTAAAGGAGCAACGGTGGATCACGGCATTTCAGGTTAACTGGCAGTACTGAATCATACTTAATACAGACAACCAYGAACCATGTGACACATTGCAAACTAATTCTTGTAAAACCTCTACGCTTCCTAACTAGGAGCTCCTTCATTCCTACACAGTGAGCAGGTATAACGGGACTTAACAAAACAAACAAACAGACAAAACCACCCAAACCACATACAGATGTGAAYGAAGCTTCTTCTTAAAACTCTATGCATTCTTAGATATGTTGCCAAATGTTTTTCCAGTTYAGAGATAAAAAAAATGTATTTTCGAACATCTTTAAGGATGTCATGAATTAATCTTTCCAGACATGACTGTTATACCAAGGGCCCCAGCATTAACAGCTGATCCATAACATGTAGGGCTATGAAATTCAGCCTGGTGGGAACCTGCTTGGCAYGTGGAAGCATAAACAAACACAGAAAATGGAAAGGGAAAAGTAATCTCAAGAATTTGGTATCTCCTGTACTTTATGGGCAGGATTCAGTCCTTCAAGAAAGGTAGGAAAAAACAGCTCTTGTTCTAAGGACACCTCYAGGTGTACACTCTTTTCTCCTCCTTTGTGGGTGCACAGTGCAAGCAAGCAGAGGGCATTCACATTTTGAAGCATTTAGATGTTAATCTGAGACACAAGGGTAACCAAGCCAAGCAGTTAAACATATGCTTAATGTTAACTAYCCAAGGGGCTCTAGAAGTGAGAACTGACAATTCCACTGCTGTGACAGCTCATTCCACTATATATATTTATACAAGTAGCACAAAAAAAGTCTTATTATATTTAAGTTGCTTCAACTATTTTCTACTTGTAAGTAAGTATTATGCCACTTTAAAGTTTAAATTTTTGTTTTCTTTGAGTATTGCAACAAGGTCTCCACTGTCRGGCTAATAATCATAAAGTTTATCCACTAAGCATTCCCAGCCTCTGTCTGTCTCTGTTTTCTGATTACTGTCTGGTCAGTTAATTTCTACAGCTTTTCAACTGGCACTAATCAGGAATTAAAAGCTGCCACCAGCTTTCCTAGATACAGATTCCTACCCCTGGTTAGAAAGGATTTTCAAAATAGGCAATTCTTGGCCTTTTATGATTATCCACAGACAAGCTCATAATCCAGTCGCTAGTATTTAGGAAGTCAAGCAGTGAAATAAACAATGTTGATTATAATCTACTGTTCTTTTTTTAAAAACAAGAAATAAAGCAAAAAAACCTTCAGCATGCTAATCTTGAGACATCTGTTTGTTTTTTTGGGGGGGTTTTTTTGTTTGTTTTTTATTTTTAATTTAACAGGAGAATGGATTTGGGTGAAGATGAAAAGGAAGGGCAAGAATCCAATAAAAGCACCCCTTTTTAGATGATACATTTACAATGGCCAGTACGTTGTATGTCTAACARTTTCTTTTGTGGCAAATAAATAAAGACATTTCAGTCAAGTTTACTATGATTAAGATAGTGATTAAAGAGATTTTGCAGTTTTAAATGGGTAGATTTCAGGGGGAGGGAAGGGGGAGAGACCTACTAGACAGACTGGAYGGGAAAAATCTCCTTTTTAGTTGTTTTTCCAGGTGAGGAAGCTCAGAAGTCTTCTGACTAGCCTATAAYTATCAAAAGAAAGATCACAGAGTAATAGAAGTTCTGTTTGACACCAACAATAGAGTAGTTGCATGTTTGGACACATTATCATCTTACAATTCACCTACATATTCCTATTGAAACTTTCATCAAYGTTGTCGGTTCTCAAATTTCACTCAGATAACCGCTTCTTCAGATTGTTCGACTTGCTAATTTTGGCTAAAATAATGAATCACATGGGTTTGTGTAACTCTACTCCATACTGTATCAACCAGCAGAGCTACTGAAAATCCAAAATCTTCTTACTGAATTGTCCCTGAATCTACCTGAATTGTTTTTTCTGTTGTCAGGAACATTGCTCTGTCAGATCACACAGACAGGATTTGGGACAAGAACTGTGACAAACCATAGGGAAAGATCACTGAGGGTAGGCAGGCTAAATATGCTAATAATTAGATATCAACAATAAAATTGTTGAAAAAGCATGACATACATACAAATATATATGTTTTTAAGAAACCATTATTTTGAAGAGTGAACTGTCAATGACTCTTTAATAATATTGCATATTGAGTGAATTCCAGGCTGAGAGCAGAAGCTTAAAGATTCAGCCACAGGATGAAACCATACGCCGCAGAAATATAAATGTAGATGACCACTTGTGGATAAACACGGAACGCAACCTGGAAGGAAACTCGCTTCAGGGCATAACAAAAGCAGTGACAAAAACAAGGTATGTGCATGGCTTAATTGTGTTAATGAAGCCATTAGTTATGCTATCAGAAAGCTGTATTCTAAAGAGTATTGGTAAAAAATGAAAATTCTCTTGTTGGAGAAATTTCTCATGTTGAAGGATGGCAGGAAAAAAAGGAACCTGTTGTGAAACAATGACTAGCTGTTGTGTAGGGGTCACACACTCAACTCCTCAAGTAACAACCAGAGAACACAGGTAGCCTTSTATGCAAGCCTGAAACAAAAAACCACTAGTTCTGTTGCTGCCTTATTTCACATGAAGATATGAAGAACCAATCTCTATAGTAGCCTGTATTGCTACATATGCAAGTTTTTTGTTTACTTTAAAGGGAAAGGTGTTAGGGTTAGTACTCCACTGTTTGTGCTTAGTCTGGTATCCCATCCTCAAAGCTTGCTAATTTGGATACAACACAGCAAAAGCTAGAAGCAGTCAAGGCTAGAAAAGGAAAAATCAGAAGCATAATTCTGACCATTTCAKTTCGATGTCTACAGGAGATATCTGATGTAGCGTAAGGATGTAGAACTGTGAATCATCAGTACCATGATGGCCTTTAAAATCATCATATTCAGATACATTATTTAGAGGGAGACAGGAAAGGAAGTAAGGACAGGACAATGATGAAAAYGGACTGAAAGAGTAGCAGAGGATAGAAGAGGAGATGATATTCTGTTGGATAACACAATAAAGAAATGATCAGAGAACCAGGAGGAGGATGAGTGGGTGACCTAGTGAGGAAAGTCGTGACACTACTGCAAAGGTTTTGAAGGTGTATTTTCAAATCTGTAAAACAGCAGCTGTAACTGCAGATATTCAGTGAAGTAACTCAGTAGTGGCAGAATCTCAGTCAATTTTGCGTTTTATTTTATCAACTAATTTGTATTAACATTTTAAACTGAAAATTTATTTAGCAGGATAGTTTCCTGTTGTTTGAAAGAATCTGCATTATTGTTAGTTCATTTCTGTGTAATGTGAACTTTGTGAATTGCACTAGATAGAGCAAACATTAAAATTGGTAGTCCTGAATGTTCTTTTGTATTTGTTCACTTTATTAGACATGGCACTTAAAAAAAATAATTGTATTAATAATAGCACATGAGAATGAGTGCAATGTAATTCAGAACATTAATTCAAAATTCCACATGTACAGCACAGCCATGCAACTTGACTGGCTGATGAAAAAGGAAAATGCTTCTAGTAGTCTGAAAGAGAATCAGACTGGCTTATATTAAATAAAATGATAGCCTGAAAAGTTTTACTGACAATCATAAATGCCTCAACAAAGGAGTATGAACTGTTCCCAGAACTACTAGTGGTTTTAAAATGATGATCACTGATAACTGACAGAAAGGAATAGAAAGCAGTAAAGAAAGAAAAGGATAACAAGAAATATTTGAAATCACTGCTCGTATTWCCTTCTGTTCCCATGTGCTCTCAGACCACAAAAGGTGAATGTGATGTTGAACCCAAACGTATTGCTTTCTGTTTGGCCTCTGCTACGCACTCATTATTGCAGGAAGCTTAGCTTCACAGTAGAATACCAATGCTTTTCTGTTGTCACCCCTTGACTCTTAGTGTTTCGTGAGGGCATGACTCTCCTCTTCCTTAACCTAATTTTACACCAGTAAACCCCTCTTGATTTCAGCAGAACTTCTTTTGATTTTCAGTAGCATAAACACAAGAATCAAACCATCTTTTCTAGGTTTGCATACCAAAAAAATRTATCGCTTTTGAAGTTGAAGTTCTTCTGTTGTCAATACAGTACATAAAGTATACTACTTGGTAAAGGGGAAAACACAAGTCTGAATTATTCAGTGTATCAGAATTGGCTGGAGTTCTAGAGAAAGTGCCTCAGGTACAATACAGTGCATCCCTATTTTATACACCATTGAACAGAACATCTACAAATTGCCCTGGAACTCGCATACTGCCATAGGGCTAACTGACATTATTCCTGGGCTGTGGTTACTTCTAATGCTCTGCTAATCGTTCTGTGCTTTAACATGCTCTGGAGGAAAATCTGTATGCTCCCACAAAGTCAGAGAAGTCCCACTAATGAAATTAAGTGAAAGGAATATAATGTATTTTTGTCAATGTGAGTCCCTTAAGCTAAACTTTGGAGGGTGAAGCACATGTATTATTCAATAGAAAAGCTTTAATTAGTGTTTCTTTAAAATTACTCYGAGAAAGGACTAAAAGAATCAAAACAGTCCATCAAGATTGTTGAAAGTGTGGCTAAGTAAATCTGCAATAAGCTAGCATCACTGTACTGATGTGCTTGAAATCTACCTGAAAGCTAAGTAAAGACAAGTGACAAGTTCATTTCACAGAATATTCAAGTTCTTTCCCATGGTGTCATGACAGTAATTTTAACCAAGGTCTGGCATTCATTTTTCCTAGACTATTTTTAATAATATCACCTGATACTAAGAATCCTGAATGTAGACTATAAAGTGCATTTTAAACAGCAGTAACTTGAAGCCTGGAGAGGGAAAATGATTAGTTTATTTTAAATAGGCCTGTGCAGAAAAAAAATGCAAATATCTCACATTTGCAAATATTGATTTCCAACCAGCCTGATGTGTGACTATAATTGCTTTAACAGACCATTGTCTACAGCTTGTAAACTTGAATCAACGTACATCCCTCTTTTACCAGAAAATCCAAAAGCATATTGATTCAAATGTCATCTCTTAAATTGAGATAATCTTTTTGAGATTTCAAACTTAATTTGTTGATCGCCTCTAAGTGACATGGGTTCAACAGTGTCATCTGATGAGTCAAACTGTCCTTGACATTACTGACACTTTAAAGAGTTGGTTTTGCACTGACTGATTCGCTGGCAATGGACTCATTACCTGTAGTGCTATGTGGAACTTGGATGACTCGATTCTGACTTAGGTAGTTTTCATCTGCTTCTGAGAGGTGGATGGCTGTGCACCCCTACTGAGTTTCAAAGTAATTTTCGCTTTTGTATTTCCTAATTGTATGCTTTTTATTTCCTGTCAGTCTCCTTGTGGGGCTCCTTTGTGCTGCAGCCAGCAGGTGACACCCTGTACATGATTCCCCAGAGAGAATCATTGTCACTCCTAACTACTTATCCAGTGGCTGCCTAGTGCTAAGTTTCACTCCCAACTGCTATTTAATGTCCTCCGTCTCATGCTCCACAGAGAAAACCAATTATCATACAAACAAAGTAAAATAAAAGTATTAAGTGTCTGATTTAGGTTTATAAACCCGACCACGCACCCCAACGTAGGATGTATAGCTAAGGCTGGACTGCCGAGCGGTGCACCAAACCACGTATTTCATTCTTCCTTCTACCAGCTTAATTCTTTACAAAAGTCATAAGCACTGAGCTTGTTTACTTGGTGCTGGTTAATTAACGTAGTGGCAATATTGGTCTTTCATAATCTGTGCTATTACCATGGTTCAGGAAGCCATGATTCTACACTTTTTCAACTATTTGAGCTCTGCAGGTGACACGCACAGCAAAACCCTGAATTATTCAATCTCTGTGTGCGTGATGGCCCCATTTGACCTTTTACTTGTTTGCAACATTGCTAGCTTTTTAATCTTGAATCCACTATATTTCCTGTGAATTCTCAGAAGACTTCATCCTACATTACACTGACAAAAAAAACCTTCTCCTTGTAGAAGTTTTCATTTAGTTTCTAATAATTTATTTTACACTTTTTGGAGCATGACAGAAGTAGACAAGAAAGTGCCTTCAGGAAAACTCCAAGAGAACATACTTCTTATTATCCGTTTTGCTCTTTTAGAAGACCCCAAATCTCACTGGTCTTTCTTAAATATAAAATAAAATAGCAATACTGCAACTGTGTTGTTTATCATTCCTAAAGCTTTTTCAAAATATGTGTCTAATCACAATGGGTCCTGTTCAGCACTCTTTACTCATGACTTCCATCAAAGTCACACTTCCATGGGAACTTAGCCTGAGGAAGGAATGCAGGGTAAGCCAAGGTGATTACTGCAATCTGTTACTGGGGAAATACAAGAAAACCTAAAATTTTTTTGACTTCACATTTAAAGAAAGTTTTAAATGTAAATTGTGTTGAGGCACTATATTCTTAAGAAAATTGTTCTGACATGTTAGGAACAAAACATTAAAAAACAGCCTGAGCAAGATTTTTAATTGAAGCACGGCAGTATAGCTGCACTGAGAGAGAAATTTTTCAGTTGAAGTAAATTTAGAGTGTAGTACACTGTTTTAAAGAGTGGTAGAAATACACATCACTACGCCTTACTACAGTTTATAACTCCATCCTGTTACAGTCAATGCTTACAGATAAGAAAACTTATTCTTTACAAGCAACATAATATGCTACAAGCTTGACTGAAAATGCGCTTTATTTCTATAAACAAAAGCTTCACTCTGTACACTCTCTAATTCACCTTCTCTATCACTCTTGCAAATGCTCGTTCCCATTTTTTTATGCATCTAATTTGAATTCGGTCATTGCAATGTGTTTGCCACATCTAAAATATGAAACCACACTGCACACAAGCTTCATTTCTGGCCATGAAGTCAACCTGCAGGGGGGATTCCGATTCCTGCTTTTGGAACAAACAGTGTCAGACAAGCATTCTGAATCTTCTTCGTGTTGTGAATTGAGCTCCATTCATTGTCTAAGCAGTGGCAACAGCCAGTGGCAATAGGAAAGCACAGGGAGAATTTGCAACAGAATATACAGTGTCAGTATCTTTGAGAATATTGATTTATGGTGCCAAAAAATTTTCCTTGCTTCCTTTCTTTCTTGACTGCTCTATGACATACGCATTACACTTACATGCTTAACTAAGGATGCCTCAACAATCATTAAGGGAAAATGTGTTCACAAAATTCAGGCAGCTGAACAAAATGCAAAATAAAACTGATATGTAAACTAGTTGCAAAGTCAGAAAATATATGGTTAATTCCTTTGCCCAATCAAGTTTTGGTTAAATGACCTACTTTGACAGAAAAACTAGCAGTTGCTTTCTGCTTTTAGTAAGATGATTAAAACTCCATTAGGTTATTTTTAACCTTGGTACAGAATACAATCACTTCATTTATTATTCTCCTACCATCAGGGGCTAAATTCCCATGTATATTTTCTAGACTATAGCTATCATGACCAAGTATGTTACTCATTTCTGAATGTAGCTAAATCACACTGTTATATTGGTAACGTTTTGTTTTGTTGACATCATGCCAAGTTATGTCTATGTTTATATAAGCTATATGTACAGTAGCATTTTGAAACTTGTCAGATGATTTCTGTGGAAGTAAATATATGAAACAGAATGTATTTCTGCATATAAATGACAATATTAGATGATGTTAGCTATCATGCTTCATCTTTAAGATGTTGTATGAAAATTAACAAAGCCTCAAAACTTCATAGGAATTTGGGCAAGGACCGTTGGTCCAGTCATGGACATGCACTTTGCTGCTGCCTTAGAACGGATGTAATCAGATACTGAGTATAACTCCTGTTTTGAAGAACATACGGTGGTAATGAATTTATCAGGTTTCCTAACCCAGCAACACTCCTCCAAGTACCAGAGGGGTAGGCCTTAGCTACACTGTCCGCTAAGAGACTGAGATCAGCACCCTTGAACAACTCCAGTCTATGTCTGCCTAATCTGAATGAGAGTCATGGAGGGGGGAGAGGGGAATTTGCTCGTTGTGTATGGCTGAACCGTTCTTTTCTTTGTAGCTGAAATAAAAACTGATCTAGAGATTTCTCACTTGAGTGGTTGAGACGTATTTTCCTGGGTTGGCAGAATACAAGAGCAGTTTAAGAGATGTTCCCACTTTTGTAATCACCGTGTAATGTCACTACACTGCTACTCACTTTGAATTAAAATAACTGGTCAGCTGTGTTAATTTATGCTGGTGGATAATTTCAGTCCATCATTCCAATCATGCGTTCCCTGTGTTCTACTGAATGCAGAGAAAGAAACTTGTGGTAACCGTTGTACAAGTAGATCAGACATAGATTTGATTTTTTCATCTATCTTTAGGAATGGCTGCAATTCTGTTGCTTGTTCTGAATGCTATAAAAAATGGTTGTGCATTTACATTTATTTTTTTCTACCTTAAGTATATTTTAAGACATGGAATAACAACAAAACTCCTTACCTATGACTGTAGAGATAAGCCAGGACCCTCAAGCATCTTAACATATCTGCTAGAATGCCAAACCATCCTCCACTTTACCCAAAGCATAACAGTAGGCCTCCGCTTCAGGTATCAAGCTACGTGAAAGTCTGGGATCATGAGAGGCAGTGGAAGCAGAGTACGTCTTCTGGTGAAACTCAGTATTTTATGGGATATAGTATGTTTCTGGAGCTTATGACTCAAGGGTCACAGACAGCTTTCTGTCACGCTTTAGCATTTACAGAGTGCGCTCTCAGTAATTACTGTATCTGACATCACTGAGATCTTGAAAGATCTCCCTGACACTCTTGATTTTGTGTGACTATTTGTACACAAATGCACAAAGAAAAGGCTTTTTTTCCTACTTTTAATTAAGGTTTTTAATTCCGTCAATAGCTGCATTTTTCTTAGATTATAAAACCTCAAACCAAATTGCATAGCTACTATTCATGCTATCAGAACAGAAGTGGATGAACTTAATGAAATAAAAACAAAGACAAAGATAAATCTATCCGGCTGCCACGGTGTACATCTCATAAATACATGGATGGTATTTATTCATTGTCTTTATTTTATAAGCAGGTAGAGAAACCAGAACTCAGAGAATATTACTCAACTGAGATTGAACCTTTTAGATTTATCTTAATTATGAAAATTTGACAGATACTCTCTGACAATAAGTGCAAGTAAGACTGGAAATACAAGTGATGGACTTCTTTGAATGAAGACCCAGACTTTTATCTGGCATCTTTCAAACAGCCAACTTTGCATTACTGCTTCATATGCATTTCTATTATGTGTAGGAATATGAAATATTTAGAAAATGGGAAGGCAAACAGAGTCAGATTCTGTTCTTTTTTGTTGCTATTTCATTCTAAATAATGGCAGACTTCAATAAATACCACGCCTAAACATTTGTGGGGGAAAAGTAAATTTTATTTGATATATTCAGCAGGATTTGAGTGTGATTTGTGATTATCACATCTCAAAATTCTGTCCCCTTTTTTTGGAATGGAGATTATCATAGGTTCTTCAAGCCATAAAATTAAAACTTATCCTTACTTTCTTTGTCAGATAATTTTTTTTCCCACTCTGTTCACCAAAGAAGCTCCAGCTGCCTCTGCCCAGCGCAGAAGGCTGTTATATAGCAAATACCTTTCACAGTTCCTTGGTTTTTGTTCTCAAATTAGAAATAAGTCTCATATTCAAATTTTTTATATTTGTTATATTTTACATACTAAATAACTTGCTACATTTTTATTTTTACACCACTGTCTACAGTTTAAAGACAGAAAATGGTCTTTAATGTCCAGAAGTTGTCAAATCAGCATTTGTTTTCTTTTTAATTACTTTAGTTACAACAGAAGGAATGAAGAACCCTGGCATACAAACACATAAATTAGTATGTAAGCTTGGAGTATTTTAGAAGAGTATCAGAAATATTTGTGGAAACCGCTTTTGCATTTTACTAAACTTAGGCTACTCAATTGCCTAGATAATCTATAAAATATTGAATTGGATTTATCTCTTAAGGCTCTCTATTTTGACTGATGTAAAAGGAAAACTATACCACATAAAATCCTTATCATGATTATGAATGAGAGTTAAGAGAATTAAAAGAGTTAAGAAGCCTCTTGCCAGATAGCAAAAACTCAGTACATTTCATCCTGTTAGGAAGGTGAGAGAAATGCATATACTTAACCATTACTGAACTCATTAATGTTATAATCTTTTAAAGCTTAAAAATTTGAGAAAAATATCTGTTTGATTATAATCCTATGTTGACCAATGAAGCCAAGCAAAGCATTTAGCAAAAGCCTCTTCCTGATGATAAACTGGAGTAATCATGAAATGAAGGTACACTTTTAAAGTAATTTCATTGCTAAAAAGTTATTACTGCTGAGCAGTTGATTTGCATGAGAAATTCCAGCTCTAAAGAAAAAAGACTAACACCACGACGTAACAACAACAAAATAACACAGGTGAGATGACAACACTCTTCCATGTTATTGTGAGATAAATTAGGCCTAGTCAGAAATGTGTCTCAGCATATGGCTGACCTCACCTAGCTTTCATTGTGGTGAAACTAATATGCCCTTTTACTCTGCTTTTACCTCAGGACAGCTTCTGTATATAAGTTAATTCAAGCAAGAAACATTTAGCAACAAAGAGAAGGCCTTTGATGTGGCTTCTAGATGGTTGTGTCAAAGGGCTTGTACAGGGAAACAGTTTCATATTCTCTAGCTTATCCTTTATCAGGATTCATTTGTAAGGTATTTAAGGATAGTACAATTTTAAACAAGCTCTTTCTAGTCCAAGCCAGGTTAGCCTAATCATTATTCAAACAAAACTTTAAAGAATACAGAACTGCAGGATTCTCCAAGTTCTTGCTTTGTAGGCATTTAGATGCAGAGTGCTATAATATGGAAATGAGGGATTACAGAACGTAAGTGAAGCAGCTTCCACTGTTAACAGACACCTTCAAACTTTGTAAACTTCATTTATGTAGCTGGGTAGAACTCCAGGAAGTAGGTAACAACAACAGGTAAGGGCAATAAGGTTGTTAGTATGATACGTTAACTCCTAGTCCAAATCTCCTAAAACAGATTTCAATACAGTTTTTCATCCAATTTTTTTTTTCCAGACAGGGGTAAACCTGAATATAATGTGTTATTAGTACAGCTGTATGAACAAGAAGTAAAAGTARACATATTTCCAAAGCTTGTAACCTTTTCTTTCCAGGGAGATAAAGTCTGTTTTGAATGTCAGTATCAGAAAACATTCTGCACAAAGGTATCTTACCCATTCTCCAGTTACCATTACTTCTTCCAAGTCAAACCAAAACAGACATCCTCAGGGAAATCCATCATCTAATGAAGCATCATTACAAATAACTATACAGTTAATTGAGAAGATTCTCTTTACGCATAGTGAATCGGTACGTATCTAATCCAGTCTCAGATCCTTTCTAGGTTTTGCTCTTGGTTTCCCTCTAATTAACGGGTCCCATCTGCTCGGAAAATTCTACTACTACTTAATACCAACACCCATCAATCAATGTTCCTCTGTTTAAGAGGTTCCATCACACGCTGCTAGGCTGGGTTTACAGGGTTTTATTAACCATTGTACAACATTAAATAAAATCCTTAAAAGAGAAAGTTTTAAAGCTGTTTTATTTGAGGAGATTCTTTTTCTAAATGAGATTCCTATACAGTACATACTCTGAGTTCTCTGGAGTGGTTCATTATATTCATTTTGCTAAAAGGGCAATTTTTCTTAAACTGTGAATTGTTGAAGGATAATTAAAGAAAATTGTTTCAACTTGATAAAATCTTTTTGCTGGCCACCTAAGAATACTCAGTTTTCTGAAGTGATATAGTTCCTTTAAATAATGGATAACAAGTAAGGTTAGTCCCCACTATGCAGAACAAGTGGTCGATAATTCGCAATGGTAATTACTCTGAAAATTTTTGAAAAAGCTTACAATGTCCTTGCTATGGAAATATAGCTAATGGAGACTGAAGACTATTAAGCCACAACATCTGTTCTAAATGTAGTCAAACTAATACCAATGGTTTCTAAATGGTGAGTTTCTATGCCATCCRAACTAAGAAAATCTATGAATGTATTCACCAGACTGTAGGGATTCGCACTGTTCCAAATAAACTGTCACTAGGTGAATAGGTTGCTTAACATTCATGATAAAAAATTCTTTTCTTCCAACAAATTTTGCGATGAGACTGAACAGATAGTGCTACAAATTAATGTTGCTCTATGTTTATCTACAACATTGCAGATAAACAGATAGCTGGCCAGTACAAGTTTCTTCTTGCATCCCACTGTCTGATTCAAGCATGTCCTTACATTCAGGCCTCCAAAGCGAAAAGGGACGCACGACAGTGTACAGCAACATACTCCTTCAGGAATGCAACACAGAAGTTCTCTTCAAAAACAGATCAAGAAATCTTATCTTACATTTAAAACTCTCTCATCACCCACAGTATCTAAATCTTGCTCTCACATTTTTCCAGTATATGTAATAATGGGCAATGTCTTCAGTGAATCCTTGCTCTGTTTGCTTGAGCAACATTTTATTTTAGTTAAATTTAAGATTTACCACAAAATGTTCATTAGATCCTATCTGTCCTTTCTTGGGATCACTGGTGAGAGTGACCGGCAGAATTATTAATCATCTGTCTGTATTGTTCAAATGTATATACATTGTAGCTTCCACTGCTAAAATGGAATACAGATTTTTTCCCTTCCCTTCTACTGCTTCCTAGTCATCTCCCTTTCGTGAAAAGAGCGTTCAGATCGTCATTCCGATGCTGACAATTCCCTCCCTCTACAAGTAGCACGGTAATTGATCCATTACATCTCACTCGGATCAATCCACTGTCCTAGTCCTATCAAACCAGAGAGGTCTTGTTTAAACTTAGATTCACCCTAATTTAACCTAGTTTCTTTCGGTAAGAAAGAAACCCCAGTAAAAAGAAACCCCAGTAAATAGTAAAAAAGAAACCCAGTAAATAGCAGTGGATTAACAAAGAGAAGCCTTGATTTTAATGGCTCTAAGCATAGGCCTTCTTTACTCTTGAATGTTTAAATTCTTCTAATTATTTAAACTTTTTTTCCTGTAGACATCTGTAAACAACCAGTGAAATAAATATATGTGTACACACATCTCTCTGATTACTCCAAAGTAATTTCTGCTTCAAATTTGAGATTGAAACTACAGTTTAATTTAATGTAATGCTAAGTGTAATGTAATGCTAAGCTTAATGTAATGCTTCTTTATACAGACACACACAGAATTATCTGATTTGATATAGTGTCATAAATGGTATAGTTCTCAGCATACTCCCAATCAGTTTGGCATATCACTAAAAAGATGGATCTCTAAACTGTACAGAACACTAAAAAATTAAGTACTTTAAAATAAATCAATATATTAGATACAAGAGTGACAGTAATGGAGTCATCTGTAAATGCAGCCATTTCAATGACACTTGCATTCACAGCTAACCTCCCTGTTTCATATTGGCTACCTTCTTAATGACAACCTGGAATGAAAATGAGATAAATGGAGTTTTGTAAAGCTTTGTGCATTGACCTTACTCTGCTTCCCCAGAAGTCAATGGCTACCCTTCTGTATTGAAAGGGCAGTTAGCCTGCATAGTTTTGAAAAGCCCATCTTAAGCATGTACAGAAGTAAGAATTTCTGAAGAACAGGAATGACCTCATACTCTACAAGTGACGCTCAGCAGCTTCAACTCCTGAGCAAATGCAGTCTCCTCTGAACTCACTGTAAAATATGAGTACTCATTCACTACAATAATCAAGTTCCAGTGCTTCAAGTCAGTAAAAACAGGTAATAGAGTGAGCTAAAAGCAGATAATGACCCTTGATCCAGAACTTCAACAATTTACTAAAATACTTCCAATTACTGTATCTTCACTTTTCGTTTGTTTTTCAGTATTTGAGATCATGCAAAGATGCTTGGTTTCATATAAAACTCCAAACAAATAATTTCCTATAAAGCAATAGCAACCTTCCGCCACTGAACAAAGAAATAAAACATAAGATGTCAAAGCACAGTGAAGGACAGATGATTCTAATATTTTAACCTATGCAATTTTGTAGCTAAAATTAATACAGCAAGATAGGTTGGAAGAAACTGGTAGCAGAGATTACCGCACTGATTTCAAGGCATGCGAAGAAACACACACACACACACAAAAAACAATCTAGAGAAGGACACTGGGAGAAAACGAGACAACTATCCAATAATGGAAGAAAAGTGTACATAACGAAAATGAGCCTCCATTAATATAACTTTCCAATAGATCTTTTCTTTTTTTGTATAAAATTTCAGCTCATACGCCAAAGTGAGTGAGAACTCAACTGATTAGTTTGCTGCTAAAGAGCTGCAGATTGCTCCTGAATGAAGAAAATTGTGCAGGACTGCATTGCATTTTTAAAGGTTAGCAAGACACCTTATGCTCTGATACTATTCTCATTCCATAGGGCTTTTTCTCTTGAGTTTTCATCTCCTCGTAGTTTTCTTACAATGCAAAGCTGTGAAAAAATATGCAATACGATGTATAGTATCGCAAAGATGTCTTTATAGAGTATCATTCTACTTCTTCGTTATTATACTTTTTTCTTGGCCTTTTATCCATACAATAAAACCATGTTATTTCTCCAAACTAGAAGAAAGCAAATGAGATGAAGCATCAAATAACAACTGTACCTTTGATTTTCCATTAAAGTAAATTCAAGATGTGGCCTTGAAGAAATAAAAATTAGCCAAATAATAAACAGTAATAACAGAAGTTCTTTTTTAAGGTTTACCAAAATGCAGCCATCAGAAGTAATTTTTTTGTCAAATTATCTTAATAGAAACTAGATTAAAATATAGGTTTTGGGTTTTTTATTTATTTATATATATATATATATTTTTTTTTTTTTTTTTTTTCCTGCTCCTTAAATCTCACATGTGAGTATCAGGACTACTCACAGGAAGATTCTGTTTGAAACCTCTCCAGTCTGAAAACGTATCACAGTGTAAGAGCAGCTTCACCATACCACTCTAACACACATAAACCCTAACATGACAGGAGCTGCACTTAATGCTGAAAACATAGTTCAGCTGTCAGATGCTAATTAGACTTTGAAATCCTTCTGGACATCACAATAAATGTGTTAATTAATATCACATGGGATGGCAGTTTATGAGATTTGGGATGTCTATCTCTGGCAACAGTAAAAGAGCAATAGTCTGTTTTGATAAAAGGCAGAATCATATTACAGTGGAGTTTAATTTCCGTTTTCCCACATCATAAGGTTCTTTTCACTCCACACAGTACTCCTTCCAAAGGAAGGATAAAGTAAAAACTGCTTAACACACATCAAAATTCCTGAACTTTACCAAAAGCTGTGCAAAGCAACAAATTTCTTCTGCTTCAAAAATTTCTGTGACATTTTAGGAGTTTCTAGATTTAATTTGGATAAAATCCTCCCCCTCAAAGTGTCCACTTCCCATCTTCCTATCACCCTATTTCCAAATTCTGCTCCTACACTATTGCATAAAGTTGTAACTGTGCTGCTCTGTCTTCCCAAGGTTTCTGGGAAGAGGAAATAGGCAACTGAATACCACATTCTCCATTTATGTCCCATCTCAGAAGTATTTTACTGACAAATTATCGTTCTTAGTCCAGTTTTTCTAAAATCAGTCCTGGTGGCATAATCCAAAAGGAACATGAACTCTCTAAAATCATTAACTCAATTTAGGCTTTGATAGTAGTACTTATATGGCAAAAAACATAGTGTTTTGTGAAAACAAGTTCTCTGCTGGACTGCTTCTCCCAAAACGTTTTGCTGCAAGGTACGAAGTAGCAGAATACGAATACAGCTCACCAAGACCCTCTCTGACATAACATAAACTTTATCTTGTAATGATGTGTTGCCAAAGAGACGTACTAAACTGACCAATGCTTCATTGATTGAGCTCAGTAGTGACCACTGTTAGAAACCAAAGCAAATGGCATTTTCTCCAAAGGTAAGATGCTATCAAAGGAAGCAAAAACATGCATGTTGACACCTGCGAACTTTGCAAATAAGAAAGTGATTACACAATCCACACTGCCTGCAGACAACATTTCCCACTTTCTCCTCAGGCATGAAATGTACTGAAATGTACCGGGATCCACTGCAGGCTGTCTGCTGGCAATCCAGAGGCATGTGCTGATATACTGCATATATGTTCTCCAAAATCCTTTTTTTTTTTTTCCTTTGTAAATATACTGGTAATAAATTATATGCCCAAATAAACAAGCAGAATGAATGCACTTGAATTTTTTATCAGTTTACGGCACAGAGTAAAGCAGGTGAATCAGACTGATGGAAATACAAAACAAAAGTTATGTAATGAAGAGAAATTACTTCAAAGGTAAGAAATACGATCATTAAAACATAGCATATAAAATGTTTATTCTACAAAAATAAGGGAAAGTATCAGAGGAATTAATTTCTCTTTACACAGTAAAATTTACTAATATTTCAAACAACTTCTAACAACATACACCTTAACATTAGAGTCAAAGGAGGTGAAAATATCTGAGTACAAGACTTCTACTGACTTTGAAAACTCCTCTCTGTATTATCTATCATTTAATTACCTCAGCTCTTTCTAACTGAGAGTGCATATGCCTACAATACTGAAGGTTATAGCTTCAAAATGTTCCCAGCTTTGTGAGCCCTGGTTTTAAAAATTATTTTTGCGTTAGATTTCAGAAATCATCTTACTCGGCTTTAGCTATCTAAAAGCTAAGTGTTCATACAGTTTCCTCCTACAGTGCATAGAGGAAAGACAGTTACAGAGAGTGACTCATTCCAGCTTATGGTAGGTATTTGAGACAGCTATAGCAGATGATTCTTTAGGTGTGTCTCTCTTCCTTCACCTCCTACAGAAGAAATGAATTCCAACCTAAATCCTCCATGAAAAAAATATTTCTGCTACCTTCATAGTCATCCAAAACGGAAACTATTATCACTTGGAGGTAATCACTATGAGATTCTGATGTCTGTCTTCAACACCAGGCATTGCACAATACGAAATGAATAATAAGGCTGTATGTGCTCTGCTTATCCTCCCTCCCCAAGCTTGCGCTGCAGCCCACTGACAGTTGTGTATCTAGGCCTGATAAAGCATATTTACTGATCCAGTATGTCAGCCAATCTGTTCTAAATTTGCAAAGGAGAATTAAGTAACCCAAAGGTAGTAAAAAGAAAAGTAAAACATTACCTCATCACTTTTCAGCATTTCTCCTACTAAAATATGTATAAAAAGTCCACTTGTATCAGTCTAAGGGATTCAGTATGATCATTGCYTCAGTGAGATCATACCTACTCCTGAATATGGTCCACGTACTTTACATAAACAMCGTGGTGTACAACAATGCAGTCGTGAAATGGAACTCGTCTTTCATTAAGAAAACCCCATTCATCCTCAACAACATTCCAAACGGCAGGGCTATGAAATTCAGTTTTCTTTGATTTTCTCTGTCATTTACTTAGTAAATAAGGGGTGTTCCATTTCCGTGCATCTGTTTTTGGATATCCTCTCAAAATTTTATTACAATATGTTCTATTGATTCACCTTTCCTTCTCCCTATGCTCTTCTGGTTACAGCTGGTGTAGTGCTGACCTGTAAGGTTTTGCAGTTTGCATTTGTCTCTGTAATTCAACGGTTATTGGTTGATCCAGCTRTAACCATTTAAGCTGGATCAACCGGTCTCTCTCTTTCAAAAMCAAAATTGCTACTAAGCTTTTCTGACCTTTTTTCTTTTTCTCCCAATCTCCAGCCACAGTATGGCTAAGGCAAAAACAATTACAAAAAAGAAAATCCATACAAAGCCTACAACCACACACGAGTCATGGAACGGAAACAGYGTAAGACAATCTTCCACAATCCCTGTGGAAGATTACAATACATTCACTTGTGAATTCCCATCACATAACATTTTTTTGACCAGTRGAGGAACATCTTGTTCCAGCTCCTCACTCCCCATCCCGAATAACACCCTTAACAAAGTCAGTATCAGACGTGTTGTACTRCCAGAGAAAACCAGTAATAAACAGAAACCAATTAAACAAGTAACAACAGACTAATAACCCTCTTCTATATTCCAAAAAAATGATTACAGTCATGAACTATTATATGAAATTAGCATATGGGAACTTTTAGTTCATTGTACCCAATCTGATTTCTTCACTCATRTAATTTAGTACTTCTGAGGTGTATAAATTAAAAGTGACTAGTCAGATACTTTTTCCTCTGGAAATAATTTACAATATAAATAGTTACACTGAAACCAGTCCAAATACTACAGAACACCTTTGGAATAACTGGTTATACAGATTTACCCATAAGGTTGTGACATCCATTGGTAAATTCTGATTTATTAATAGAATATTCTGTATTCGAATATCAAAGAACTGAGTCTAATTTTAAAATTATTTTTTGGATGAGATGAGATGAGAAGCGACTGAATTCAAGGTTCACATTTCAGCACACAGAATACTAAACTAAATACCTCCATTAAATACGGATCTACATTCTTGACTTGCAGTCTTTAAACCTGCCTGATGGAAAATAAAGACTAAGTGGCATTTTTCATCAGGATTTTATCTTGATAAAAAGTTCTTTTTGCAGATATATTTGAAATTCATTATGTTCCTGTAACAGCCTCTGCATCTCAAATGTTATCAAACCCTGGCAGAATCTTTTCATCTTAATAATACAAAAGTAGACTTTGTGTTCTCAACCCTATTTTGTTCAGATTATTGATAGGAAAGGSTTGATTGACATAGGGAAAGGAAAAACAGTTCTGAGTAAATCTGAGAGTTTTCATCTGTGCTGGTTTTACATGGAGAAAAGGTTATCTATCTGTTATGACATATGTCAGATGTTTTCTGGCCGTTATTTTTTATATAGACCATTGGATTATTACTTTCAGGAATAAGTGTAGGTAGCTTTCAAGTAAGTTCTGCTTTTGTGGCTTTGAGGAATACCTTCAGTTTATCAAACAGCCAGATTCTGTCTTTCACTTCATTTTCAAAGGGGACAAGTGAATAAATTATTCAGCCCCCCAAAACAAAATTGACATGTGTTTGACATTACCCAAACCAACTACAAGGGATTTCATCAAAACACTAAACCAGCARTTGCATTCTACTGTTTCTAATTTTATTTCCATGTGATGTCCACTTAATTATACCTAACTTTTGGAAGGTAATGATTCACCAGTTCCTAAAAAAAATTTCCCATGCTCTTTCAACATTTTTTTTCCTGTTACAGAATGGATAAACGTCCATCAGTTGCACCTACTGAAAAATTTGTAATTACTGTACTACAATATTTCCCTATATTATTGCAAACTATGCTCTGGGTTTGTGTATTGCTCAAAAATAACTTTAGTATAAACACATGTAAAGAGAAGCATCACTCATAAGTAGTAAACAATCAATAATCTGATAAAGTTTCTGCTACAGCTGATGTTTATATTTTGGACTTCATATTCATATAATATTCAAAATAGTTCACTGCTCTCTGTTAATACAATTTTCCTTTTCTTTGTTCTAAAATGTTAATTTTTGATCCTTTCAATGCAGGATTGAAAAACACAGAAGWAAGCTTTAAAGCAAGATCAAAAGATGTCACTAGTCTAATCTTTTCAAATTGACTTACAAGTCACAGCACAGGATACAAGTGCCTGTCACACGAAATATTTGTTACCAAAAATTCCAGTATATATAACATATAATTGCACTGATCCTGTACCCAGCACTGAATCATTTCAAAATATTATGCTGAATCTGAGGATCTAGCTTACTTCATACCTTCCATCAATTGGCCAAAGAGCTGTAGAAAGGTATATGTATAGTGTCCAGTAAAAATAAAAAAAAAATATTGTATGCTACTGCACAACATATTCTGTACTTGGGCAAAACCCTCAAGCATTAAAAAAAACCCAACCAAACACAACACCAAACGGGAAAAGAGAAAAAAAATGTTTACATTTGCAACTGTTCAAGCTGTCATATCAGTTACCTTTAGGCTATCACAATGCTTCAAAATCTTCTTGACCTTTCCAACAGAAACTTTTATCAAGACGTATTTGCAAGCAAGAACTGCATCCTTTCCCATGTTTGTTAAGTTTTCCTTAAAGGGAATTTCAATTCACCTCCTCCTGATCCATGTAGTAACTCCACTGAGAGGRAGTAAATTACTTTACATGAGCCGTCAGTTATGTATAAATACCAAGATTTGCAGGACTTTCTTCACTGAAAGGGTAGTTAGGCATTGGAACAGGCTGCCCAGGGAAGTGGTGGAGTCACCATCCCTGGAGGTGTTTAAAAAACGTGTGGATGAGGTGCTTCGGGACATGGTTTAGTGGGCATGGGTGCTGGGTTGATGGTTGGACACGATGATCTTAGAGGTCTTTTCCAACCTTAATGATTCTATGATTCTATGACTTGATAAATTATGTCACCTGTTACTTAATTTCTCTACCTATGACTATAAAATTTAGTAAACCCTGTAAAGTTCAGTAGTAATAGCAGATGGTCACTATCCAGTGGACAGCATACCTGAGTGATYTTCCCTGCGCATTTTCCCTGCTCAGGCTTCACAAACAGAGTTTTCATTTTGTTTATGAGAAAGCCTTGCAATTAACTGGGTCATGTTGACAGTGTATTTCCTACCACAAGGTAAAGAGCTGACTCAATTTCTCTTTTTTGGCTTTTGCACTTCTGCATTTTGAAACTTCTACTCAGGAGACTAAATTCTGGTTGTGACAATTATCTCTTCATGGAATGTACTTTCAGAGATCCGTACGCTGTCRCTTATTTGCTTCACTTTTCTATGCAGGTAAATGGGAAAAACAGTAAGTCATTACGGGGTGTAAATAYCTTACGAATATACAGCTAGAAACTAAGTCAACATTGAGCCAGGCTACACATTATTCTATTGATATAAAGCCCACTAAGTAATCTTAGCTGTCGACTGAAGAAAACCTCCTCTGAGAATCTCCAGATACTGTGAGGTGTTGTGTAGATTTCTCCAACTTATCCATCTCCATCCATGCTGTGACCTTCTTTTCATCCGGTACAGAAGGTGTTGCACGGGGACCACGCTGGACTAACGTAGCCAAGGAAATGTAAAGAGAATGTAAAACCAGCTTTGGATTTATTCCTTCCCTCGTTTTTCCCTGACCAGCTCCTCAATAGATTTGGGTGCTCAGAGTMATTTAGCCCTGAGTTTTAGCATTTTCTCTTCCCTTCATTTTAAATACAGGGATGCAGTTTACAAATGCAGTTTTATGAATGAAATTCAGTTTTCATTAYATTTCAATGGAAAATTTAACAAAATATACCCTGTAAGTATTGGTAGGAAATACATTTCAGCATTTTYGAGGGAAACATTTTATTCTTTCATCAGAAATTTTGAACGGGAATTTTGGAGTTTCAATGAAAAGAAATAAGAGAAAAATAGCATATTAAAAGGAAACAATTTTTGCTTAAAGTTAATTTCATTAAGTGACAAGAGATGTCTGAAAAACATTGAGTTAGAGACAGCCATTCAACTGCAGAAACATCAAAAATTATCTACAGTCACAAAAAAGGCATCAACAATGTGAATTATATCCTGCAAAAATCATAAAAAATGTTTGGTTTAGTCAGCTTTGTATTTTTTCCTATTTAAATATAAATTAGATGTCTAGTATGATATTTAAATTTAATACTTTTCCCCCCTTTTTAAACATAAATATGCTTATTCCTAAAGAGACTTTATATGACACAGGGAARAGTTTTAACATAGAACATACTAACTTTCTTTGAAGTATTCTCTACTTTGCTGCTGAGAAAGAACAAACCCTTAAAACTTTCAATGTGTAAAAATGRATGGTGCATGTTGATTCTGTTTGTGGTATATGTACAGATTTCACTCAAGCAGTGAATGCCCTCTGAAAATAAAGCTCCAAAGGGGCTTTGTTTTTTCCATGACAAAGTTTTAGATTCTCCTATCTATCTCAAGAAGAATGATGTTCTTCATGAGTAAGATTATYGCAGTTCATTCTGTGAAATTCCACAGTTACCATATCCTCATGTGAATTTAATAAAGCTTAGCCTTAGCTGCTCTTGAACAGCAGCCAAGCATTTGATTTGTTCTATTTCATTTTATTCATTTATATGCATCTTGCCACCATCTGGAATCATAAAAACAAACAGTTCAAGCAGTTAATGTGTTAAAAAGGGGCAATGAAATAATGAAATATTCTCTTCCAATCTCCCCCACCACCACCACCCCCCGACATTTACTCTGTTTCTTTCATATCCATTTCAGAACTCATGTTGCCATTTCCTAATTCCAAAAAGACTTTCTGTAAGAGGATTGTCAGGACAGATGTTGGAACCCTTACACAACTGAGCACGTGCTGTCTTATCCATGTTCAGTGTTCCAAAACCAAAATACTGTAACTAATAAATCATGCTTAGTAGCTGAAAGCGAACAGATAATTGCACCATTGTATATCTTGTATACAGAAAACATCAAAAGAATATTTTTGCCTCCAATTACATTTTCCATTTTCCTTTTTCTTAATTGCTATTGACAGCATTATTCTGTCATTTCTATCTGCTTTTAATATCCAACCTTCATGGTAAGTTTCTGAAAAGGTTTGTGGTAAGTTTCTGAAAAGGTTTGATACACTCACTACTTTGTGAGTAAAACAATCACGACTATGTCAACTTATCAGTGTCTTCACTAGTAGAACTAGATGGAATCCAAATGAAAACACACAACATATTTATAAAATGAAGATGAATACAAAAGTTGATGAGCCATACAAGTGAGTATAAAACAGTATTATTTTGGGCTCTACCCTGAAGATGCATGTGAATAGATATATTTAAAATATTTACATGCATAAGTAAATTGAATTCATTTGGATATTTATGCACGGAAGTAGTGGATCCATAAAAACAATTAAGATTCTTATTTCCATTGAGACACCTACATATACTTGAGGATCCAGAAATATTAAACTTTTATACTGATGTAGGAATGTATTAATCTCAGAGATTTCTGAGGGGATCCCAGAGGATTCTCAGAGGATCCCAGAAATAAGCTGAATAGGAAAAACTACTTTCTTGAAAGTATTGACATGGCAAAARGTCAAATTCTCCCAAATATGCTTGGTTTTCAGCACTAGTTTAAAATTCATTTGTGTGAATATTCACAGATTCTGTATTAGCAATGATATGGAGCGACACAAAAGAAATAGTGTGATGATGCAACATACTACTGAATGCATTAAAACAGGAAGAGTGCAAAAGACATGAAGACTGAAAAAGATGAAGACGTGTTCGGTGAAGCATGATGAGAGCTGAAGACTGTTCAATATCTAGAAGTGAAGAGGAAGATGAAGATACAGACAAAAGTGAGACTGTGAGTAAGGAAAGAACTTATCCTGAAGCTTCCTCACGTGAAGCAGTTCAGTTTTCTCATTCAAAATGAAGCCATTTTCAAGATAGGAAGGAAGGAATGAAGAAAAAAAGACYACCTGAACACGTGAGGGCCTCACTAGAGCTGACTAGATATTTTCACCTTATCCCATTGCAACTTTTTCAACTGGGAAGTGAGTGAACAAGCTTCTTGTTTGAGAGCTCAGAATATAATCGTTTTAAGTATGATTGAGCATGTATGCTGTCTGGGATACAATGCACACCTTTGTCAAAGAAACAGAGATATGACTGAAAGAAAATGAATGACTGATCTGCTTTAATGACTTCTGTTCAAAACAGACTTTGCTGGATTCTCTCTAAGGCCCCAGAAAAGGTTTCACTGCTAMTCAAGTACTTCATATCAATCTGTAAAGTATATACATGCTCTTTCAATAGAAATTAAACACAACAAGGGAAATTCCAATTGAGACAAGGAAAAACTTTTCACTATGGGGGTAGTCAAATAGGAACTAGTGTTCCAGAACGTTTTGGAATCTCCACCCTTAGAGATACTCAGAAGTCAACTGAACAAGGTCCAGAGCAAACTGACCTAAAGTAGCCTAGTTTTGAGTACTGTGATTGGACTGGGTGACTTCACAGGTCCCTCTGAACCTGAATTATTCTGATACCATGACCTGTAATCTTTAAGAACTCTCATATAACAAATATATGTATATTCTGTGACTCACCACCATAWCCTAAATGGTTATAATACATTGTCAAAGGAGATTTATACATCTGATATTAATTCCTTAGTTATTACCATGGTGCCTTTGTCAAACGTCAAGTTGACACAATGCCAAGTCCAAGAACTTACRTATGTCTGGACTGTTACACAAACCCACCATGGTTTCAATACATTAATATAAAAATAAGGAAACATATAAGAAAGACAATCCTAAACCCCCTGTCAGAGACCAGAAGACAAGAATCTCATGGTGTTAGACCATACAAGTATTCTTTTAAACCATGAAAGAACAAAGATAATATTTGATGAACAGGATATGAAGTAACTTGAGTTAGGAAACTGGCCAAAGCAATAATACACAGAAGTGGTCTTACAAAAAACCTGGTGAAGAAAGGGAATTGAATCAGCAAAGATCACTTATCAGGTATTACTTCACAACTTTGGCCATACAGTGGCCAAACAATGTTACTACTTTCTTAAAATATATTCATCACAGAAGTTATTCTTTGAGATAATAAGTTTGAAGGAATCCTCAAGCCTAATGTTTGCAAAATTAGTAGGTTTGACAATTGCCCCATGTGTAAGTAAASACCAATCTGTTTATCCACGTTTTTTAATCAGTCACAATGTCATTTTGCTAGATTAAAATAAAAATCTACTTCGGGCCATTAAAAAATGCATTCAGCCATGCTACTAAACAGCAAGAAGTATCTTAGAATACTCCCTTATAGAGAAAATAACAACTTTAAAAGTATTAGAAAACTACCTTCTTTTTGTGTGTATATCTATGTATAGGCTTCTACAGYCCTAGAATGTATAAAATAAGAGTTTAAAAGGTAAGTATTTAATGTGAAAAATAAAGATCCACATAGAAGCTATTATCTTACTTCAATGTKTCTAATGGGACATACTTTTGAAAAGTATTAGGTATCTGTATTTGGAAGAATAGCTTACTCCTATTTTGAGGGAGGAAAACAGCACTTTCCAGTAGTATTTCTGGTAAATCCATTGACCCACTCAGTTCTAAAAAATATTATAGATCAAGCTGACTCAGCAYGGACTGCAGAACAGCAAATAAAACAATGCTGATCACTGCTGCTAATAACAGTATCAGACAAAAACAAAAAACATACTAAATACAAATGAATAAAACCTATTTAAAAGATTGCAGAAAGTCAGTAGTACCCCTGAAAAATTCCTGGTAACACACTTACTTAATATCCATCTGTATGAATTTAAATAACTGAATTTGATTTATGTGTGTCTAATTATGAAATAAGCAGAGGCTCACAATTTGGAGGAAATACAAAAAAGTCATTTTCATGACATTTTCAGTGGCAAGATTTAAAAGAATGAGTCTATATAATAGAAAGAAAATAGTATTTTAGAATAGTGGGAGACAGTGTTGGAATGAGTAAAAGTGAAATAGTGAAAGAAAAAGAACTGAAATTCAAAACTGTACTTAGCATATTTGTAACCTAAYGCCCAAGTTCTCAAGAGTCACTTTCTAATACAGTGAGAACCCAGTACATTCTCAGAGGGGAAGACTGACCTTTCCAGATATCACAATAATGTGGTAAAGTGAAAACTTTAGTGCTTGGCTATCCTTCATAGCAAGATATATTGGGTACTGAGATAGGCACATATCTACAGTTATATTCTAAGTAATATATACTGCCTATAAACTTTGCTAATTGAATATATGATAAATGTGTATATACACCCTCATGCTCTTTCTTTATATACATATGCACACAAAATACATACRTACACAGATATATATATGTATATTTATAAGCACTATCTCTCTCTAGCGCTCTAAACACTGTATAAACACTCAACACACACACGTAAACATTGTTAAAAGATGTGCAACCCCTGGAACTCCTGCTTAGAGCAGACTWCTTTGAAGAAAACGTAGACAAAAGACATGTACTGCTAAGGAGTATGAGGTTTTGAAACAAGCGTACTTCTTTAGATAGATTACTAGTAAGCTTTATGGTACTTTATGTGTGGTAAAGTTATTTTAATAATTATAGCTCCTAATCACTGTAAAAAAATATCAGTATATGTATAGATTTGATGGTGTGCATGCATTAAGCAAACATACCAGAGGTGTCTTTGAAAACAGTGCTTCTCCAGAAGGTATACAAATATAGTCTTCAAACAAAATTTATTTTAGAAATAGATAAATAAGACATAAAAGGAACAGTGCTYGGTAATTCAATATGAAAGCAAAAATATATATTAAAAATATTTGTTAAAAAGATTTTACAAATAATACTTAAGACCAGGATATACCATAAATATATGTTTTATGGTAAAATGGGAAATCACTGAAAATGTGTAACAAAAAAACCTCGCAGCATTACAGTTTACGTTAAAAAAATTTTTACATCACAAAAAATATTTACATCACAAACCAGCTTTGCTCCTGACAGCACCCTACTGCCCTTCAGCAGTCCTCCACTCAAATTCAGAAGGATTTAAAGATATCCTCCRAAGTCCAATATATTTTCTGATATGATAGGCAGTTTTCATCCAAACTGCAGACTGTGCACCATAGCTTTTCCTTGGAGTGACTCACATGATATCAGAGCATGTTTGAGACCGAGTGGCATTGGGCTTTGGTAGACACACATCCATATGAAATCCAGGCATTGACAATATGACACAGGATACAGAACAGCAAATCTGAGAGCCATCTCTGGCTGCTGGCATTGTAGGGCTAAAAGCAGCGATGCGATTAATTTACTCTGTAAAACTGGCAACAAATAAAGAACTATTATTTTTGCTGAGACTCATACAGCACTGTAACTAACCAAAACCAAACTCTAGGACTTTATCTATAGACACAGACCTGCCTGTGCTGCTGACAGGGGTGGCAATGTGCACCAGGTAAAAGGATGAATCTCTTGACAGGTTTACTGAGATGATGGTGAGTAATAATAATTGCAGTCTAAAGTATAATAAAATAACTTTAGAAAGCATGATTGATATTGCAAAGAAAATATAATGAGTTTTCAATTTCAAAAGCAGCATTTGGTCAACTCAGTGATTTTTGCTCTTAACTTACTCTGACTTCTACGCAGTCAGAAAACAGTATTTCTGTAGGTGAAAACATTTGAGAAACAGAGTTGGTTCTGACACACATACACCTAGCTTTGACTCAGGATGCTAATACTCACTTTAAAAAAACCCAAAACTAAATATAGAGTGTTTTGACTGGCCTCCATTTAGCCTTCACATCACTGAAAAGCRTAGAAATTGATATTTGGCACACATACATCTTTGGTCAGTACACATATAGGCTTTCATGAGACTTTCATGAACCCATTTAACCATCAGAAGGAAATGAGCTCTCTGAACAAGCCTTACGCCAGTCAATGGAAGAATTACTTTTTTAAAAGTGATACTTAGACGTAAGAAAACAAAAATCGAAACAGAGGAAACACGTGAAAACTGAAYCACTTAAGAGGCTGCTGGCTTTTCCTTTAGCGCATTTGGAGGGTTACTATATTTGGCTGTGCTGACTCATRAGAGAACTAGAAGAGAGAGATTACTGATTTGGACCAATAATCCAACCACTTTATGTACCTTATATTTCATACATGTAACTTTTTAAATTTAAAATCATCCTAGATTCTTTTAGAATTATTTACTGACAGACTAGAATGATATGACCAGTGAAATACTAGGAAGAAGGTAGACCTTCAGCTAGGTTAAAAGCAAAAGAACTAGGAATCTCAGGAAAAATATTTTTCTCTGCAAGTACATAACTGGCACATTTAAATTAGAACGGTACTTAGCAAAGGTTCTCTTCATAATCAGTGTAAGAAAGCAGGCACTTCTAGAGGGCAGGCAGTCCTAAAATCAAAATAACCTGCTATAGTATACCCATGCTTTTTCAGTACCAGAGAAAAAACTGAGGGCAACTATATGTCCACTTGAGATGACTAAGTTACGTGCTTGAAGTTAGATTAGATTAACCTAGCCCAGTATCTCAACTCACTATCCCTCAATCAAAAAAGAAAAAAAAAAAGTTTCAATGTAAGCATTCAAATTATTTGGTGCTTTTCTTAATCAAACATTAATTTTATGTGTATGAATTTTCTCATCAAGGAAATCCAACCTAAATATCGTAAGAACAGAAATCCAAAGATTCAATAAACAAAGAAAAACCAGAAACTGAAAGTCTGTGAAATCCTACTATCTTCCTGACAAACAACTGCTAGGCCAAAGGGTYATTACTCTTAACAACTGTCTTTGAACATTTCTCATCACCCACCTACGAAGCACCTAAGCGAACAATTGTAATAGCAATAGGCAGGACCAATCTTCATTACACTAAACAATACTTCTTGAATAAATTCTTTACTATGCTAAGAATGAACTTTCAACCCAAAGCAACTGGCTGAATTATGCCACTGAGTCAATAAATATCATTACTGTATGTCTAAGCACTGAAAGTGTTGGTTTTTTAGTTTAAAGCATAAATGCTGCAAGGGTATGATAAACAGAAATAGCAAAACTGTCTTACAGATTCATAAACTTCTTCCCAAGAAAATGATTTCATTATCGGAAATGAAAAATTTTCTGTAACAGTCATAGCTATAATTATGCAATACAATATGCTAAATTACAATACGTACTTCATTATTAATAGAATTTATTTTACAGATCAAATAGCCAAATACACATTTTTAAAAGAGCCAGATAGCAAATGTGCAGGAAACTATAGGCAACAGTTATGGTAGACATTCTACAGTCCAAGAACTGAGGCAACATGATTATTAAGTACAAGCCTATAAATATCTTTACATCAAACATACAGTAATGTGTAAGAATTGCATGTTGTAGTCTAATTCATGAATCATTAATAACTTTTTCTTTAAAAGAAAGTTATATATACCGTATACATCCCAGTTAAAAGCAGTGTCTGTATTTCATTTTATTCTAGCAAACTAATATTACATGTCTTCATATAAGTGCAGAAAACAGGGTTCTTTATACTCCTTTTCTTCCTAAGAGATTTTTGCATTGCATATGAAATTCTATTATAGATGATACATATTAAGCATTACTCCCTAAAATGTGAAGCAATACACAAGAACTTGCAACCAACCTGCAAACGAAGCTATGATATTCAAATTTTATTTTTTAAATGACCTGTGCTAAATAACAAATGATAATATAAAAAATTTAAATAAAAAAACCAGTTAACTATATAGAGAAATAATTTGGGAAAAAACCCAACAGTAGGCCAGTTTTTTCCCCCATGTGCTGGCTAACAGTGAAAAAAGTATGAATGCTATTTCCTATTTTATCACACTGAAAAGTAAGCCACTGGATTTATGACTTCTTTTCTTTAAAAAAAAAGTACTTCAAAAGGTTAAATGTATGGCACCTGTTACACAGACATTATCTAGATTTCAGCAAGCAAAATGCAAATTAAATTTTATTTTTAAAATTTAAGTGAATACCTTCCAGTTATTTAAAAGGCGATCTTTTATTACAAAATGTGGATAAGAAAGCAGGAAGTACTCATTTTTCACTACTACTATTGTGCCTATAAAATGAGAAAGCAGTGATGTGATCAATTYTCTTTATGATCCATAGCAGCAATATCATCATTAAAAATATTATGGAATAGATATAAATAACACTTAATTCTTAACATGTATAATGGTGCTATAAGTGACAACAATTCATTTGTTTTTCTTTTAAATGCAGGGAGTATAAAGAACTTTACATTCTCTTTTTAATGTATGAATAAAATTTATTGCTCCCTTTTAATATATTTATATAAACAAAACTCCTAATTGTCTCAACTGAAATAAATAAGGAAAAAATCTGGGACAAGAAGAAGATTACAAGCAAAATAAATTTACCATAATTGCCAACTGTGAAGAAGGATGGGTCACATTACTTTTTTCTTAGCAAAACTACGTTATAGAACACTATAGCACAATGTACCAAAATTTCTTTGTCTTTTCTTTTTAAAAAATTCTTGCCCTTGATACCTTTCAGTAGGGCAGCTTGAACAGTTCATCGTCACTTCCAAACCCCTCTGGAGATCAGACGATAAATTTCTTCGGCAATCAGAGACAGGACAAAGGGCTTTCTCGTGCTATTTCCTTGTTTTCATGTTTGCTGGCTTAACATCATTGTGTACACGTACGACTTCAGTATATAACATCAGATGCGATGACGTTCAGAGCTGGCAAACAGAGAAACAGCATGAGAAAAGCCCTTTCCTGCATAATATTCCCCTTATATTGTAAAGTTTGTTTCCAAATTTCTACCACGTCAATCACTGTATGGTCTGAGAAGTACTGAACTATTGCGGTTCTTAGTAACCAACAATTTTTAATGGGTGTGTGTTTTCAGGTTTCTATACACAAGCAAAGATCTGCCCACATCTGTATACACATAGCCAAAATGCTGAAAGAGAAGGAGCCACAGAAATGGCTTCTATGTGTGTTATTCTAGGTTTCTTTTTTTTTTTTTTTGCTTTATCAGCTCAAAACTCCAAGTGCTGTTGCAAGATTATAGCTATCAGAAGACTACCATACTACCTAGAACATTTTCTACAGGGTTTTAGCAGACTTCATTCAAGAGCATCATTCCAAAGAGTACAAAATATTTTGATTTGAAGTGCTATTTTGCATCTTTAATCTATATTTATCATCAACAGAGTTAGAGTCCTAAAAAGTCACAGAAATTAAGCCATTCCAATCAATTATTTCACAGGAAAGAAAGCACTATCAATATCACAGTCACCAAGACTCTAGTCACTCACTGGTCAAGAAATTGCTATCAACTGAAGATTATTGAGTGCAATACCTTCTGGGAGAAAATAGGAAAAGAAAGAAGTGTGAAAATTAAACCGCAGTTAAATCAGGCTTCTTTGTTGACAACGGTTTATAGCTATAGGTCATTTAAAAAAACCAAAATTGGGTCACGAGGAGAAAAGAGGAAACCTTTCAGTTATCCCACTGAAAAATGAAGGTGAAATGCACTCAATGTTTAGGAAAATTTATGCTGCTACTGCCCCAAAGCAAGCTGCTATTGAAGAGAGAATTGCATATCATTCTAGCTTGCATAAAAATCACCCAGTTATTAATGCTGGAACTTCATCTACTAACTTTAGTATAAACTCAGTTAACGAGTTCTTACTGGAAAAGAAGCAGCCTTTGTTTTCTCTGAATTAGTCTTTACTTCAGTGTCATATTCAAAATTTTTCATTTCTTCCTCACACAAAACATGAATTTCTTTTTTCTTTTCTTCCCATTTGTGCTCAAGGGTGGCACTTCCCAGATATTTTCCCCATGCTTTTCCAGTGAAAAATATATATTAAAAGAACAATTCTGAAGAAGTTTTCCTTCAAAATGTTTCACAGAGGAAAAGCATTTTCTTGACCAGCTTTACTTTAGTAGTACTCCACATTTAAGTAACTGCTCACTAACTTCGAAGTCACAGACTTGCACTTATCCTTCAGTTAGAAATCTTTTCTCCAGATGTGAATTTCAGTTTTTTTCTGAAATGTATATGCATGGCAGCATATCAGAACTACCAGCAAAATTACCAGCCAGAAAATTAAGAGAAAATAACAAAAATATTTAGAATCATAGTAACCAATTTTGAAACRGCTTTTAGGAAGGGCTTATACCAACAGCTATTTAGCTGATATTTAGAAGAGTATGTTCTTTGAGTGTAATTTACTCTGTATCTGTCAATGCAAAGTACCAGTGTTATCTCCATACCCTTTTACAAGCATCAGCACTGCCTACTGATTATTACAGTATACTAGATTAAACTCACTAGTCTCACTGTTATTGAACAAAACAATAAATCCTGCAGCTAAAGATTTACATAACAGGTGAGTTTTAAGAGCTATTAGTTTCAAGAACAGTGCGATATTCTTTCAATTCATATCCTAAGCACACTGTTCTCATAGTGAGTGGGAAGCTATAATGACATTTCACCACATTTCAAATCAGAATCAGAAAACCAAATATGCCATAACTGTAAGCAGGTCTAAGCAGTCGCTAATGAGACAGTAGGGCCCCAAAATGGCAACGTATTTTAAACGAGGTCTACTTCCCATACAAATTTCTCTAGGGAATATAAGGTCTATGTCCAGTCAGTTTCTAACAAACAAGTTGAGCAGAGATCCCTGTGTCATCTGAAATTTCTATTYGTAAGTATGAATATGTTCACAAATGACAGAATCCTGGCAACTAAAAATCAACTAATGAAGATTTGCATTAGTAAATATGACAAAAATCAATCTGCACACCTGTTCACTCCCTTAACAACTAGTGTACTAGCAGTGGAGCTAAATTAACATACAGATCAGGGTCCACCGTGAAGCAGGGAGAACCACCAAAAGGCATGTAATCATAGATTCAGAGCATGACTGTACCTTCCAGCTCTATCAGTCGAAGAAATGGACTGAAACTGAACCAAGTCCTCCAGTTCTTTACTAACACAAAGTCAGATAAAACTTGTTCTTAAGTTAAAGTTTAAAATGACAATACAAAAGGTCACAGGACCCTTTCTGAGTGACCGGGTGTTTATTTTCAAAGATTTCTACGGCTCCTATAGTATGCATTACACTATTTTCAAATGAAAAGAATGTCTGAAATAGCATTAATTAAAAGAAAGGGACAAGGAGGAGGACACATGGGAAGTTCTAATGAACCTTTGTGGCAGTAGCTTCTTTGAACCAAGCTATCAGAGATAACATTGTACTTTATAATTATGCATGTTTCAAATAGACAGGTTGATACCTAGACACGCATTTGAATTGTCTGAAAGTTGTTTAAAGTACTTGAGCAAAGATTTCAGATTTTAAAATTGTGTTACATATACATGAAAACTAGACTGGAAAAACATCTCTCTTTTCATCGTTCCAGCACAAATGCAAAAACAATTAGAAGATTTGTGTCAGTATGGAATACTTCACGTAGYCTGCTCTCACTAAGGTAAATGTCAAAAGCAATTGAGCTTTTACAAAGCTTGCAGACAGATAAACTTTAAAGGTGCTGATGTTTTTCTACCAAAGAAATGCATCTTTCTACAAGGCCCACAACTACCAAAACAATGAAAATCTGATGACACTGAAAGTCAGTTTGATTTTATAAGCCTCCAAATATCCTAGTTTGAAAAACCTTATTATGAATAAGAAGCCCCATCACAATTTATCACTTGGTAAAACTTCTTTAAAAGAATTATCTCTACTACATCACAAAAGAAAGCATGCTATTCTGAAGGTCTACTGTCACCAGTATTTATTAATTCCTACTATGTAACTTCAAAATAATATTGATATCTCTCTCCCTTGCCCTTTCTCACATACAACAGAAGCTTGATCTCTCTCTTAGAGGAGATTACATTAGGACCATACTTTCCCCTCTTCAACTTYCTGTAGTTCATGATTCAATGTGTCCTCAGCTGCTTCAGGAGTCTCTGATTCCTTCTCCATAAAAATTTCAGCTGTTGCATTGCTGTATTTATTTGCCCACATGACCACTTAAGAGATATTTTTGTTTTTTCCATCTGCTCTTGCATGCTTTTTGAGTAGAACTGTTATAATGACTTTCTGTCATTTTATAGATCACTTAGACAAATTTAGCAGTAAAGCAAACACATAATTTCCATTCTCTAAAGGCCTGCATCAATACCATTCAGACATACACAAAATTTAGAGCTTCAAAAGAAAACATATATTTTTAGCTTTAACTCAACATTATTTCAAATATCTGAGTAGAAAGTCTTGCATGGACAAAACTAAGAASAGTTGAGACGTGCGGCCTATTAATATCTGCACCCATTAGAAACTGAAGAGATATCTTCACAGTGAATGTAATCTTCTTTAGATTCCTTCAGAGAGCTTTTGGCTTGTAAAAGGGATGCATTACAGTAATTGTTAGTGATAAAGTAAAATATTTTTTCTCACATTAGATATCTTATTTTCTTTTTTCGAACTAGCACATCTCCCTTTTTAACTGAATTTATTATCCTTCAATTCTCCAGGCTGTCCTACAGTTTTCTGAAAAATCAGAGAGTGAACACCACAAATGCATCATTAACCACAAACATCCTGTTAGTCTCCGAGGCTGGAGGATGGCAGGACAGCATGACATCTGAAGCGCTGTGGCAGAAGCTTATTTTGGTTTGTTTTGTTTCTTTACTGGCTAACAGTGACAACTCTAACTTAGTCTGTCCTGAGCCACCTTCTATAGCCCCATAGGAGATAAATACAGACTACAATATACAAAACCAGGTCAGGAGTAAGACTGACTTAAAAGATCTGTTCATGTTTTAAGAAATACTTTGCTTGTTTTTACTTACCAGGAAATACAATTCTGCCTTTGTGATCATGGTCGAACACAAAGGGTTTAACTCTAATGGCCTTTCTTGCCCAATTTATGTAAAYAAATACATTAATCAAATTACTTATATTTTATTTAAATAAGTAATAAAAACATGAATTCACGTGTTTAAAGGTAAATATTGTTTTCAAATTAGTGTAAAAGACCATTGATAATGAGTAGTTATACCTTCTCCAACAATGTGATCACTTTCATACAGAAAAATAAACCTAAAAGAAGGATATCTGGAGATTTAACAAAATCAATAAAAAATAGTAATATTAATCTCTTTTTGATATATTCAGCACATCATACTAATTTAATTCCAGGTACAGCTATATGAAGATAAGCTAATATCAGGTAATGATTATTAAAAAACAGTTCTATTCTGCTCTTCCAGATAGAAAGCCCCTGTCACTGACTTCTTTTCCCCAACCAACTTCTAAAGAAGAGAGCTGCTTTCCATTCTACTTTAAAAGCCCCTTCTGATGGAAGAACTGTTAGTAAAAACCTAGTGAGTCATGAGCGTGCTTTCTTTGTTAGCAGCATTACTGCATGACAAAGTGTATTTGAGCAGACACTGGAAGAACCTTTTTGGCTCAGAGGAACTAAACCAGAACTCAATTGAAAAATCACTTCGATCAGGCCTACAGAGATGCTGAAAACAGCACCACCCTCCTCAGAGTTATGAGAGTTCAAATTTGTTCAGATGAACAAATTAGCAAGAAGSTTTTCTAATGTGTGATTTAAATTAACACATTCAAATACCTTTAATAGAAAATACTGAAATCTCAAAAAGCTACACATTTTTCATTGCTTTCATGTCTTAGAAATAAGAAATTCTATTTTTTTTCCTTCAATTTTTCTGTTAATGCATCTCAGAAAAAGACAAAAGTTTTATAAAATGTAGTGATATGGACTACTGCACAGATCTGTGTCAGTAAGGGGAATAAAATACAATAAAATAAACAACCCATCCTGCAATTTTCAAAAATATGGTGACTACTTTGAATGAGGAGCTTTTTTTAGGCACATTTTGTTATCACTATAGCGGTAATAAAGCAAAGCCCACAGGGAAAAATTCAAAACCTCACCTGGAGCAAAAAGTCTAACAGTCAGTTATGATGAGGATTTGTTCCCGAGCAATAGTATTAAAATATATTATAAATAACATAATAAACTCTCCTAAAATAATTGTTTCTTTAACGATCAATTCCTTGACTAATTAAAGCTTAACTAGAAAACTATTTTTACTGAAAACTTTGTGATATTTGTGAAGAAAGAGAAGTAAACAGACAAACAGAAAAGCTTTATTATTAATGAAACTTTCCAGAATATGGATAGACATCAGATTCAATTTCCAGTGACTTAAAGTTGTAGGTCTTGAAGAATAAAAGGTACTTTGTATCTCATTTAATTTTTAATTTTAAGCCAAGGATTCATTGCTGTACTGCTAATATCTGGTTTATCAGGCACAGCAGCAAATAAGTGAGAGCAATTATACTGATGCTTCTAATTTTCCCCTAACTTTGCCTGTTGACTGGGTCACTCCACCAGATTTAAGTGGTCTGGTGCATTTCTAGTCTGAAAATGGCACTGAAACTCTCAGAGGAAAATCCTTGCCTGCTTTTGAGAGACCTTGAAGTAAAGCTCTGYCCAAATGAAGGCTGCAATTCCAGACTCCATTAATATTAAGAACCACTTATCAGATCCTGTAAAGCTTTACTGCTTTCCACCTGGCCTAGATTACTTCAACTCTTGAGCACACAATACTAGAGAGGACAGCACCACAGCCCCTCTCTGCCTTACAGAGCTGCGCTAGGTGCTGCAGTAGTGCAGGAAGTGCCATGCTGCCACCTGCAGTCAGGAACACCCACCAATGTAATCATTCACTGCTCAAAACGGTCATTTTCTTTTAATTTTCTCCCTTAACACTGATGAATCTCAAATTGTTTGCTTTCCAATGCCTCAATCAAACATGACCTTTCAAACTTTTAATCCTTGCAGAAAGCTATTTTGCAGTGCTTAGAGCTAGAGTTATAGGAACGGCAAAGTAAGAAGGGAAGGAGAAAGAGAGCACCTTAAAATTTCCATTACCTGTCTGGTGTGTATGGGGCCTGGGGTCTTGAAGCCTCCTTGACAGCTGCATTCAGAAACACTATAAGGGTCCGAGCTGCTTGATGAGCACTTGGAAAGTGAGTCACAGCCCACCACAAAGGTGTTATCTAGAGGCAGTTCCTGAATGACGTGGTGCTTCTTGGGGGGTACAGGAGTCTCAGGTTTAATTTGAAAGGTAGGCTGCGGAGAAGCAGACTTGTAGTGCTTTGCTAAATCTGGGCTATCAGGCTTAAATGTGGTTGGTGTGGTGGCCCAGTTATATTTTCCCATAGTCTGTTCTTCTAGCTCTACAGGAATGTCTAAAGTGCCATTTATGTGCTCGTGGCCAGGATCGTCAGGCTTAGATTCTTCAATAGTCACAAAGTTGAGAAGGAGACTTTTTGGAGAGCGCTTCTTCTTCTTCTTCTTCTTCTTGATCTGCCTATTCTCTTGGTTTGGGGAAACCCATTCACCACTCTGCTTGTTTTTTTGAACAACCTTGTGCCTAGGCGTCTGGCGGCACCTTACTAAAGCAGTAACAAAAATTACCAAAATAACTGTCATAGTGCCTGCAATAATGGCAATGATGATCTTGACATAATCATTGGTTTGTGGGGTTATCTCACCATCCCCAACATTCTGGCCAACTGGAGTTTCCATATTCCTGCGCACTAGCTCTTGTACGTAGGAACTGTTGGTGACTGTCTCATTCACAAACAAATGCACAAGAGCTATAGTATAAAGAGACTCTGGCTGTCCTAGGTCATTGACTTTTATCACCAGTCTGTGCAAGCCATGATCTGATGAAAYTACCTTCTCTTTCAAAGTAATATTGCCTGTTAATTGGTCAATTGTAAACAAGCCCCTTGAGTTTCCACCTATGATGCTATAGCGGAGCTCTGCATTCATTCCTGTGTCATTATCAACTGCAAAGACTTTAGTAACAACAGACCCTGGACTGGCTGATGTTGGAACCAACTCATACGAATAATTAGATGAAGGAATAACAAAAACAGGCCTGTTGTCATTTACATCAACAACATTAATGGTCACTTTAGCAGTTGAGGAACGCTGCAGCCTTCCTCCATCCACAGCTTTCACCTGGAAAGTATATGACCCCTGCTGTTCCCTATCAAAGGTAATATTAGGTCTTATTACACCAGTAAGTGGATCTATAATGAAATTATCTCTACCATTTAATATAGAGAGAGTGACCGCAGCATTCTCTCCAGAGTCAGCATCTGTAACTGTGATAAGCCCCACTGTGCCATACATGGGTAAGTTTTCTGGCACATAGAAATTATATTCATTATGCGTGAAAGCAGGGCTGTTATCATTCTGGTCCAGGACTGACACTGTCACAGTAGCATTGGTCTGCAAGGGTGGCATTCCATTATCCTTAGCCAGCACAGTGAAGGAGTACCTGTCTTGCTTTTCTCTGTCCAGCTTTCTCACTGCTGTCAGAATGCCTGTACGGCGGTCAAGGTTGAAAATAGGGGGTGCATCAGAACCCAGGATATAGCTGATCTCAGCATTGCGCCCACTGTCAGCATCCGTAGCACTTATCTTGGTTAGCTGAGTACCAGGAGCATTGTTTTCAGGGATGGAAAGACCTATGATAGGCTGTGTAAAAACTGGRGCATTGTCATTTTCATCTTTAATTTTGATCAGAAGCATTGCAGACTGGTTTAAGGGAGGTTTCCCTGAATCTGAAGCCACTATTTTAATGGCATATTCCCGTGTGGCTTCATAATCTAGAAACGTGGCTGTCTCCAGGAGAAACTGATTATCAAACACTGGCTTTAGCCTAAAAGGGACATCATGATCTGTAAAACAAGTAACTTTTCCGTTCARATCAGCATCCTTGTCCATAACTGTTATCAATGCAATTTTTGTATTAAGGGGAGCCTTCTCAGACAAGAGCACCGTCCCATTCACTGGATTGATGATGTATCTTGTGTCTATTGATGGGACATTGTCATTAATATCTGTGACATTAACAGTCACTGTTGCTCTTGATGGAGTTGAACTGCCATCACTTGCCAAAACAGTTAATTTGTGTACGGGAGATTCCTCCCTGTCTAGTGGTTCTCTTATTGTGATCAGGCCAGTGGTGTTATCAATGGCAAACAGCCTTTTGGCCAAACTGGAGATCTGATTGCTGAAATAGAAGTGGATTTGTGCATTTGAGCCCAGGTCTGCATCAGTGGCATGGAGCTGAGAAACAGAGGTGCCCACTGGAGCATTTTCTGGAACGCTAACTTCAACGTCATTCTCTTTGAAGACTGGGCGATTATCATTCACATCAGTCACTGTGACTTGCAGGATGGCAGTGCTAGATCTTGGAGGGCTTCCACCATCTTCAACTTTAATTTTCATCACATAGGTATCCTTCTGCTCCCTATCCAGGATCTGTTGCACAATCAGTTGAGGCCACTTATCTCCCTCGGGTGTCTCAATTATATCAAGACCAAATACATTTTGACCCTACAAGACACAGAAAGAACATACTTTAGCATGACAGTATATTTAAATAAAGAAACATCTCATTAACGTTCTGAAATTGTCATGGAATATATACTTTTATATATACTGTATACAGGAATATACATTTATATATTTACCTTTATTTCACAATATCCAATTTTGCTTTAAGCTCCGGGGCCTTAAGAAAGCTTCAGAGCAAACATGGGAAGAAACAGATACTTTAGAAAAACGGGTGGGGGGGTGCGGATGGGGAGCAAGGGAGGATTGTGGGGGGGTGAGTTTTGTTTTGTTTTTTTCAACCAGTTTCTCTATTTCTACAGAAAAGTTATTAAATTCCTGGACAGATGTAATTTGGAGAAGAGGAAAGAAGCCAAAGTTCTGCCACATCCAAAGGCAAGACAGTATGCATACACTGGAAGACCTAAACCAATATTCAATTTCAAAGAAAAGAAGAAAGATAAAGGGACTGTTTCTCTGTTCCTGGAGCAATTCTGGGCATGATCTGAAACCATTAGCATAAAAAAACAACACCATCATTGAAAAGGGGCTTACTACATAATTCAGGTGTTAGATGGCACAGACAAAACTAAGTCATAACAGTTTATTAGAAATATATTTTAAAACTCATAAAAACTATTCCTTTCTTCATCATTATATATTTTAGATCTGTAGTGAAAATTACAATCCCAGTGAGAAAAGATCATATATTTCCATTTCAAAAAATATCACAGAACTATGAGATCAATTTGAAAGTAATTTTTTTCATGGGGTTTGTTGAACACCTAATACCCCTGGAATTGTGAAGAAATGCTACATATATTGCACAAACATAGCTTCTTTTAAAACAATAGTGTTGAGAAAGTTGTCTGCTACAATACAGATTGGAATCTAGAACTAGATTCCCTCTTCTGCTGTCTCTTCAGGCAAGCAGGGATTAAGAGTTTCACAATTATCCTCTTCTCTCTTCTCACATCTCTCACCCTTCAGAGGAAGAAACGATGTAAAGGCAGTTTTCCAGCCATCTCTTCCATAAGGGCAGAGCTAGAATGCAGCTCACTAAAGCTGAACGTATAGGATGACCAGAAAAGGAAGGCATCAATAGAGATGCTGACTAATTAGGATTTTCTTTTTCGTGTCACGCTTGTAATAATGAAAAACTGCGTCCAGCTTGGTTCTTTCTCTGTTTATTGTGCACCTTTACCCACGTAATTGTATGTGTGTTCTAAACTGATTTGAGACACGTCAGACCAAATGGAAAGAAAGTGTTCCCAGTGTGCAAGGTTCCTTATTTCTCATTATTTGTAGAAGATTTGTATTCACTGTATCTTGCTACCCACTGTTAACTGAATGCACTTATAGGTCTGATTCTGTGTAAGGCTGTACTCTTTCACTGAATTGTTTTTTCAAAGCCAGATTTTGACCCTACATAAGTAATCATTTATTTCACAGAAAAGAACTATTCATCCACATTTCAAAAATTACTGTGCCACTTGCACAGTATTTGTGACAACATTAAGTTGCAACTGGGGACAGTCTAAAGTGAACTGGAACACATTTTGAAACAATAAAACAAATACAGCTTTGGCTTCTTTAGTAGAAGGCATATGAAAATACAAGCCTTGCAAATAATTTCTAAATCAAGATATACATTTTGAACCAATTAGGTTARATTTTAGAATAGTAATTCTCTGCTGATCTCTTCATAAAGGCGGAGTGCGAGTTTCCTCTTCATCTTCAATCTGGCTAGCAGTTATTCGCAATAAATTTCATAATTACTGAGAAATGACGAATTATATATTCTATGCTTTAACATAGATTTCCAGAAAAAAAGTAACAGAAGCTACAGGAAAAAAAAAAACCTGTCAGCTATCTTTTACGTCTTTATTTGTACACAAGTTGACAGATGGGCACTGATTATTCTGTCATTAGATCCCACAACTACAACAAACACTTCATATAGACTTTGAATACATGCAGCTATACATATGCATATCCATTTCTGCTTTTAACTATCAAGTATGAGAAAGATATTTTTCATTATAGCATACGAGTTTGGCACAAAATATAGAGCTTCAGTTCCCCATCACTACCAGTAAACTACTGGAGAAACAGAAAAGAATGCAAAGATCTCTTCCAACTTAATTATTAACACTTGAGTAATCTTCTATGGAAATATATTATCCAAGACTATTTCTTGCTATTCATTACAGGTTTATACATCTTTTTAAACCACCAAAAAAAAAAAAGGAGAGTTACAGAAAATTATACTTTCTCCTAATTCAAGCAAGCCTATTTCACGTTCTTTAAGGGATAAGGTTAGGTGTGACATTATGCTGCATTTTAACAAACGCATTTTCTAACAATGGCAGTTCTCCCATTCTAAACACGCCAAAAAAATGATGAAACATTCAAGAAACATATTTTTAAGACTATATCTAATTCTCTCCCTTATGAGCAAAGAAATTGAATTAAAAATCCTGAGAGAAACACGAAGAAAAACCTTCAGGATTAAATTCTTAATGTTGAAGTAAATGGCTCTATCATCATTAAAGCCTCAGTGAAGTGAAAATTTCCATTAGGGTCAAATCGTTATTTTGACTGAACTGTACCTCAGTCACCACATCATCGCAGTGATCTGAAGGTTTCGTTCACACCAGGAAGGGTATGAGAACATCAGAAAAACATAATAGAGAATTAACATTTATGTAATACCTTTCACCATTGAAATAACTGACTGGTAAAAATAATGTGCTACATTATCATCACCACCACTACAGAAGGATGGGAGTAAGAAATAAAAAAGGTTGACTTTTTTAATCTAAAAAGACAGTTTAAGCAATGTAACCTAACTATTTGAGGCAAAACAAGGTTATGCCCATCTCAGAGCCAGGATTAGCTTTAAGAGGCTCTGGCCCTGATCACAGGATTCTTTATCAGGGCAATAAGCAACTCTGTTACCTTATTCAATTTTCATAACATTCTTTTCAGAGGATTCATGCACACAGTAGTCTCTGAAATAATGAAACTGGTATTCTTGTTGAACACTCCCTACCGTATATTTACCTGATCGTTTGTAATGGATCCAAATGTCCTTTTCGGAGCTGTTTTGGGCTGTCATGTAAATAAAAAATTAGAGAGTTTTTTAAAAATTGTAACATTTAGGTAGATTAATAAATATATAATCAATGACACATGGACACTTAATGTGATAAGCTAGAAGAGCTTCTAGTATTATGGACAGGACTGCATGTGACAAAGTGCACCTAAAGTCTACACATAACTTGCCCTTAGACCTACATATTGCCGTACCACAGTATCTCACCACCACAGTGTTCTGTTAAATCCATGGGGTATTGACGACGTGGACATTGTAATGAATGTTCTTTCAGGCCACAAACTGTAATGTGGGCTTCTGGTTAATGCTTATAACAGTGGCATGGTCTGTTGTGTTCAAAACATCTTACGAACTTACACTTGCAGACCAGGAACTTGACAGAACGTARTAATTTCTCAAAGAAACAGGGAAGGGAAAGAATATTGTGCTAAGTAACCATATAAAAATGACGGCTTGTGATACAAAGTATTCTGAAATTAAGACATTAGTGATTATTTCTTAAAACATTATAATTATGTAATTGTATATAATACCTATACATTGTTAACTGACAAACTAACACGGTCCTCAATCTTCATTCAAGAAGAGTATTCTGAATCTTTAGAGAAAGACACATGAGCAAAGACAGCTCATTGTTTTGTCTACAACTCRCCCTATATTTATGATCAATACTTATTTTCATGCACTGTAAATGACAAACACACTATAGGATGTATGCCTTTAGTTCAACTGAATCTTAAACAAAAGTCAAGGACTAGACAACATACATATAATAAACTTTTACTAATGTTCTACAGTAACAAGCAACAAGCTAGAAGTGCACACTTACTCACTACATGTCAACAATCCTCTTAAAATCAGCTAGTTTTATTATTTCTAAAAATCCTACTYTGCCTGAAATCTAAAATAAGCAGAGTTAGAGTGACTAAATTTTAGCAGGCCAAACACAGCAATACTGGGAAATAAAATGAACACAATGTTAAAAAGGGGGGGGGGGGAGAGAAAGGAAGGGAAAAAAAAGATAAAAAGATCAGCTTCCCATTAGAAAGTAATTCAGTAATTCATTAAAGTAATTACTTAATAATAAAAACTTTGGCTGAAATGCAGTCTTGTGTCCAAAGCACCCTGAAATCTCTTCAGAAAGTCCAGAAATAATGCATGTTTGCTAACTGCTAGTTATTTCAGTTGTAGAAACACAGAAAACCTTTGCAGGTCTCCTGCAAAATTACAAGATAGGTCCCAGACACTTTCCTTGCCTGTTTTTGTCAAGACATATGGAACTGCTCTATAACTGTAGTGTTATGTTAGCAAGGAAAAAAGTATAGTAGCACAATTTCAATTCCTAATGCAGAAAACTGGACAAAGGTGGACAGCATTTTTAATAAAAGCTGAAAATTAAACTTGCATTTTTCTTTCAAAGGTGATACCGTGAATGTGAAGCTATGAATTCCCAAAGCCAAGCTAAAGCCTTAAACACAAAATATTCTACATGATAGGCAATAACAGATGTAAGTTTCTAAGTGTTGTAGCTTTAATTAAGGTCCCTTGACTGCTATTACTTACACAGTGTGCATTCTAGAAGATTAAAATTTGTTGGACAGCTGTCCTGTTTAAAGACTGCACAGTCACTCCCCACATCACACCACAGAGCTTACAACCCAAAGTTATTTGAAAAATGCATTATTAATACCGACAGTTACCTTATGAACTGAGTGACAGTTCCTCAAAGGAGAAAATAAAATTACAAAGGTAAGAAATTTTTATAATGCAAAACTCAGCAGATGCAAAGTTGCTTACATATTTGAAACACCACCTCTTTGCCAAAACAACTACAGACTTTTAATTTGTAGGTCAAGATTCCTATGAGTTTTGTTCATCTTGTGGTTTTCTGTCAGTATCACACACTGTTTCACATGGTTTCCTTTGAAGCAAGCCAAAGCTTAGCTCTGAATAAATTGAACTTAGAGGTTCAAATCTACAGTAAAAGTAGGACTTGGAAGCTTCCAATCATGCATGAACCTAAAGTGAATTTTGTACATTCAGAATGCTAACTAGCTCCATCCTTACATAAAAGTTAAGGACATCATTTATTAGCAATGTCTATATCATAACTTGCTATTTTTCCACCTCCAATTATAAAAGAGCTTCTATAAATGTAAAGCACTGCCAAAGACTTCCTCTCCATATATATAACCACACACAAAACCTTACTCATCCTATGAAGCAGACAGAAAGCAAAATGCTTTAGATGGGATCAATAGAACATAAGGATAATAATGAACCATTTCATGCTGGGAAGAACAATAAAAAGTATAATATCAGATGAAGAAGCAAACAATGCATTTAATACTGATTTTCTGAAGAAGAAGAAAAAAAGGCTAGGAGGTATACCTAAACACGAGATTACTTCCTTCGAAATCTGATTTTAATGTTACTATAAAAAGACTGGAACAGTTCTAACAATTACATCGCTTCAGCCTCCTAAATCCTTTCAGATGATTTGTTTCTTTCTGTAAAGAGTTCCTTTCAATCTTGTCGTATTCTGAACATTGTCAACTTTATTTTCTAAGATAGACAGATATAAGATAGATAGAAGTTTTTTTCTAAGACGGAATATGTCTCCATCCTCCTCAATTCTTGGCATCCAATTCTCAGAACTTATTTATTAGATCATGTTCATCTCCATTAAGGAGAAACAATTAGAGACAGTGAATACTACATTTTTAATATATTTACTTTTTTGCTACCCTAATTTCTCCAGTCTACACTTAAAGCACACCCGAAACTCCATACCTAAAATGTGTTAATATTTTTAATCTACAAGCTTTACAAGGGAGAGAACATGGAGAGCTGGAACGTAGTAATACACACACTTAACATTTTCAAGACCACACCAGGTTTCAAGAGTAACTCTCTTCCCATATTACATCTTCCATCTGTGAAATGCTGTTTCAACTTTTTTTTTTTCTTAATGAAGTCCAACTTCTCTTTTGAACCATGGGTTACAATTAAAAAAAAAAAAAAAAAATACAAACCACCACAAAAACAAAACAAAATCCAAAACAAAAGAACCCAAAATTTTTCTTTTAGTAAAAATTCACTTGACATACCTCTACAAACTAGAGTAGGACTAATGGTGTATCCACATCACTGCATTAACATGATATAAAATTACCAAGAGAATTGCTTACAAAAAAGTGGCAGCAGGAACTGAGCTGTCACTTGAATAGTCCTGCACAACGTACTGTAGACATACGATTATATATTTCAGCAAAATATGTAGCTGCCCCACAAATCTTTACGGAATTTATCTTCACAATACTCCTGCTGTATAAATAGTTGTACCACTATCTAAAGATGCGAAATTGAACTACAGAGACATTTTATCAGTTGTCCAAGGTTTGTAACTTGTCTGAAAGAGACAGCCACTTCTGAATTACCAATCATGTTTTAAACTAAACTTTAGAACTTCACTTTAGAAACTAAACTTTAGAATTTTAAACTTTAAATGAAAGTTCTTTCATTTAGAGACACTCTTCCCGAAAGAAGAAAGGTCAATAGCTGCAGGTAAGGCAGTTAGGGAAGTAACCTCTCCTCTTAATCTCCTCCATTATAGTTGTTCAGAAATAGTCACAGACATCCTATTGAACAGGAAACTACATTTTCAACACACCTGGAGGTGTTCAGATTAAACTATTAAATATGTTCCAGCTTTGCTCTGAATTCCCATGTTTCCATAGCTAGATAAAGCTCCAGATACCTGACTTGTCCTTCATTATGTTCTCTGTCTTTGGAGTCACACTATAGACATATAATGAAGAAAAAAAATTAGGATTTATATTAGGCAACAATATATTCAACAAGTGAATTTTGATATTTGCATTACATATGTGTGACAATTAYTTATTTGCTCAATTTCCTAGTTGAGAACAGCAACAGGAACAGAATCAAGTATCTCTAGAAAAGAGAAAGAAATGAGTACGTGTTTTAGTGATGTAATTCTCTAATGCTTCTCTGTGCTTTTAGAGGTAACAGCTAACAGTTCTGTATTGCTGTTCAGAACAGCTCCTAAATCACAATCTCATTTTGCTTTGACAGCCAAACAAGGTATCTTAGGCTCCTAATCGCACATTTTAGAGCTCTCAGATGAATGCTGACTAGGTGTTGGAGCAGTGTGAACCCGTAATGCCCTCCTATTCACTACCTGCTCTATAACCAGATCAGTACTTTCAGGCAGGAGATTAAAACTGACAGCCACTTGTATACCAGAAAATAGAAACAACTAAGACTTTTCTGAAAATTCCTTTTCTCTAAAGCAGTATCCTCAGYTTCGAATAATTTCAGTGGGAACTGGGAGTGATGGACACACACAGATTTGGCTCATGACAAATGGAAAAACAAAAACTAAAATAGACAGAAAACCTTTGTCCTTTGTTAAAAAGGAGTACAAATATTTGCAAACCAACATTCATTAAATTAATGTATTATTATCTCATTCTCTCTTATACACACACACACGAAAATTCAGCTAAGGTGCATGATTTCTTTAAATACATGGCATCTTCATTAAGACAAATCCATATCCTAACCTCTGATGCTGTAGTTTTTCCAATAAGTTATTTAGCAAGTTTATCTTATTTGGTCTGAGGCCCTTTTAAACTAAAGTTCAGCTGTGAGCAAAACCACTGTATCTTCCCTTTATGTTTACACTTTCAGGAAAAAATGTTGACAAAACTTTCATGTGAATGGCATGAGTATCTCACACACGTTTCTCTTCAGGGATCCTAKCATCCAGAAACACAAAGAAAATAAATGAACACGATAACATGTTATCTGGATTTACATCACAAGGACATTCTTTCACATGCAGAGACCATACTTTAATGTGCGTGTATCACTGCTTTATGAATTTTTACATTAAAAAATACTCAGCCTTAATGCAGAAAATTCACAATTCATGTGGGCGAAAATATAACAGAATGGGAAAAAAACTAATATAAAAGAGTTCACTTCTTTCATTTTGAGTAGACTTCCCCCAGCTTTCASAAACAGGCTCTAGGAATTGTAGGCCTGTTGCAAATACCGATGAAAGGAACGTGACGCTAAGTCTTTCTCAAGACCTCCGCTCTTTGCAGGGTTTTGTAAAACTCAAAAGAAGAGAAAGTTTGTGTGGGACATTTAACTACCACAAGATCATTTTTGCTTTTGAAAGAAACGAAGCTATGCTTTTCCAAATAATGAAAACTTATCCTTTTTGTATTATTCTGAGAAAATAACAGTGGAACTGCCATATTGAACTGTAAAAGTATGTGACATATGTAAGTGCAAGATGCCACTTCACTACACATTGGAGATAATAAATAATACTGCAATTTCAGAGTAATAAATCAGAGACAGTTGCTGAGAAGACATACAGAGTGACAGTAAGTACTAGAAATAGTTCCAGAGAGACTGAATTCTAAATCTCATTAAATAAAAGTCTTTTCACCATGTTGATCAGGGAATGTAGGGGATAAACCAAAAATATATTTTCTGGTGCTGGATTTATCAGGAAGACAACTTGTCTTCTTCCTCCTCCAGTGTTACTGACTCCTATTTATCTGAATCAGTAGAACAAAAGCAAGGTAAAAAGGAAGAAACATTTCCTTACTGTAAGGCAGTAACTCGACTCTGAAAGTCAATTTTGAAAAGAAATTGCATGCTACCTGTATGTATTGAAAGTTCTAGCCTATAAACTGTCATGATTTCCTAATTAACAAGTTATATTGCTAAAAACAGCTCCCCTGAGAGTTGTTTGGGATCAAAAATCTTAAAAGCGTATTTTATACATACTTTTAGAAGTAGTTATAATCAAGAATATATTCCTTTCTAAAAGCAAAAATAAAATTTCAATTTTACTCTAATTGAATACACTTGTGTTATTTCTTAGACTTAAAATCAGTGATGAAATTGATACAAYTGATTTGTGAGAACGAAAACAAATTTAAGAATATTAGAATGAAATGCCTACAGGGGAAACACCAAACACTCATCATTCTATTCCAGCTTTTCTGCTCAGTTTTTGTGTACTGTTTATACTCTCTAGTAGCAGTTCAGTCTTGAATACAGGCTGTAAATTTTGGCTAATGGGCAGGGGTTCTTCCTCCAACAGGAAAAAACATGAAAAAAGCCACAGAACACAATAAGCCAACATTTAAGCATGAAGAACACCAGCTTCAGAAGGCAAATATAATATCCATCTCCTGTTGCAAAGATACAGATTAGCCCCACCAGGTAACGTGTATGCTCCCATAAATTGTGAGCCACCTATCCCCTTGAGGCTGAGACAAGCTCTCCCACAATTCACAGGAAAAACTGCATAGAGTGGTTAATTTYAGTAGTTAAGTGAACGATGGGGTGTATCACCACAGGAAAGCTAACACCAGAATAAACAAAATAGATGAAGTGTTGTTAAGCAATATGACTGACCTCACACAAACTGTACTATTCCAGAAAAAGCAAATTAAGCAAAGATAGTTGAAGTCATTTCTGCCCAGTAACGACTCGTGTAATCCAAGTCAGAGAAAAAGCAAGCTTTCCAAAGTCTGGATCCACTCAAAATTCTTCCATGAGGTTAAATCAATCACTGCCCTAAAACAGATGTTTCCAAATAACAGTACGCATACTGTTTGTGGTACAATAAAACTTCGTAATACACACACAGAAATTGGACCTGTGGCCTCTTCCTTAGTGGAAAATATCAACAGCTTTTGGGCAACCAACATGATTTCAACCACCAAGGTGTCAGTGTGGCAAAGAAGAACTGAGAACTTTCCTTAGATTCTTCATAACTACTCCACTACGATAATAACCTCAGGTTAAAGAACCTTCACAATGCCCACAGAATTAATCTTGCTTTGAGACACTTGCTAACAAAAGACAGCACCTCTCAGCCACATACAGGTTAGAAGTAGGAAAATGGCTGTAAGAAAGCACCTTCTGAGGATGATAACGTGCTCTGAATAATTCAATGCTAAGTTTAGCTTTCATATTCTAAAAACGTGATGTAAAAAACTGAGTCTACCAAACCAAAACTATTAAAATAAGTCAACCTAAAGTCCAGCAAAAACATGTTAACTTATGCCCACCGAATGGGAAACTGACCATCAGCATGAAAAATGAAACACACCTCAAACAATTTAACTTGAACACTCCTCAAACAATTTTTAACTTAGACACAAAGACATAGCCTATACCTCGATTTTTACACTTACTTAATTTCTATTTTTTTATTTTAAAGGGTTTAATGTATTGTTAGGATTCTTGCATATTACGGTACGGTATTAAGTTACAAACAATAATTCAATTTCTTATGTTTATGAAACAGTGAGTTAAATGAAGAGTTGATTTTGAATTCAAAATTTTTGTTATACACATTACTATTTTTAAAACATGCCTAGGACATTCTACCAGCTACTACATCTTTCATTATGCATCAAATTCACAGATACTGAAATAAGACAAAAAAAGTACTTTCCAAGAAAGGATTGAGTCAATTTGTTCATATAAATCTGCAGGGCTGCTCACTACAACAAAACAGTCTTCAGTAGTTACATGGATTCACAATTTAGAGCACTATCTCAAAATCCTAAGGTGACACTATAAAACTAGTTGCTAAATTTGTTATATATTCTRTCTACAGAGTCAAAATTCTACTTCCACCCCATCTAAAACCCCCAGGTTTCAATTCCACAAAGGTAAATTTACTTCTTAAAGAGCCTTGACTGTTCTTCCAGTTCCTTAACAYAGGAAAACTTTGGAGAAAACCTTATTCCTTGCATAGTACAAAGTTTTCTCCCACTGGGTAGCAGAATAAATTCTGCTTATATCTGTGGCCTTCTCACCTTAGCTCAAGCGTATATGCATTTCAAATATTAACCAAATTAATTTTATTTCTATTTAACCTAATACAACAGGCATGCTTACTTGTGAAAAATGTATTTGCACAGTTTCTGATCTCTTCCACCAGCCTATGAAAAACTATATACATTTTTAAGTAAAATAATAAAGTTTAACTCCTTCAGCACTGTATCCAAAACACATTTCAAATACAGGGCTCTTTTCATAGTATAAGACTGTCACCAGTGGACTGATGTAAACAGAAGCTAAAGTAAGTGCTCGTCACATGATGCAGTTTCTAAAACTTTGTCCATATTCCGAATGCTCAAATTTTACAATTTACAATTTTTACAAAACAGGTTCAAAACCCAACTGGAGAAACTGCACATATGAAAAAAAGTCCAGATAAGGATATCAGAACCACCACTTCTGGACAAGAAATCTGTGAGCCTCAAATTGGTGGAAGCTCAGGAATAGCTTGGGAAAATATGCTTGTGCTGTTTGTACAATCTCTCCTAAGTATCCGATATCAAGTATTAGAGACAGGATACAAGATCAGATGAAACTCATTGTCATCCAGCAAGGCCATTCTCAGGTCAAGTCAGCATCATTCACACCACTTAGCTATAAGGAAACTGAGGCACAGAAAGCAGAAGTGACTCATTCACAACTACTCTGCAGGCCAGTAACAAAACCACAACGACCCAAATCTCACGGTTCGGTGACCCTCAAAGATCACATGGTTAGAGTATAGAAAATTTGTTACAGAAAACAACACAAAAGCACAAATAATACTTGTTCAGATCCCATTACAGAATAAGAACAGGATTTCAAGTCAATTGTACCCGTTTAGATAACTGCCTAGGCAGTTTGAAAGAAGACACCACTATTTCTCACACAGCACTGCTCTAAATAACAGAAAACTTCTATTCAGATTGGTCATTTATTCTCTCCAAAAGTTAGTAGAAAGAATGATGATAAAACTGATCTTTTATAAAAGTCATAAACATTGTAAATAATCATCCTGTCATCCATATACCACAGTACTAGAAGAAAGACCATTGGAACGGTTTGTGTCCTTTCTATTTTTTTATTCAGACACTTTGAACAATTTTTTATGTTTATTTTTCCCTTTATTATGATTGAAATGCACACATTTTTGCCTTCTAGGACCCCACCCTCACAACCAACCCTGAAAGCAAAAACCACCACAGAAACAAAATAGATTCTATTGCTGTCCATRACATCTATTGCTGTCATTGTTTAGTACTTAGCAGAAACAACTGGGCTGGCAGAGGTAACTATTTGAGACTTTGAAAACACAGACAAGGAAAGACTGAAAACACAAAAGTCCAGCTAAGATTTGTATGTGAAGGTGTACAGCAAAGGACATAAAGTCTTAAGACAATACACTTCAAAATCTGAATTTAAAAAAAAAACAAAACAAACACATCAGAAGCAGATACTAAAACATACACTAACAATTTTTTTTGTCTTTAACTTTGTCAAAGGTCCAGTTAGGCATTTAACTTAATTGCCAAGAACTCTGGATGATGCTGGCAGCTGAAGGTTTAAAAAATTATTAAAATGACAATTTTTTATGAGTAAGAGACAACTACTGGCCTACTTCAGAAGTTAAAAACCATAAAATTAATGTAAAATCTTACCGAGAACCAGGTAATCCGTAGACTTCAAGGAACTGATTCATGTTCTGATATTTTACAAGCATAGCAAATATCTTGGCTATTCATCTTGGATGARTATTTCATTTATATGAAACAATAAAAGGTGTGCAACACTGATGGAAAGCAGGAAAGTTCTATCAATCTTTTATGATCTATTTGTAAGACTGACTTTCAAATTATGGTATTCACACTTTGTGTTGGCTTTCCATACAAAGGTCAATTCACCAATGGAAAATACTAATATATAACTGCCAGAATACTATTTTTGAGGTTACATGGGAAACAGGATGGGGGACAAAACAGAAGCTACTACTTTGTTTATACCTTTAAATGTGTTACAACAAATAGGTTTGAAAAGTCCCTAATGGAAATGAGGATAAAAATAATATGGCTGGGGTTAAAATGAAGAGGAAAAAGTAATCTCGAAGTGAAAAAGCCGTAATATCCCATTCTGAAAAGCACAGAGGAACATCCTGACTCAAAAGAAAAGGGAAAAAAAAAAACCCAACCAGAAAATGTCAATTTGCTTGATAAAGCAAAGAGAAAAAATTACAATTATTTGACTTTGGAACATCAGCAATAACCAAAGCAATAATACACATCACATTAATAGAGCCAGCAATTATAGCACAATGTGAGAAAAATGTATTTCAATACTGACAGCTGATGACTCAGAATTCATTCCTTTTACCAATGTTTCTTTTTGTTTCTTTAAAATTGTCTGAAATGCTCTTTGCTACATGTCCCAGCTTCAAAGGCTCTACGGGACTTCAGTGTTCAGACCAATCATATTTCTGGGCTAGGGAATATAAATTACTTTGTAATAAACCTTTCTTTCAGGAATAAAAATAACCATACTAATGCAGTCGAGTGCCACGATCCATGATTGACACTCGATTTCAATGTATTCTTTGATAGCTAAAAGAATATAATTTTGGACTTACCTTTTTCTCCTCCCTGTACTTCCCCTTGAAAGGAAGAAAAATATTACACACAGTGTATTTGGGGGAAAACCAGATAGGATTATTTATATCTCTATCACTATCATCCAATATTAGAAAGCTAAAAGCAAAATTAAAATCAGGAACACATTATTATTGTAAAACCTTCTTTAATATTTTAATTGTGTATTTTATGACAACTAAAACCAGGAAAAACTGAAACTACCTCTCCTATTTTCAAAACATATCTTAAACATTGGAAATCTTCATCCCTCCCAAAAACAGACAACAAAAGAAAAATCTGAAAGCTTTGTGAATATTATCATACACCTTTAATTTTTCTTTTCTTTGCTGAACATTTTGAAAATAGTAGCATTTTTTTGATCGTCTCGTATGTTTATGTGAAAAAGACAACTATTCATAAGTAATTTGGAATTTTTAATAATAATAATTGGAATAGTTTTAGGATTTGCATGCAGTCTGCTGGAAAAATAATTCAAGGTTTCTCGTGATAGACATCCAAAATACAAGTAAAATTTGTATTGCTACATCCATTAAAATAACTAAAAGAAGCAGAAAAAAAAAATAATCCTCACAAAATTATTCTGAAACTAGAATTACTATTGATCCAAAGAACTTTTACATTCCATGCAGCAATACAGAGTACCATTAGTTAATTTTCTTCTAGAACTTGCAATAATTCTTTTTAATTTGGTCAAAAAAATAATGGTCTTCAAATGTACTATGTTTCATGCTTGAATGGTGATAGCTCTTGCTGCCTTTAGTAATAAGGTTCTTATTTCGTAATAAACAAGTTTAATGACAAACTTTTTAACTAAGAAAATTACCAAAAAATTAAAAATCTTGCTGGATACACTGGTGATGACTACTATATCAAGTGGAAAACTGAAGTCAGTTTCACTAACATAATTAATAAATAAATGGTCTGAAATTCAGAAACCTACGTCAGGTCATTCTTTAAAGATAAAATAGGGGCGCCAAAGAGAAACATCTTTATTCATAGATACTGACACTGAATATTTAAAAATAATGTACCAGCACAATGGCAGTAAACTCTCAGGGTATTCTGAAAAGGCTCCTACCTCTTTCCTTTGTGACATACAAAATATGAAGTCTTTAAAATATTGCAGATTTTGAGACAGTAGTAAAGATTATGGGTGCAGTATAATTTGTCCTAAGTGCACTGTTAGCAACCTGCCAGAATAAAAGATGTCCCATATATAAAATTGCTAAATATATATATACTCTAAGCCACAATTTTTTCTTCTACTGCATCTGAGAAAAAGTTCCCAGAAGAAGTAATTTGTTAGCACTGGTCTCACCTATCAGATTTGGGGAAAGATAACAGTCAGAAACCTGGAGGCCATATTTGATCCCTAAGTATTTTGGGGGGCCCTGATTTATGCAAAGCAGGTAGGACAGATGAATTTTAAACAGCACAGGAAAGAGACACACAAAGAAATCAGGTGACTTATCACAGAGTCAAGAACAGGCTTATACACCGCTCTTTGGATGGCTGCAAGATCAGTGTGTTTTCTGCTAGCTATTATTTGGTAGCTCAAAAAAAAAAAAAAAAGACAAGAAACAGCTAAAAATGAAACAGTTATAAATACTACTCCAGGAACGATGTATTAAGCAGTTAGCTGTTTAAGAGCTTACTAGTACATGCAGTAGGAAAGACAGACAGATATTTTTGAAATGGCAGTTGATGACTGCGTGCAGATTCCCAGACTTACCAGTGAAAAACACAGTAACCCACTGCGGCACAACATAAATCTGTTACCATTTTAAAACATTGCGAACAACTTATCGTGGTAAAGCTCCACAATTACAAGTGAGCAAACAACTGCTATCTTTTTGGAACAACACACAGGTTAGGGAATTATTAAAAAAATGGCAAACAGGAACRTGTGATGAAATCTGAGGCCCCTGAAATTTCTGCAAGTTGCCTGAAAATCATCATCAAGTCATGAAAACTTAGCAGAGATCTGCTGAATTCCTCACTCTTCTCTATCCTTGTGCTTTTCATTACACTGTAAGGCATCAGGAGCRTCTTAATACTTTAGGAAAGCACGCAGTGATGTTGTCCTCTTCACCCGAGTACTTCAGTGGCAACTTTGGTGTTCATTTGTATATACGGGTTAAACAATGATCAGGAGCTGCTTTTATAATTGATAAAAGCATTTACTCCTTAAAAGCACTGATAAATTTATTTCATTTCAGACTGTGAAGGTATTGATTTTTCCAAACTGAATTTCAATGTTAGATTGTCATGAGGAAAGCTAATGATAGCTGTAAAAATTAAAATTTCAATTTAGAATTTTTTACTTACRTGTATTTTTAAATATAGGCCCCAGGAAGAGCGTGAAATATGAAGACACAGTGCACATTTCTGCTATCCTAAYTCAAATTAATTTTCCAAGTAGTGACATACTTATACACAAGAAATYTACATGCAACTGTAACAACAGTATACTCTGTACTGATAGCCAATTAAAATTGTTGTCTTCCTGCTTGCCTCTTGTAGAAAGCCAAAAATAGAGAAAGTAAAATCAAATAAAAATAATAGTTTCTTACCCGCTGAAAATGAGGAGTATTTTATGGCAAGCATAACACAAGAAAAAGCTAAAGACTCAAAGCAGCTTCTATTGAAATCAAAGGAAGTCTTGATCAAGTGACCAGTAAAACTCAATCATAGTTTCAGTTTTAACTTTCAGAGAGATCTTCCTAGAGAATTTTATTGTTTGTCTGCACTTATAAAATGTTTAGCCAATAATTTTTGTAATTAACTACTGGAAAAAAAATCTCGTATTCAACGACCCTTCAGCACTTTTTGAAATATTTTTGACTGTCTACGTTCACAGGCTTTATAAAYCCTCGCAAGTCTCAAATTCTCTTAAGCCAGACCTATTTTGAGCTTGTAACAATGATTTGTTTCTTTTCTCCAAGTAGCTCATAAGATATAGCTACCCCAAACCAAATAAGCGCATGAAAAGAAAAACACCTATCATCTAGGTAACCATCACCAGCATCTAAACGTACAGAAAAGTGCAAAAAGAAGTTTTCAGTATACTGTCGCTTATGTGAATCCTTCAAAGACCTTCAGAAAGTTCAGTTAATGAGTGAGCTTACTTTAAAACTTGTAACATGCAAATGACATATGGAAAACACTATTTCTGCCATACATTTTACACCTGTAGTCAATTCAGATATTGCTAACGTTAGAAATTTTGACAACCTGTAAAGGTTTTAAAAGTATTAATAAAAAACAAAATTAAGTCAAGTTTGGAAAACTCACTTGAACATGAAATACAAATTAACTGATTTGGAACATATTTAATATTTTTCTATAAATTTTCCTCAGAGGTGCATTACATTGCCATTGTATAGTAAACATAAAAATTCACCATTCACATGAGGATACTCCAATGTAACTGCTTAAGAATGAGACACATTTTTTGTAACTTTGCTTGACATTGCATATTTGCAGTTCCAATATCATGCAAATATGCAAACCAAACTATAATTTTATTGAGACACATGGGATTTTTGTTACTGCTTTTATTGTGATTTACTGTTGAGAGCATTACAGATTGTGTAATTGGCGATATCTTTCCGTATAAATGAAACGGAAATTTTTACTCAATGTATTTTGGGAAAATATTAATTTCTAAGTGTTGTCTATATACTTGGTTTCAAGAGGACTTCATAAACAAATCCTTAGTCTATTATGCTCAGAAAGCATCACCACATCTGTGTTAACTATCATACTGATCTGTCTGGACATCAGCAAAAGATAATATTCATGTAAGATAGATAAAGTGAAGATCTCCATTTGAGAGATTTTTGCCTTCCAGCTTGAGTCTATCATCCTTCCCACACAGAGACATGCTAAGTTATATATTATTGTTTCATGACAGCTAGTGTGAAAATCAGAGCCTTGAATGCAAAAAGATACACCAGCTTGTCCCTCATCCTAACTCACTGAACTTACACCATGCCTGGAAGCAAGACTTTCTCCTCCAGTCTTCAGTCAATCCCCCAAAGGGATGTCAGGATAATGGAACCTGACAGTTTTACAGTAATAATGCCATAAACCACCCTAAAGGAGCCTTGTATCAACCAACAAGAAGCAATTGCCTTGACTCTTAACTCACTACCAGCAGTCAGTAGTAGAGTTTTATCTACTTAGAGACACTAATTCACAGCTGTAAGAATGCAAATCAGATATTTTCCCCATTAAAAATCAGACCCAGTGACTTTTGCAGAACAATGTTCATAGACGACCACCTATCTGTCCAGATCTCTAGACAAATTACTACTAAGCAATATTTTTATTCTACTACAAAACCTTCTCATAAGGATTATATACTTTGATATTTCAGATAGTAAGAAAAATGGGTAAATGGGAAGRGCTTTGTAAGAAGGTGGATGTTGAACTACATCATAAAATAATGAAAATAGTCTTACGATGCAAAGATGATGTAAAAAGATTTTGAGGTAAGGGAGCTATGTAAACTGAAGAGATKTTTTTTTTTAATTCCTTATGTTCCTAAAGTTAAGAAATTGGAAAAGMGTGAGGAGTGAGAAGCAAATATATTTCACTACGTGTCCAAGGATAATGACAAATGTAAGGGATAAGAATTCTACCTATAAATATTTATAATTTCTCTCTCCCTTAGTCCACCTTCCAAGTTCTCCTGTAATTACTAATGGAAAATAACATCAAAATGCAAGTTATTTCTCTCTCATATATTTGCAGAGGGGGAGAGGAGCACTCATAAGCATCCCTCAGGTTTCTGTATCTCATTTTATAGCTTATTTCAGCTCATGTCATGTTATCCATGAACACAAAACTACCTGACCTAGACAAGAGAAATGATGGTAGGTAGCCGATTACYTGTCACCTAAACTGAAAGCTGGGTAAACTCTCTATTCCATTCTATTTGAACTACTTCTCATTACTTCAACATATCTTTTATATCATAAGAAAACTGGTACCAAAAAAATTCTGCACATCTTTTATATTAGTATTTATTTAACATTAAGAACTTTTACAATYTGCAATACTAACAGATTTTTCCCTCTCTTCTCTCAAGAACAATATAAGGGGTTACCTAAATATATCCTGTCCTAAGTCATTTAATGTGTTCTTTAAAGCATTTATCAAACACTTGCTGTGCACACCTAAATCTTTATTGGATAGGCTCACTACAGGTTTCTTTTATGGGAAGGTACTGAGGTAAACAGAAGTTGTGCAGGGTAAGTTAGGCTGGTATACATGTGAAAACAAAACAGAAATGCAAGGGGGGGGAGGAGACTGTTGCATAAAACAAGTTCAGAAACAAAGCTATTATCAGGCCTAACTGTACCTATCAGACAAAAACCTGAGTGAAAGGAAAATCGTTAACTTTTGAACATACATTTACTTTTCAAGAACTCATTTCTAGAGTAAGGGACACTTACTTATGAAGCTAACTCTAAAACTGTTGTATCAAAGTTACTACTTCACGTGAAACCAACTGATCTCAGGTTTCTGGAACAAAAAGGCTCTTTCCCCAATCAGAGCTTCAGAGAATCAGCATCTGATACTCTACACAAAGGTACTAAGGACAACGTTAACTAAACCACATAATCGGCAGGAAATGTCATGTATTTGTTAATAGTTTCAGACTCYGTGAGGCTCAATCTCTCAAAGAATTGAGCCTTTTTACGAACACCTGAACTTCCCTATAGCTGAAGACTAACTTTCAAATCTAGCCCTGTTGTGCAGCACATTACTACTTCATGAGTAGAATAAAAGAAATAGAACAAAATATCCCAAATTACTAGGAAGGTAGGTGCATCAAGATGTAACAGAAATCTGCAATGGCACTTCAACCTCTACAAATGCATATTAAAGGAAATAAGATAAGTTTTACAAACAACATCTATTTGTGAAGTTGGCCATCTCAGCAAGTAGTATTCATAAATCTTCAAGAGACTGCTGAAATTCGTGTGACTTCAGATGGTAATTATCCACCTCTCAGCGGAAAAGACAAGGAGAGGGAACCACCCATGTGAAAAAAATGAAGCTATGTTGTAACATTAACCAAATACACTGATATTCTAGCAGTAACAGAGAAAGGGAAAGACGTTTCAGTTCTGACCTATTCCCCACTGCCACTGTGGACTTAAGAAAAAAAATATACTCAGCATCATTCAAAAAACAGCCTGCCTGCCCTAGAAAACCTCTCTCTTCTAAAGGGCAGCTAAAAGTTACCTTAGAAAGACAACACATCGAACTCTCCATATTAATTAAATTATAGGGAATAGAGGGTGGTCTTAGAGCTTGACTGGAGTGCAACTCCACAGCAAAAAAATTCCTAAATCTATTTGTGAGCTCCCTAAATCTAATACTTCCCCATCTATAATGGCACATGAAATGGAAAAGACGATGCAGTACTGAAGTATAACCCATGTGAGCCATTACAATGAAGACGGAAGTTAACCTGTCCTGCAAAGTTATGCTGAATGAAATCCCTATGCTAATTCAATCAAGGGACTGTGAAGTAAGAAAAACAAGCCACCCCCCCCATCCAAGCAGAAACTCAGTCTAAACTATACGTCAGTGGGAGGGGGGAAAAAAAAAAAAAGAGCAAACAAGAAAACCAACCCTCAAATGCTTTTTTCACTTTGTATATAAGCACTGTCAGATTTGGATTTGTTTTAACAAAACCATTATTTCTCAATTTTACATTCAAATACCTAAGTAYTATTGTTACCTGGGACACGAATATGCATGTAATTGATTTTTGTTTTAGTGTCTGTGAATCTTGAAATATCACTGACCAATTAGCCTTTCTCCAATGACAAAAAAAGAAATACTGAAAAGTTATTGTTGTTATCTTATCAGGAAGACAAGAAATTTCCTATCTGAATCATGTATTTTCCTGAGTATATATAAGTCTGCAAAATGAAAATTCTTGGGATCTCGAATAGCCATTCTCTACAATTCAGCCATATGTCCCTTACACAATTACCAGACAGGGTTGCTAATAAAAAAGAAATTAGAAAGTGCAAAAATACTTTGGTATTGGTGGGTTACCATAAATTTACAAAGGATTTTTGATAACGGCAGAGTAATGAAGTTGGAATTTACCTAATCTTATTAGTGTCTAATTGCAATATTCAGTAAGACCTGACAATATTAATAAATGTCAGTTAACATGTAGAAAAAGCTCTATCTTGGCAGTTTTTTCACAGAAGGCAGATGTTGATAACAACCACCCCAGGCTTTCTGTGACCTATTTAAAGGGACAATATAACACTTCATTGTCTTCTCATGCTGCTGAAGCCGACATAGAAGCATCATCCACATTAATTTCAGTATGATTATCTGAGATGCTCCCTCATTCAAACATGGTTTGAAAATAAAAGTGAGGGTTCCTGCTTCAGCTTCCATTTAAAGAAATTAAAGCATAAAAAAGGACAAAAATGAGAGGTTCAAGCAGCTGAATCTTGGGACAGTGAAGATCATCTGGTGAACATCTGTGTTAACAAAATGTAAGTCTCTGTCACTGTGCACTGAGTTTGCAGGGACGTTAACTGTGCTTCCTTCCTTTCTACCTACGTACTGAACCACTCAGTGTTGGTGTATCATTAAAACACAAACAAGCCATAGAAAAGTTTTATTTGTCCTCCTCTACTGTTAGTGCTTTTGCCTATCAAATTTGTATCACTGCTTACAATATGATTATTAACAATTATTTCATTTTCTGATTTAACTACAAATCTAGTCTCACGCTGTAATTTTGATTTAACTACCTTCCTAGCTTTCATTTTACATAAAACACATCTCCTTCCCTTCTCGATTTTCACACACAGTGACATTAGTTACTTGATCCAGAACTAGTGTGAGGCTCAGAAATAACCTAGTTGCAAAAGCAGGCTTGAAATCTGACGAAGATTTGTGGTCTCCATCTTCCATGGGCCATGGAATTGATAAACTGTATCAGAAAGAAGGGGAGAGCTTCTACTGAAAGACATCACAAGAGATGATTTACAGTAGCAAGAGGTAACTCTCCTCATCAGAGGCAAGACTGACGTGTTGTGAGACTGAGTAAGAATCTATTTTGTCAGATTACAGAGGTATGAACTGACAGCTACAAAAAGATTATTATATTACACTAGAAGGAATGCACCAGCTGCTTCTGATGATAAGTAAATACAGGAAAATTACCGTAATAAGTAAAAGTAATGGAACTATAACAGTAACACCAATCTAATTTCCCCCCAAACTGCGACAGATTAGAGCAACAACCTATTAGAACACAGAATTAGCTCACAGAAGAAAATGCTCTGCTCCTGTAAGAACAGAGTTATGCTTCCACTCTAGTCCACTGCTAACTGGGTATTGATGCGCCTATACAACATCTAGTGCATATGGTATACCTAGTTGACAAGAAATGTTAAGTAATCAATAAAAAGAATTTAATTTAAAACATGCACTTATATGAATCCTTTTGGAAGTACGAACATGACTCTCCATTACAGTGCTCCGAGCGGGAATTCTACTCAAAACTTGCTCTGAAACAGCTCCCCTTTTTAACATCTAAAAGAACAAAGAAATGATTCACACTAAATCTCCATAGTCAAAGCAGAGGCCTGTGACACCTGTAATTTCTAAATGTATTAATCAGGTTAYACTGAATATTAGCTTCCCTTGAACTCAAATATAAGTGTACTGAAATAGTGTAATCAACAACAGCATGTACATATTTTTAACACTGTGGTGGTATTGCCAGACACAATGCACATTTTACATCAGTATGTAAGCAATGTGAACGCCCTGAAGAGGTGAACAAAGACCTGTAGGCTTAGCTGCCTACCGGGGTTARACCAGAACATTAGTGTTTGTAGATTCATCCTTAATCAGAAATCACTGCTTATTAACATTTCAAATTAAAATTTGCTCTTGCATCCTGCTGTTTTAACATACTACTTCTGTTTATGAATGCCTGTCTCTCTTTTTCCCTATCATTCCCAGTTTATAATTTAAGTAGTTATCTCAACTGAGATAAAATCATTATTTTCCCATCTGGCCATTTCTTTGTCTGAACTACTTCACTATCTGTCTTAGCTGCCCCTTCTATCACCTCCTACTATGAGTGTTATGCCRTCTTTCTGTCCAATCTAGGCTTGGAGCTATTTCTCATTCTAAATGCTTTTTTTATTATTTTTAAATCATATCTAATTAAGTTCTCCCTCCCTAGCCTTGTTCATAGTAAACACTGTTTACTATTTGCCATTTGAACCCTTAATGTCATCCTGGTCAGCTTTGGGCATCTCAGCAGAGAAATGATCTTTTATAATGCTATGCACAACCATTTCTTTGGGTAACAGCAAGATGCCTTGATGGCTGTTTCCTGGAAACCCTCTTTTCTGGGGCGGGGCAGAGAACATCATGTAATGTTAAAGCATCACTACTTTTAAGTAATTCAATATTTGTAAACTTCTACCAGAGCAACTCTTGGTCAATTACTAGGGCTATTTCATTGACTGGGTGGGAGATACTGCTTTGCAAATTGTTGCAAGTCATTTTCTGAATAAGGAAACAATAAGTGCAACTGAAAAGCTATCCAAAAGACATGTTTGGATCTTCCTTAAAAAAAAAAAATAAAAATTAAAACCACTGTTTTCCTTAAAACGTCTCCTAGAACTTGTCCTCCACGTAACTCCTAAGTAAGTCTTACAAGAAGAAATGCAGAGGTTATATAAACCTGTTGCCTTTTTAGAGTTCATACATTTCAGACAGTGTATAGTTGAATCACAGACACCTGGAAAGTTTTGAAGTTGCAGTACTATGAATCAGTTACATATAAGTAAGTTATTTTCTACTGAGATACATTTTGAGAAAATGCAGGCAGGCAGAAAATACCTGAATGCTAACTTGTGTGGTAATTAAAGTGCTCTCTTGTATTAAATATATGAAATCCTGTGTTACGAAACTTCCAAGTAATGCTGAACCCAAAATACAAGAATACCTTTTTTATGACGTTTTGTTTTCTTCTGTTTTAAAAGGATGTTTAGAAAGAGGCAGGAGATTAAAATAACATAGAAGTCTGTAATGTAGTTAAAAGACTTTATCATTAATTATCTACTTTGCAGAAGAAACTGAATACAACTACTACAGGCAACCTCTTTCCCACACTTTGAGAGGGGCAGTAAGGTGAGTGTAACAAAGTGAGGAAATATCATGACACATGAAAGTTACCTTCCCAATGAGATACAGAGTTGCTGAAAATGTGTTGCAGACCTATAAACTATTCAGCTCAGTTTGTACTGAGAAGTTTATTCTTTTTTATAAATTGTTATGGCAAAAAAATCTCTTATCTTCTGGCAAAATAGGCCTGGCTTCACACAAACAATAAGCACGCTTTAGCTAAACTTTCTTAAAAAGTTGAATGTAACTGAAGAACTTTCTCTTCATTGCACAGCTTGTCAATTTGCTATCACTTTCTCTAAAATATAGAGCAACATATTTCACTCTGTTGCTGCACGCATACTAAAGCATCAGCATTTGTGCTTCTACAAAGTGACTTGCATATCTTATCATCTCCCACTCCTCTGCCATCCTCCGAGCATGCTGCCCTGCCCATCATCTTCATATCTGGTGCTTCCCAAAATTCCCGACAACACTGTCATATCAGCCCTGCTAGACTCATCCTGTTCAGAAGGCAAGACAGTTTCATGTGCTGCAGTTTTGCCACTTTTCTGTATGCTGGTTATAAAAGGAAGGAAAAGGTCAACACACATCATAAGCCAGAAAACATTAGTATCTTCAAAGCATACCCCAAAAACCAGCATAGGATAATGCACATGAGAAGAGCATTTTGGGAGAAAAGGCAARCAACATCATCCTTGTGTGCCTGTCACCCTCCCTCCTGGTATTTCCGTGTTACTCAGGAAAGAACTCTCAAGCACCATCACTCTTACCTCCCTTTTTCACCTTCCTATTCTTCCCCAGCGACGGATGGATCTTTGTATATGCTACACTCCCTGCCTGCTCATCAGAATCCTTCATTTCTACTACTTTTTCCTCCCTCTTCTGATATGATCACTTTTGTTATTAACATTGTAAAAACTATGAATGGAATAACACCTGGACATTAATATTACAAACAGTGTCTGGCTGTCATAAACTGCTTCTTGGTTTTACAGATACTTTCCAAGGTATGTGAAATTGCGGGCTTATTTAAAGGCAGCGGATCCATAACTCAAAAAGTACCTGACCAACAGGCATGCAAGAGAAAAATGCAATTAATTCATTTAGGAGATCTGTCTATAGGGTGATTTTACAGATTATTTTGGTTGCGGCACATSTAGCACAAGAATTCAGAACCTTCAGTCCATACCAGTGTCTGTTCATCCACATCCCCTTTCTTTCCCTTATGTGACAAAAGCAGTTTTTCAGAGACATTTGAATAAACGTGTAACTGGTTTTCTTTCTTTTTTTTTTTCCCTAACTCAAATACCATTTTTTTTTAAGTTATTTGCATATCTCTCAGTGAAACCTGGCTCTCYGGCAGACCACCTCATCTCACATTAGATGTTTAGACAAGGTCTTACACCCTACACTACTTTTGGTACAGAGCTGTGGCTTGTATTTTAGATGAGCTCCCACTTGTGTGATACAAATATGCTACCATTCTGCTGATCTGTTACATTCTGTTTCTGAACACACAGTCCAAAAATAAACTCACAAACAAGACTGCTATTGTGGTGATCTGAACTGTTGCTCACTCAATCCCAGGGACTCCTGATTTTGCTGTTTTCTATTTTATTTTTTTTTCCTTTTCCTAGAATAACAGCACATTTCTCTCAGGTATATTAACTAACATTTCTCTGTTCAGACCRTGTATTATTTTGCCACATTTTGTCTGCAGCCCTGGCTTTTTTATTATTTTCTACTCCTACTGTTATTTATCTAATATGCTGTTATTCATTCCCCAGATTCTCATTTAAAATGCCAAATAAAGAAGAGTGCATCCTACTGGATGCTTCTGGTTAGCTATGAAAAACAAACAAACAAACAAACAAAAAAAACCACACACCACACATGTAGATCTGTCTGCTCTCATTATAACCTAGGAATTTAAAAGTTTTAAAGAGCTTACTACAAAGACTCAAACTTTGTATATATATTTTTTTTTTAGGTAGCTAACCAGAAGCATCCAGTGGGATACAGTTTTCTGAACGAGATTTTTATGTCTTTGTCACYAGTTAGTACTCACACTGCCACAACTACTTCAGGTTGTAAGCAAGGTAAAAGAGCTAAAATAAGGCAGCACTTGATTTTTATTAAATTGCTCGTAAGTACTCATATCAGTGAATATTAGCTACCAAGTCAATCAAGCAATATATTGGTCTATATATTCTTCCAGTCAGTAACGAGGGTGTCAGATTGGTTGCTGAGAAGTGAAACTACCCAATAGCTCCCTGTTCCAAATCAAGGGAAGAGAAGACATTTTCAGCTTCCCACATAATAACCCAACAGTTTTAGGATAAGTTCCTTTCTTGTTCTAAACCCTACTTAAGTAAACTCAAATGAAATTAATCCTTTATTTAGCAATCACACACTCTTACACATCAGATATTTACATGTTATTCCTTTTTTCCTTAATTGCAGTTCTCCTGTCATTTGCTAGAAAGGGTAAAAGAAGCAAGAACACAAAATATCCACTCTTACAAGGCCATTGGCACTGCTATCCTTGCATTCATGCATATCTYGGACTTTCTCCTGCCCAGACATTATGCCCACCCAAACATTACAAAGCTGCTTTGACAAACGAACTCTCATTCTGGAATAGCTCACCAGTATAGAGATGAGCATCACATCACATAAGCTTCTGAGCTAAGTTCTACTGCTCAAATCTAGCAGTCATGCAAGAGGGAGACATAAACCCAATGCAAAATACTGTTGCACTTGGCACTGTCATGTTGGTGGCAATAAGAACACATCTTTAACGGTCTAAGACGACTGTTAGCAAAAGTGTACAAACACTTTGAATGCTGGTGAAGAGTTCATGAAGACATGCATGYTTCATCATACTGTTACACAGATAGACATACACATACATGAACAGCTTTCCACGAAGTGAAGATATGATGGACTAGAATGCACTCAGAGGTATAGATTAACATTTCAAGACGGGTATCTGCAGTGTACCACTCCTGTGGTACACAGCTTCGTATTTCTAATGGGTTGATGAGGACTGGCAACATTTGTGGGAAGACAGTAACACAGACAGTAACATAGAAGAATGGAAGAAACCCACCTTAAGGAGTTCATAATGTTGAATACCATTCACACCAATGTCCGGATCGATGGCAGATGGGACAGAATAGCGAGAATTAATTGCTGTGTTTTCAGGGATAGAGATGTTAATGACTGTTGAGGGGAAGAGGGGGGCATTGTCATTTATATCCTCTATTAGGAATCTGATCTTTACCAGTCTGAAAACTTCATCAGGCAAAACAGCAACCTCCACCTCATAAAAGCAGCGATTCTCACTAAAGATGCCAGAGCACAGTTTCTCTCGGTCTATGCGGTTTGCAGTTGTGAATATCTCACCAGTGTTCTCCTCCACCCGTACTAATGGTACATCCCCAGTCTTATACACAAGCTTGAACTGTAGCGGTGAGGARAGGGGCACATCTGGGTCCAGCGTTAGGTTAAGATCCTTGAGCAAATTGCCAATGAGGACATTTTCAGGCAGTTCTTCCCGCACGGTATAATTCTTCTCCTGTGCGCCAGATTGAAATACAATACAGGCTAATAAGACTGCCAAGAKGTAGGTTCCAGACAGCAAGTCCATCTCCAGAATGACTAATGAGTATTCGTGTAGAACACCAAGAGTAGCTGGAAAAAGGAAAAGAAAGAAAGAAAAACTTAAAAATTTACAGAATATTGTATTCTTAAAGTGATGGAGACAYGAAAGGAGTGCCTTTCCTATGGCAAATAACCTCAACTGTTTGAAAACCCTATTAGTAAAGTGATATTTGACTTAACGATCCTTCATAAAAATGGATAAACTTCCTTGCATTTTTTTTACTTAAAATTGTTTACTAAACATTGAGTTAAGACCCTTATAACTGGATCGGAGTGAATGAACAAACAAATACAAAAATTCCTATTTGCAGCACAAGATTTCCTTTGCCCCTTAAGAAAACCTCTTCCTTTGAATCCTTTGCCACATTGTCCCAAAATAAAAAATAGGTAAGAAGTTTGCAAGCAACCATCCAGTGAGAACYGGATCTTTTTATACCTCTTGCTCAGAGACAGGAAACCAAGAACACTTGTCTTAATTTTCCCTCAAGTTTTGCACTTCCCCCAAGTATTTGTTAACAGCAAAGAAATCTGGCTATTTTTGATACAGGAACTTAAAATGGCAAGAAAATGTTATCTAGATGGAGTCTGGTGAACTTCAGCCAACAATGGCTGGAAATCTGTCTAATACAGGGACACTAATACGGCAGTCCCTTTCTTTAAAATGACAAGATCTGATTTGATCTTTGGAAGTAAACATAAATACTAGTATTCAATTCATTGAATTTTGGATTATGTGTCTAAATCCACAAGAGCAGTGCACAAATCCCAACAMAGAAGGAGAACAGCAAAACATTGAAAGGTTTCGACGTAGAACTGAAGTGAAAAGATTTTTCCCAGCAGGAAGGGTAAACGTGTAATCCTCTTAGTTCCCCAACTACCCACCACATTGCCAGATAACCTCCATTTGGATACTTATCATTAATTTCCAAGACAGTTGAGATTTCTTTTGCTTTCTTCAGTTTAAGGGAAAAAAAAAAAAAAAAAAAAAAAAAAAAGAGCTAGACTACGCAGCAATAATTTCCCTTCTGGTATGTGACAACATTTAACACATCTCCTGGAAAATGAACTGTAAGAAGTTTCATATAATTTTAAATCTAGTGATGTCTGCTCATATATGAGCTAAGTACTCTGAGATACCACTACCTCTGAAGTGAGATACAGATTTGTTCTAGGTTGAAGAAAATTTTGTACTTGTGAACCTCATTTCTGAATAACAATATATTCTCCTCTCCAGATAGTTAACAACCTCAAGAAAGACGGAAGTAGAATGGRATGACTTATAGGTACATACCAATATCTATGCACCTACCGCTGAGAACTTTTAGAGAAAAACACATTGTTGAACTCCATATACAAAATATGCTGCTTTGCCTGATCTTTGCATAACTCTGCCCTTCCAGAATTTAGGATAATCTAGGACAGCACTTCTGTAAGGTAGATGTTCAAGAGTTCCATCTAAAATGATTTTTTTAGTTAATAAAGTTTCAGCTCCTACCAGCCTAGCATCTGTTTCAAATACACCTGTACTAACTCATCTACATTCTTTCCATTGTGCAGGTAGAAATGTAATTTTTTCCTGTCTTTTCTGATTTTATTCTTCCTGTCATAGCATAGATTGATTTAGTCCTGCAGATCGAGTTGCACTGGTTGAAGACATTACTGAAGCCAGTAATTGTCTTCACCCTTTAGTTACTGCCTTTCAGCAGCATCACTTTCAGGGTAATTTAAATTAAAACATTTGACTTTGCAGTGAAACAGATTAGGAACACTTAATATCACTATTCCATTTCAACTCTGCAACCTTCTTTTGATTRGGAGTAAGTAACAGACAAAGAACATTCCAACTAGATCTGCAAGGTGTATCTTTCCACGTCAGCATGATTTAACTGTAAAGCACTTTCTGGCTTTACGATTATACAGAAGGAGCAACATGAAATAAAAATCCAATCCTGCAAGTCTTCACTTACAAAAGGCGGCATTGCTCACTGGAGTAATTCAATTAACCTGAATGAGATTGCTGACATGAGTGAAAACTAGATATGCAGTTTATGTGGCATAGTTACCGCATTACCTGCAGTATTTTAGTAATTCACTGACTTATTTGCAGTACTTTAGTAATTCAGTATAAGACACAATACAACACTAAACAGGCATTCAGGAGTGATGAAACAGTGTACTATAAACACCCATTTTATAAATCCATTGTAATATTAAGCTCTAAATATGCAAATAAGGAAGTCATCAGCAGATACTGATTATCATTAATGGTAACACTATGGTAGCAGCATGAGTTTAATGAAAGAACTGTGGTGATATTGTACAAATATATGAGTTTGACTATTACGGTTTTATTTATTAACTGTCTTATATTTCTGTAAATACATCGCCAGCAGTTGTCACTCCACTTAAGTAATTGCCCATGTACATTCAACCTGCAGAAAGCTCCTATTTCAGGAAAGTACATTTTTGTATCCACTATTACTAAAATAAATATATTCACATTGTTTCCATGCAAAACACCAATAAAAATGTACGGGTTACAAGGAAGAGTTGGTATTTAAATGTTCCCCTCAAACCAAAATTTCAGAATGGTAGAATGTTCTGTGCATACTGGAAAGCATTATCCTGCACTTTTTCTTCTCTACTAGAAGTTAAACTGAAAAACAACAAAACAGGGAAAAAAACCTTCACATCCTGATGTTTACAGAGTGTTATTTTAAACTTAACAGTTCATTTCTGAGGGGAAGAAATAAAAAAACCACTCCAACCATAAATATAAACCAAATTCCAGTCCCTATCCCAAATTCTTCTTCGACAATATTGATTTAAGTATTGCCTATAAATTACAGTAATATAAAAACATTGTATAGTCAGGTATATACATCTTCCAAATAAATAATCTTAYACTATAAAAAAATATTTTTATTTTTAACAAGGTTATTAATGCTACACTGCTCCTCTCTCTCTAGTTTTGAAGACACGGGGAATTTTAGCCACACTCAAAACATAAGTTTGTGGTTTATCTATGAAGTTTTACAAAGCAATTTGAGGATGAATACACAAATCGAACAGTCTAAAGACTTAATGAAAAGATTTCCTGAATCAATTGTGAAAGTTGTGATAGTACCAGTAGATAACAAAAATAACTTCTAAGAATTCCTATAACCCCAGTTATAACTGCAGTGGAGATTCTAGGGATTATGAAGTAACAACAGCAGGACTCAGAGAGGTTTGTCAGGAAAACTGCAGGGTGGAACTTCTTAGCATTACATTAATATGCATATTTTTATTTACTTTTTTAAAAAGAAACGAAGTTTGAACCATTCTATTAAAATTATTTGTGTGTCATAATAAAGAAAATATATTAAAATATGGAAATAATACAACACCATTGTTATAAACCATGTTAAATAAATGCTAACATGACTTTTTGTAATGTCTTTTACTGCCGTAGATTTTCCTGAACTACCAAAGGGTATAAATATGTAATAGGTAGTGTTATGAGTTTTAACAGAAAACTGTTTTGTCTCAAAGCAGAAAAGCAACCAAGAATGACTTACAATGCTTGAAATTCTGTAAAACACACCATTTTTTTTAATGGTCTTTATCTGTCTTTCTAAACAATTCTACAAACAGTTTTGAACCTTTAAAAACTAGAGCTGTTCTAGAGCTGTAGACCTTTAAGGAGAAAAAAAACCCAACATGACTCAAGTTTTCTCTTAGATATACAATGGAGCATCTTATGCAATGGGGAAAGTGTYGTTCTCAAAGCAACCTGTTTACATAGTCATAGCTGTATGTTGCCTGTCATTTGTGCCATAGCACTGATAGGAATACTATAGCAAGAGTAATGTAAAGAAAAAGAGCATGAGGTACTTTCTAGCAACTAAGCATCATCCTGAAAGACATTTATGAAATCAGAGTATTTCTAATGACATACAATATTTAATCTCTCTCATATGTGTCTACATATCATTGATATATATACCACAAAATGGGAAAACAATATAAATACAAATCCAAAAGTGAAAGGAAAGGCTAAAGAAACTGCAAATGGGAATGGCAGAGTCAGACAAAACAGGACATTAAGAGAAATTGTCAAAAGAGAGCACGTGAATGGTACCAGATGGTAGAAAAAGTTAGAGACGATCTAAGAAAGACAGACAAGATATAACTACAAAAAGGAAAAAAGAAAGGAACTGGGCAGAAAGGCAGTCACAGTACAGTGTATGGAAACAGGCTTTCTTGATGACTGGAGTATAGAGGCAAAAAAAAGTACAGAAGGCTAAAGAGAGTAGTCCAACTCTAAAGGAYCTTTCATAAGCTCCAGCACTCACTAACACTTTTAAGGTGGTAAAAAAAGAATTAAAAACAAATAAAATTGTTTAAAGAAGGTAACATTAAGCTTGCCAAGTCATTTTCCCATCTTTCAAAAGAATGCATTGATGTCTGACTACTGACTTCCATAACTAGTAAGGCAAATGGCCCAGATGGACAGGATGGAGGGTAGGAGGGGAAAASAACAATTTGAGATTTGCTCTCTTTCATCTGAGTATCTATGCACTTAAATATACCTGCTCTTTTGTCCAGTATACTAAATATTAATGGCATAATTTAAATATTATCATTGTTCATTATTATCTTCATTTAGCAGTCGTCAAATCATACCTTGAAAAGTAGACAGAATATAAAAGCTTTAACTACCCAATGGAGTATGATGTGAAGGTAGAATCTAATCTGTTCTTTATACATAAGGTTCTACCTGGTCCCACCTGAGTCAGAATTCCTGTAGCTTATTACAGGACTTGACTGCTATTTCTTACTTAAAAGGATCACAGAAAAGTAGTAAATGCAGTAAAGAGTCCAGGTGTCCACTTCAGATGAAAAAGCAACACTATTTCTTGATACCTGGGTTCAGATTTGACATAGAGCAGGAATAAATAAGCTGCGGTAATATTTTGTAACTGCTATATCAAGTTTTAAGAGAAAAGTATTATAGACTATTTTAAAAATTTAGGAATATTACACTGAAGTCCAAAACTACATCAACATCCAAATATTCAAATCATAATAGAGAAGGAATTCTGAAAATATCACTCCCRTTCTTATCTTCATATTCCTGAACCTATTTTAATTACATGGACAAATTTAGCTAGTATACCACACTTTTTCAATACAACGTCTCTTTCATTTGCTGCTAATCCACCGTGGACTCCTTAAATAGGAGTATTCAAATCCCTGTGTCAAAACAGTGTTTCTCAGAGAAAAAGATCCCCATGGCATGGGCTCTATTTGTCAGTCAATAGTATGATTATAATGTTATTTAACTGAAGAGTGAGCTATTTGCAACTATTCCAGTTCACAAAGGCTCCCTCTCAAGTGTCCGTTGATAATTAAGCAGTTCTATGCTATATGCCAGAGGTTTTGAATTTCTAAATCACRTTGATATGGATTTCAACTTTATCCTGTAGACCTCAGCTGCTGGATTGTTAGGTAGGATCTTTTCTGGTACTGCAGATTTTTAGTGTTGGGTGTTTTAGTTGTTTTTTTGTTGGTTTTCGGTTGGTTTTCTTTTTGCTGTAAGTCACTAACATAGCTGAACACAGCAACGTCTATCCTTTGTCACCACACATTCCATGTTTCACTTAAGGAACTGGCTGGTTTTGATGGTGGTTAACTTTTTAAAAATGGTAGAGACTTTACTGGTATTTCTTACCATATTTTACGACAATAAGAAACACTGCGAAGCTGTTGCCTGACAGGAATCCCCCTCATTTTTTTTAAGGCCAGGCACAAATTACAACAACCAATCTGAATTAATTTTCACACTCTATAATGTTTCAAGCATAAATTATTTTGCAGCCATCAATATTTACCCACAGGATCCACTCCCTACATAGTATATTTCATGATCACATTCAAAGAAAAAGACCTACCTCAAAGAGAAACAGACAATTTGTTATATTATCAAGGCTTTCAAATTCATTCCCTCATATGATTTTACTCTAAATCCACTAAGGGACTGATTTATTCTTTGATCTATTTTTTATTAGCGTGATGGTACTGACTTCAATGAGGTTTCTTTAATTTGATTTTTTTTTTTCCCCCAGTGATGAACAAAGTGAAACTGGAAATCCTTATCACCAGGAGAAAACATCACCCCACAYCCATTTAAGTCAACAAAAGAATTAAGTAAGCGTGAGCCACAACTTGCTTACAGTTGCATGCTCTCCTGATCCAKAGTCTTCACTGCTTTAGAAATAGAGTATTTTTAGGTTGGTTTTTTTTTTTTACTTTTCCATCACAGGGGGTAAGAAATACTCTTCACTTGAAGAAATAAAAAGTTAATAAGCAAAAGGCAGATTCTTGCAGCCATATGAAGAAGCAGCCAAGGTGTGGAAAACAAGTGAAACAGAATTCTATATTCCTGATACTAATCTGCGACTAATAGGAATAGTGCTCATTAAAACTTGTATCAAGATGCTGGAAACAGTGAACAGAACTATAAATACACAACAGGCAGTGAGCATGCTGAATGGACAAAAAGAACTCAATCACATTGATACATGGCACAAAGAGTAATTTCTTTTAATTGTTTCAAATGAATCCCTGTAAAGCTGAAGTCTCTTTTTTACTAAAATAGTAAGTACAGTCCATGTTTGGGAAAATGCATCTAGCAACCACTCAGCAAATATTTAAAAAATATCCTGTAGCTGATTTTAGAAGACTGTGAGAATATGCAGCATCAAATTTATTTATATACCAGTAACACCAGGAAATAGATAGCCCTGCCATTAGCAGTGAAAGAGTTTTGCACCAGAGCCGCATAGAAAGGTAAAGGTTGAGAACAGAAATCTTGGAAAAAACGTGAAGATCTCCCTGATAAGAATGGCTATTTCCATTTTCTTAGAAAGAAACACTGTGATACCTGAACAAATAGAAAAAAACCCCAAACAAAAACCAAACCCAACACCCAARCCCTCTATAAAGCTGCTGAATGTTACAACTCCAAAGCTAACRCAACATTGCTCTACAAATTCAAATATATATTCACTAAAATTCAATGACCAACTTTCAAAAACAATTTAATAAATCAAGTTATTAATGGTATGATTCATAATGTTATTTTCTTAGTGTTTCATTTGTGTGTTTGTACACATGAATACATTTTACAAATCAAGTGAAAATTGCTCTCGTTTTGTTCCTTGAAAATCTGTTCATGCCTCAAATCTGAAAATTAAATCTCTGCTAAAGCAAACAAAAGAAAAGTCATCCATGAACCACTGGCAAGAGAATGCTATCTCACAATAAGAAATTATGTGAAACCACATATGTGATCGTTGGATGTATTTCAACTTAAAAAGCATTTTTATTCATTTAAAAATGAAAGTAAATCTGATTTTAGTCACTTGTGTCAAATCCTTTGAAATGGCAATTATCAAGATCACCTGTTTGATACATAATGCATTTTGCCTTACTGCCTCGCTGCCAGTTAATAACTTTCATTATTGAATAGTAGAAAAATACACTTCACAGTGTCTGCTAAACAATTCAAGTATTTGTGAACAAGAATAGGAACATTGCTCACAGCTGAATGCTATATTGGCTATTACCTACTTATACTAAATACAATTCTACCTAGAGTCCAGTCACATACATAACATTTCTTCATTCTAGAGTAGCAGAAATCAGCTGCCGTCTTCCATCCCCCCCTTCAGTTCAAAACACAGAGATAATGTAACTACACCAACTTACACTTCTCATTTAACCGAAAGTTCCATTTGTGAGAACACTGTTCCCAAAACGTATAGAAAAAAACCAACAAAAACTATATATATTGCCATTATTTCTTTTTTAAAAGACTTGAGTTTAAAAAAAATAATCTTCTATTTATATTTTGTGATTCTTGTTAAACCCAGTATACCTGGAACTTTGCACTAGTTGCATCAAATTCCTGAAGGGGGAGGAAAAAAAAACCCAAACAACAGYTCTCTTGGGTGTCAGGATTCATATATTAGACTTTAAATGATACCAGAACCTTACTTTTCTACACATTTCTTTTTCGATYGCTTAAACTTTTTTATTTCTATCAGTTTCCCTCTGCCTCAGCATAACATACCCAGAGAAGGCTGAGTGTTCCGCGAAAATACAGATTTTTGTAGCAAGTTCTTACATTACTCCAAGCCTGAAAGGAARAGAGTAGCTGAACTTTCACCATAATTCCTGCTCAGCAAATTACCAGCATGCCTAAGTAAAACAGGACCAGGAGATTACAGCAACAAAGCATGTCTAAAACATGTTTAGTATTTGTTTATTCTGACCCCCCACCAGGCTGTCTGGAAATAGACAGTGTCCCATTTCTGATGCTGTAAGGCTCGTGAAGRGTCATGTTAAAACATACAAAATTCATACATTTATGCAGTCCTTAACTCATGTATTTCATTACTTACCAATGTAATTAATAACTAGCTAAGCATAAAATAACTTATTTTCTTCTTCCTCGGTAAAATGGGAAGAAGATAGTTCAGGCAATTTTACACTCATCCTTGCAAACACTTCACAGAAGCAAAATGCTTCCTATTCAATCTATTTCCTTCAAGCAAAAGTTTATACAGTACAGCAAAAAAAGAACATTTTAACAGTAGCATAGTCTCCATGGAAGTCTTTAAATAAGAAACAATATGTTTTTCATCCAGTAGCAGCATAACTACTCATTTTCATATGGGATKTTTTGTTCTTCTTAAGCTTAACTGACATTCAAACTAGAAGGTACTAGTCAAAAGTTTAAAATGCAAAATAAATAATAGAGGAGGTTTTCTATATCTTAGYATATATCTCACCAATTAACAGCCTAATCACTATGTCCAAAATTGTCACATGTAACATATGGRTACAATACATAAGAATACATATTTGTAAATCATAAACTCAACTCTGGAATCTCTAAGAGTACCATGAACATGGAACTAATTGCACATGTTGGAAGGAATTTTCTCATAATTTACATATGGGTCCAAATAGCAAGGAAGCAATCTAAGTTTTTAGCAAACTGACCCTATCTAAACACACTATGTGAATAAAACATTGCAGTATGTTTTTATTTATTTATTTATTTATAAGACTCTCCTAAGAGAACATGATTTAAGACCAAGGCTTTTCCAAGGGCAGAGCCAAACCACCTGAAGATAAGTTATATTAGAATATAAAACAAAACCATAGTCCTTTTATGGAAAAAAAAAAGCCAGATTAAGACAAAACATAAAGATGAGAATATAAATAAATGTCTCTCCACTCACAGTCCTGCAGGCCAGCGCCCCCCAGACAGGCTTGCCCAGCTAGCTGCAGGGCTTATCGTTCCCTCCACAAACCCTCAGGAAGTTTCTAGGAAAACCTTTTCTTTTTCATCACCTTAACACAAAGGCAGAGCCACCATCTTCAGCTTTGTAAGGTCTTGTGATAGAAATTGCGGGAAAAGTGGGGAAAGGCCACCGTTCGCGAGCTCTAGTCTCGCGCCCTCACAGCTGCGCTGGSCCAGGCGGCGCTGAAGACGGCACCGCAAAGCGGCACACACACCCCCCCCCCCGTTCCTCAGCGCAGCGCGCGGCCCCACGTGACGCGCCCCCTCCCCGCCGCCTCCTTCTCGAAGCTTCCCGGGAGCGCGCGGCGCTGCCGCCTTCCCCTCCGCGGGCTGTTCCTTCCTCCGCCGCCGTCCCTCCGCCGCCGCCCTGCACCCGAGGGTTTCCCCCACCGCCGGGTGAAAAAAAGACATCTGACAAGGTACCCCATCAAGTACCATTGCCTAACAAACATAAAAAAATGGTAAATAGCAAACCCATTCGGTAGAGCCTGTGGTACAGCTGTGCGCATTGTCTTTTGCATTAGGTGTGCGGATGAAGAGAACTGGGGTAAAGAGAGGCTGTAATTTTTTGTAAACTTTTACATGAATAAGCACCTACAAATTCTCTGCAAATTCCGGCCCGAGTTACCACAGGCTGGCCCACGTAAATGCCAGCGTGCCATAGGTTCAGGTGGAGAGGTTATTCCGTGCTCCCTTTCCCAAAGCCACTTCAGTTGCAACACTGTTGGTACAGACTTTCAGTGTATGAGGAAAAAAAGCCCTGTATTGAGAGTTTATAAAGGACTTCGGGGATGGCTCAAAGTGAAAGGTGCTGTATACATAAAAGGTGTTAGCAATAGCAGCTGCAGCACAGTGTGGCTTTAGAAAAATTTTCTCTGAGGAATAAGTGAACCACCCTTTTTCCTCTACTAACTATAGAAAATAAACGTATATAAAAGAAAATGAAAAGCAGTTTGATAAAAGATTTCTTGTGATTTATTAAGTTGGAGACCAAAAGCATCTGAGTTTGATCCCAGCTGGTTACAGTTAAAAGGATTAAGATCAAGCCTTACTAATTCATATCTTACATTATTAAGGGCGTGAATTTATCTCTTATGATACTATAATATAGATAGAGTAAATATATATTTAAAATTCAATCAAATTCAGTAATATCGTTTAATTATTTCCTTGTGGCACAGCTCTGTCTTTAGTTGCCTGTTGCTCTTCTTACTGTTCTCTCCTTACTACATTTGTAGCTTGAAATGACCTTTGCTTCAATATGTTGATACAGTGCAAGTAATTAAAGATAGTAATAACAATAATAATTATTTTATACTGTGCTTTCTGCAAAATTTTTTTCACATTATTTGATGTAACTTTCAAACAAAAGACGTATAGCAAATTATGCATGAATTGCAGCAAGATTTAACTTAATCCTGTATATACTGATGGAGTAGGACTGAACTTTTAATAAGTCAATATTAGCATAGGCATGACTGTTAAAGATATACCAACTTTTAAAAGGTGAAATCATGTGAATTTTTAAGAAATTTCTCTTACTACTAAAAAGTATTACGCCTTATTGATATATAAGAAAAATACTTCTTGAATTCTATAGCATATATGGACAAAAATGTAAAGTATTTTTCTCTGTTACTTTAAAAAACAAAACAAAATGACACTGATATCATCTAACTGTTCTGGTAAAATACTTTCTAGTGCATAGCACCTCTTATCCTGACAGATCCCCAAACTGCTGTAGAGATTGCAAATGCATGGATTGCTTCTCAAAGCACTGAAATTCTGTGCCAGGAGCACTACGCTAAAGTGATTCTGGAAAGGGGATTGAAAACTAAATTATCCAGTGGAAATGATGGAGCATAGCTGTTTAGACTTGGGAGAAAGCAGCTACCAAAATTCAGTCGGACTACTTGTACAAAAAATACTCAGTAAAGAGTCACAGAATTGGATGAAACAGAATTGTAAGGATACTTTAAAATGTGTTACAGCAGTTTGATGTGCAGGGCCTGATTCTGTACTTCAAATTTTATTTTATGTTATAGTAGCTATGGTTTAAAAAGTGGAGGATCTGGTCAACAATTTTCTATTAAATTGATTCAAAGCCCACTGAAATCAGTGGCATCTTCTGTAGGGTTTACAAAATCTGCGAGAAGTATAGTGTACATGTCTCAACAACAGAACTTTATTAAATATTTGCATAGACTGTTACGTGTCGGCATTGAATACTTAATTTTAGATTTTATTACAAATGTCAGACCAGATCAAAACAAGCTATGCTCTTGACTGAAGCCTGCCATGGTGAAGCTGATGCTTAACAGAATCTCAGAAAACTTGATTTTTAAAGTTTTGCCTAGATTCATAATCTTTATAAAGCTACTACAGCTCCTTCATAGACTTGCACTCAAATAATGGAAAATGTGTTGTTTGCATTTCTTCACTACCTCCTCACTGAAACCTGTCAACAATTAGCGAAGTACAATGGGTTTTGTAATGTGGACAAAATATTTCTAGCTAGAAATTTGCATGTCCATTGACTTACTGTGGCCAGCCTGCTGTGAATGATGTCGAGACACAAGTGATGTGGCATAGACTCAGGCTTGTAATGTAGAACAGAAAAGTTTGGAATATTATTTCTCATCTATTCTCCTTCTTCTGACATAGTKCAAGAGGATGAACAGCTTCAAAAGGTTTTTAATGGAGGTGGGGGGGAAGTCATAACTACATTAATAATGAGAACAGTGTACATCTGTATACCAGAGTCCTGTAGGTCATTGATGTTAATGAGAAAGCTTTTAAAAATTACATTGAAGTGCCTTTTCTCACACAATATCATGGGCCCATGATGCGTTTTATCATTACTGCTACACTACACAGGACATTTTTGAAGAAAGTAGAATGTTAGTTCTTGAAAGTAGGAATTAAATGTGGAAAAATCTTGAAGGAATAATGTGAACAATGATTAGATTAAAGTTTCAAATAGGTGTGTATTCTGCTTCCTCTGTTTTGTCTAAAGGTCATGTCCCTACTCCACAAACCCAAGTGAAAAAACTAATTTTGCATATAAATGGAGTGACTTCACCACTTGATAAAAGCTTATTATTTAAATGTAAGAAAGATAGAAAAGAGCACAAAAATTACCACAAAACACATACCAGCCTATTAGCTGAAGTAATCACAACACAGAATCTTTGAATAACGTGGAGTTGTATTAAATACTGTATCATTTGTAAATTTTATCATGCTTCACATTTTGGTGACTTTGCCTGTTTCAGTCAACTAGAAATGACCAAAGGCTTTTTGAATATTTCTGGAAATTAGACATTTGTATTAGGGTTGTAATAGAAATGTAATGAAAACTCATCAGATAGACTGTTCCTTTACATCAGCTAATTATGCCTTCAAATCTAAGACCTACCAAGAAAATGGATGTTTTTCTTTATATGCAGAGGTTGTTTTGAATGACTTAAGCAAGAGCAACRCAAGTGACACAAGGACATAATTATATGTTGCTTCACAAGATAGAAGAACAACAGTGATAAGATTAACTGCTCCATCAGTTACTGGTATAAGAAGTAGAAATATTGATTTGTGATTAAAYGAATAGAGAAAATGGTAACATTTCAAATCTTTCACCTCTGACAACCTGTCAGTCAGAACTCTTAATGATTTCCAGTAAAATAGATGCTCAGAACTTACAAAATTCCAACCTTGAGTGTTTAGTAAAGAAAACCTTGTATTGTGTTACAAAAGTCTATCAGAATTCCAGTGTTGCGTTATATGCGACATGTATTAAGTGCACTAGAGCAAATTTCCCAAAGAAAATGTTCTGTTCTGATGTAGGAACTGGAAGTATTAAAGTACTGTGGTATTGAAAAGTAGCCACAATTTCTATTAAAACATAATCATTAGGAGCAAAATATCAGAAGGTTTAACAGGATTACTGGAATACTTTGGTGGAACTTAATGATGTTAGTCCCATGTATACTTTAAAGTATTATGAGATATTTTGATTTTTTTTTTTTCAAACATGCCAGTATAGAAAAAGAGTGTGATATGGTGTCTTCAGTTTGCAGGTCTATTTGCCTAATAGAATTCCACTATGTTTTATGTGACGCAGTACATTACACCTATTTTCTGGTGTCCAGAGATGATGAATTCCTCGAGGCAGTCTAATGTCTCTCAGTGATGTTTCTCTATGCGTCAGTAGAAGCGTGTATATCATCAGTAGTTCATTCATTCCTGCTACTACCAGCATTAGTGATGGGWTTTTTTATTTTGTTTTTATTGTGTACCACGTATCACAGATTTTTTTTCTTTTTTTTTGACAGAGTTTGAGGAGGCATATTATTCCTTAGTGCACAGTGTGGATGGATGCTGCATTGTTTTAAATGGAGAATCATTCTCTGTAACCTGAGGGATACTGCCAAGTCTGATTTCTTTAAAATCAATTCAAGAGATTCATGCTCAGACTTGGCTGGAATGTGGAGGCATACACTTTTTGATCAAATCACAAAAATACAAGTTCTTGTCATTCCTCTTCTATTGGGATGCAATGTTTTCTTGTAGGAAAAAAAAGAAATTATTAGATGTTTTCATGGAACACACTATATTCTTCCATATATTTGCTGGCGTGTTCTACTCTTACTCAGATTAAAGCACACAGGTATCAGGTTGAAACATCTTTTCTGTCCTAGAAAAATATGATCAGTCATCTGAATCCATTGTTTAAATTCATATGAATTTCAGGAGAAAACGAAACAAGTAATTACACTAGCCGCACAATGTCCTTTCTCATACAATTGGAAATCAGTGCAATGGGGCTTTCTGTTGTTTGTTCATTTATTTGTTTTATAACAGAGACATTAGGGGAATTCAGTYGACAAATATCTGCAAGATGAATTTCCAAGCTGATGACCAAAGATAGTGTTGCCTGGAATGCAGATTATGTTCCAGCCCTTAGTTCAGATATATACTTCTCACATAGTCTCTGCAGAACAGTAAAAGCTTTGCACTCTCCTTGACTGCTAATATTTTAGAATTCTATCAATGATAGATAAAATAATCATTAGAATTTCAGCCATCTCATTAGTCTTGCATTTGACCTGAAATGAAGGTGAGTAATCATATTGAAATAAATCTGTGGTTAATTATTTAGCCATTCAATTGAACAGTAAAATTATTTTTAATGAAGGCTTGTTGTTGAAATGATTATTTCATTACATTTTAAATAAAATCTATACCTTTTTTTTTTAAATCAATGTCCAAAAGCTCAAACTGAACACCACCTCCTTCTACTGACACTAACAAGAGTCACAGACCAACAAATGAAAACATCAAAATTGCTGAAAAATATAGTTTATCATGATTTGTTCTAGCACAGGACTCAGGTTGCAATACTGAAAAACCACAAGTCACATCTAGACTTCAGTTACTAAAAACCAAACCAAAACAAGAAAAAAAAAAGGCAAGGCGTTGCTTTGCTTACTATTCTTAATTATTGTTTTCCATAGAATGCTATCTGAGATCAGATTGAGTATATGTGTACAACTAACTGCTAAAAAGTTAGCTGTTACATTTGCTCCTTAGAAACAATAAATAATACTGACCGTTTTCATGTTTCTGAGCATAATACAATAACCCATTAGGTTTCTAAAACAAATGCTACTACTGCGTTGTACTTGCTTGTTTTTAACTTCCCTCAAGAGAACTAAGAGCTTACGATTTAGAGAATATACAGGTTAGTATCCTGTCTTTGGGTGGGAAACTCTGATCTTTTATGGTAGCGGGAAGGAAAAAAGATGCACATATAGCTAGATGTTTCAGTGATGCCAGCACTGTTAAGAGAAGAATGTTTTCACTCTAAGTATGAAAGAGTTACTGGTCTTCCTTAAGCAAACAYACAGAGAGGAACTAAATACTGTCTGCAAGACAAGAACAAAATAATTGTGTGCTAAGTTGGTTTTAGGTAGGTTGTACTATCTGCAGATTTCCACGCATATGTTACTTTGCATCGGATAGATTAAATGCATCATYCTCTATTAGAAATTAAAGATGCATTTTCATTTACTTATCTTTCACTCAGTGCTCTTGCAGATTGTCTTTGTGTAAGTCTTCATTACTATGTTTTAGCAAGCAGGCCACCTAGTGCCTAACAATAACAAGTACTCCATAATGACCTTAAGTGTTCTGCAAGAAGTAACAGTACACTTAGTCGACTGGATATCAAAATCATGTTGCCATGTTAGAACTCTGCAAAAATAATAGAGAATTAAGTTTCCCCCACCACCACCCTAGAGCAGGATTGTGGCAGTTTCCTGTAAAAATTTTAAATATGGAATAGATACGCACGTTTTCCTTGTTAAGACAGATCAATTTTTTTTCTTTAAAAGCTAATTTTGTAAGTAATCAAGCTACTTGGAAGATTTCAATTATTTCAGCCTGTTGCTAGAAAATAAATGCCAGTCTTTTTCTACAAGTAAGATTTCCCATTATTCTTGGACACATGTAATTTCTAGTTTAATAAGATAAAGAATAATATAGTATTTTAATAGTGTGAGTGACACATRTGGTATTACCATTGCAAGGGGTATGTCCTCCTAATTTCATTTGTGTCAGTATTTTAGAGTCCAATTCAGCTTCTTTTAAGATTGTTGGCAAAGTTTCCATAAACATCAAGCGATACAGTGCCTATTRAGGGCACTTGGTGATATACTGCTTTCCTGTATACTGGAATGAAAATTCAATAATCTCAAGAAGCAGCCAATAGTCCCTCAAAGTAAAAAAGACCACTTCTTTCTTTACTCAATTTTAAATTACCCTTAGTGCTTTYCTTGGAATAGTGAGATTTTAAGCCTGCGGAAAGGCTATGTTCAAAGTTATCAGAAGGTATTGAAAATATTTCTTATTCAGAGTCTATAGACCGATTTTCAAATATTTTAATTTGACATGCGTCCATGAAAGTAAGTCAGATCACAGATGGTTTAGTCAGAACCAATGCTTTAGTCCTCCTGAACTTCAGTGGAACTTAGTTTCCCACAGCACTAGGAGCACCAGTGCTCTTAAAGTCCAAGTTAAATATTTCTTCAAAAAGCTATTTACTCTGGAAAGCATAATACCCTGAATCTTCTGGTTCAATTTATAAACTTACWTTGGCCTTGTGTGTGTGTATATATGTGTGTGTGTATATACACTGCTTATATGGAAAAGAAATAATGAAAAGCATTCAGTGAAATAAACTTCTTTTGAGCATTAAAGCAAAATTTAAGAGAACATGCCCACTACTTACAAATCTACCTCAAGGGAATAGTTAGAGATTTCCTTACCCCAAGATACTGAACATTTTGTAGGTGACAGTGACCGTATAACTGTCCAATACTATCCAACACCATTTAGATTGCACTACATTTACTATTGATGAAATTTACTTTGATGGGCATTTATATTTACAAAAAAACCCAACAAAAACAACAAAACACTCCAAGGTGTTAAACCTGCCTAGAACAGGAAGTAAATTCTGAATGTGTTTGAAAGAAAAGAATCTTTCCTTCTGTGGTAAATGAAAGCTCCCATTTGCCAAATTTAAAATCTAAAATTTAGATACACAACAATAAAATTCCCCTGTAGCATTTTGTGAGCTTTTTGGAGTTTCACAGGGAGAAGGAATTACTCTTTCTGAAACATTATYGTTTTATTACCCATCTCTTGATATACACTAGTCATGTATTAGAAGSATAAAGGACACCCATCCATACCTGCTTGATGATTACTTTTGCTTTTGTGATTTGAAAGGCATCATCCCTACTCAGACATTAATAACAGCAAAAAAAACAAATTGAACCATTATTAATCCCCTGCCCCAAAGAATGTGGGGACTGTAGGATAGAGCCAGTAATGTCTGGGATAATTAAAAACAGAGTACATGAACCAGATCATGACATGACTATGGATCTATCCCATGATGGATTTCTAGTTGGACATGAATGTTGCAATATATGAAATTAAAATTTATCAAACAATACAATCTAATACCAACATGCTGGGGTGAGATAGCATTCCCAGAACTAAGAATCATGGGCTAAATTGGTCTCTACTGGGGATACACTGAACAATATCATAATATAAGGATTAATTTTMAGGTTTGCTGGGGCTCCTGAAGCTGACAGAATTTCACTTTTTCCAGTCTTGAGGAATMAATTATGAAGCAGGGTCCAAAAAGTGAAAACATCAATACTGGCTACAAGAATGGCTGCACTACCAATGCTGCTTGTCCTTTGCTGCCTAGCAGTTTTCCTTCTTTCAGAGTGACAACTGTAAAAGAACTTAATCTAACTGCATGTTAGAGTAGAGGACCTGTGACTGGTTGTTGTCATCAATGTGTAACATCCCTTGGGTGACAGGTTCTCTCATTCATCTCAGTGCTCATGCATATTGACAAGGATGCTSCCTGCCAAAAATGACAATACTGTACAGTATTTCTTGAGCTGTATCTCGCCTTCTAGACTGYGGTGTGCCTCAGGATAGTCTGCTAACCCAGACTCTCTTTCACAACTAGATCATACACCAAAACCATTCTTTCAGGTCCTTAAGAACCAGGGTCCTTTCCTGGAAAACTAATTTTATTTTTTTTTTTTAATACGAATGAAGGGACTTCAAGGGGGTAAAGTCATGCATAACAAGGCTTGTCCTATTATAAGGCTAATCTATAAGGCTCTGTCTTTATTCTTTCTATCCTCAGCATAAGACCAGATTAGAAATAGCAACAAAAGGTTTTGGTTTCCTGACGGACTAAAGTAGGCTGGAGGGACAATGGAATTGGCCATTGCAATTTCAAAATTGGCCTCTATTCTAAGCTCGAGTACCATGCACTGCTGCAAGCGGAGTGTAAAAATGACAGCATATCTATGTATCAAATCTAGTCCTGCAATAGAAACACCGGTATTTTTGCAAAGTGGTTAATCATTTATAATTCTTGTATTTGAGGACATGGCCAATAGTATTAGCCGTGCAAGCCTCTGTGGGCTAATGTAATTAGTCTTATGCATTTTAAGACCAGATAGAATGGTATTAGAGAGAATGGAGGACTATTTTAATTGGATGATGGCAAAATCCCTCTAAGCACTATGGCTGTCTCCTGTGCTCAAAATCCTTTAAAAAGTTCACAGATTCCAATTGTTTTCTGCAGTAACAGTATTTCTATCTAAATTATATTAAACGTGTCAGCTCATTTCCAAAGTAAAAATGATAAAAGCACATTCAACTTCTGCAAAGCTGATCACTTTAAAGAAAAATATAAGATAATTAAAAGCTGTTACAACTGACAATACAACACTGCAGCTTCAAAATTCTCTCCTAATTACAACTGCTAACTTTTAATAGCAACTGTAACAGTGAGTCAGATTTGACATTACAATAGCATCCCAACCTCTTCTTTGGGAGAAAGTCTCTTGGGAAAATACAATTACAAGGTGAGCATATCCAGCCAAGACCACTGCAAGTTTTGAAAAGCCTGTGATTGCTTTGATTTTTATTATTGTTGAGAAATCTAGATTTGTTTGGATGCAGTTGAGCTTTTTAACAAGGTCAAATGTAACCAGGTGGAGCTGATTCCCTGAAAACATTATGGGGGCTTAAAGGGAATGGGCACTGCTCCTTGAAAAGACCTTCTTCTACTGTTAATTTCTGAGCCAAGCATAGGGCTGATATAAATGGCTTTATACCATTCCTGTTCTTGTAAAGTATTTGCATGACAGGCTAGAGGAAGGGCATTCTGAAGCATACTGTACTACTTGGTTTGGTATTAATTAACCTTTTCTTAGTTTGGTATTAATGTGTTAATAGAAGGCAGAGAAGTTCTGAAACTGCTGTAGCTTAAAAACAGTGAATGTTTTTGCCCTCCAAGAATATAGTGTCTCTATTGTCTTTAACAGGGATTAAAGGAGGGATGAAAATGAAAATGAGAGCCAGTTAGGCTTTTCCTCAGCTGTACAACAGGAGCTGTTGACTCCTGRTCTCCCAGTCAGCCTGACTGAAGATCGGGCCAGCATGTGTCTCCTTTAAGCTTGTGCAATTGGGATTTCTTTCTACGAAAGGAGGATATGAAAGTGGAAAGCTCTGAGAAAATTCCCATGATGGRCATTTTGTCCAGAACCTGGGAAGACTTTATAGGTCCTGTGCTTTATATGTTACCCGCAGGTTTAAAGTCTTCAGGCTACACATCTCTATCCTCTAAGGACACTTACTAACCCTCATGTGAATTTAGGGGTATGTACTGTATCTGACAATCTTTAAACCAAAGTGCTTTTTAACCAAATCACTTTCAGTGATTTTTATCCATCACTGAGAATTTGCTTATATGAGGAAGTAGTTCCATCACATTGTATTGGTGATTCAGTGTACAGAGAAATTGCAAAATATCTTATGAAAAGGAAAACACACAAAATCTAATCACTGGTATACTGTACCAAAATTAATGCTAAGATCATTCTAAGATCRATACAGTGTTAGAATAAAAACTGAATCAAATTCTTTTCTTAGATAGTCAGCGGTTTAGGTTTGTCAAATTAATGGGCAATTCTTGGTAGACTTCATGGCTTATCCTGTCAGTTTCTCGCATTAAGCAAAATTACTATTAAATAATTCTTTCCGAGGAAATCTTTTGGCTTAAAGCTAATGCCAGCATTCAGGTATGGAAGATTTATTTCTGTACAGTTTGAACTGCTACACATCCAAGCAGAAGGAAGAGTAGAGGAACATAATGCTGGGGTTTTYAGTCTCTAAAGTATCTTCTGATTTGTGGTATTGCATAATTCCCAAAGAGTGATACACAGTCTATTTTGAGGAAGGGTGGAACAGAACAGTGAGAAAATATTAAGTGTTGAGTTACCATCCSTTAACAAAAATCTTCCTTAAGATCCAGCTACTTGTAAAATCCATATCTCTGTCACTGAATAGCTACTAAGAGCTGCCCCCAAGACAGAGTTTTGAAAGGAACCATCCTGTTCCTATAGCAGGACATCGAGACATCAGTTAGACACCCTGTATCATAAGGGTCTGATCCAAGGGTCTACAACAAGGCAGTTCCTATGCAGCTGTCTTGTGACACTTCTGGTTACATTATAATTATTTTAAAATATCTGGCCATCGTGGAGTGAGCTATGTAGAGCAATTGCTATGGACCCATACATTGTTGCCATCTGCTGTGAAATTTTCAGAGGACTTAAATGTGAACTGTGTGAAACCCTTTCAATGCTACTCTTGGTCTGACTATACCCTATATAGATCCCACTTATCTCTCTGTCTCATCAGGTAGTAATCAGCTATCCCGAAACTATGACATTCACTCCAAAGTGATCATGGGGAGGAAAAACATTGTCAGTGTTGTTTCAGGTCTCATCTGGTTTTAAAAGTAATTGAAGAGGAACATTTCATTCCATTTAAAGTATCCCAGGAGTGGAAGTTAGTAGAAAAGAACTTCTAAGAGCAAATGAGGAAGGTTCTAAAAGAAAAAATACCCAAGGGATCATATCTCAGACACAAATATTTTTTTAAACTACAGGTGCTCATAATTACTTGTAAGGGAGAAAACTAATTATGGCAGTCTTCAGGGAGCTTAAACATGGTAAATACTGAGAGAAAGCAGCCTGGGTTTTTGAAAGTTATTTGTATACACTTTCAGTCCTTGCTGGTATGTAAGTGTCTCTCTTTTCTTTTTTTTTTTCCCTCCCTCATTTTGTTGTTACACATAAGTTTTTTTATTTATGTTAAATAATGAGAAATAAACCTYCGCTCTTTCTGAATTTCCTGCTTTTAAAAGTTTTAAAAGGATTTCTTACAAACAGAGAATATTCCCATGCTCACTAAATGAATGCATGAAATCTTGTGTTCATGAACAAAAAAAGCTGTCTGAATGTATTCTGTACTGCCAGTATGTATTTAAGCCATGGTGGAAAAATGTAATTTTTTTTAAAAATGTGAATAAATGTGTTCTTGTACTGAGACAAATAATAAACATTGAAATATTTTTCATGTATTACTATGGAAAATTGCTGTTGTACTAGAACACACCATATGATAACAGCTACAGATGTGGCTTAAAAGATCACATTCAAACATTTAGAACAGCTAAATATGTTTTGAATAAGGCTTTTGCATATGTCCTAGCTACTGGTATCTTCTATATACTATATATTCAGTCGTTGTTCAGACTTAAATTACCACAACCCCAAGGAAAATGTGTACAAGCTACAAGCCTTGTGTCCCTTTCTACATGTCAACTGTGTTGGCAAAATAAGGAGCAGAGAAGAAAAAACTCAGTTTTATTGTATATGACTTAGCTAGTAGATTACTACAGCATGTCTGGATTCATCAGTAAGTTCTAGAATTAATCACAATAAATTAGAACTAAGTATGCTTTTTACACAGTAAACTGTGACTACTCAGCACTGTGGTTTATCATATATGGTTTTCAGTTGCATGTCATTCAGACAGGATTCTATGAGCTTAAAAATGTCCTCTTCCACTGACTTTAGTAAAACAGAAAGGATGGAAAAACTGAATAAAAGAAAATGATCATTTTTTCTGACAGAGAAAGATAGGACCCCCCTTCTTCCAATCTTCTTCCTGTTTTATATACAAAAATATTTTAAAKAAACCAAACCAAAGCCTACCTCAGTATAATCCCAATAAAGCCAATGGCATAGAGATATAATTAATTTTAAAGAACAGTACAGCCATGTACTATATTATTTTGATTTGTATTGACCTTCCATTGACTTGGACAAGACTTCCATTGCTCTAGTTCAATTGGAGTCAATGTTGACATTGTGAGAGGTTCACTGTTACAGTATTTCTGATCTTGTATCAGTCCAAAATATTTGCATAGCAAAAAATCTGTTGTAAAAAAGGCGTAAATTGTCTCTAATATTATGGCATTACAAATTTTGTCCCCCAAATGCTAAATTTGATGACAATGCTGTAGTGACTAATCATGGACTCAGTATATGTGTTATGTGGCTTTAAACTACAGCACCTTGGAAGTGAAATCCTGTGAGTGAACCATTAAAGATCTTTTTCATTATCAGCTTTTTACTTGGTACAGCTAATTAAGTGATCAGTTAAGTCTAATTCTAATATTGTTTTTTGTATACTTTCCACTTAGATCTGGATTCGTTAGAATTTGTAACAAGCAGTCTCATTATCCATTCCAACTAGGTCCCAGTGACAAATTCTTAAATGATCAAAGGGTGATTAATTACCAGAAAATAGCTACACCTCACTGAATTTGGTAAAATGTGTCTAGTTATAGAAGTMTGTTAATTAAGAGATTCCCATATATTATTTGATGAGTTATAGCAGTCTAAAAGTCTAGTTATAGGTAAAAACATAGTGGTAAACTTGATTATTCAGCTATTAAAAATATTTTCAGCATAGTTATTTTTATGATGATACTCTCGGTTTCTTTGAAAAACTTGTCTTTTTCTTTTTTTAAGTAAGGCCACTCTGATTTTCAAAATATAACATTTTATGAACTACTTCAGTAATGGTGATTAAACAAAGTCATTGCAGAAAGACCATTTCCAGATATTTCTACAGTGTGGACAAGTGATCTTCTTACAACTAGGTTCATTAGRTATATAGGTTGCTCTTTGAAAAGCTGGATGGATAATCAAGCTCTGTGATTAGCCCTTAAAGAAATAATTTAAGAATAGTATCTTTCTGGCTCCCAAGCTGACAGAACCGAACAATGATTGTGGTACAGATACCAAACACACTACTGGATCTGCTGGTCCCAAAGAAAGCAAGACAGGTATGTGATAATCAGTGGCAGACTTTTCTGTAATGACCATGAATTAGTGATGCTCAGTCAAGATCCTGAGGGGACAAAGGAAGGCAAGTAGCAGAGTACAGACCCTGGACTTTCAGAGGACAGACTTCAGCTTAGGCAGGGATTTCTTTCGGGTGGGTGAGATCCTGTGTGAAAGGAAAAGGAGCTCAAGAGAGCTGGCAGACCTTTAAGGGCAATCTTCTGCAAGCAGAACACTCCATTCCAGTAACCCAGGAGAACAAGCAGAAATACCAGGAGACCTGCTTGGTTTCACAGGGAACTCATGACTGCACTCCAGTACAAAAAGGACATACACAGGACACGAAAATGAAGACAGACAATAGAAACTTTGCCTGTCTGCCTCTGTCTTTAGGGAAAAGGTCTTTGTGCCTAAAGACACAAGGTTCAAGGAGGAAAGGAACTACCAGCATGGAAAAAATGCCAGGACAAAGCCAGGTCCTTTACTGAGGTGTACAATGAGAGCACAAGAGACAGGCTTATAAATGGAAATGGGGAAGGTTCTGACTGGATATTATGGCAAAAAAAATCACTTGGGATAATTAAGCATTGGAGCAGTTGCCCAAAGAGGTTGTGGAATCTCCCTCTGTGCAGGTTAAGACCTGACTGGACAAAGCCTAAAGCAACCAGATCTGAATTCAGTGCTGACACTGCTCTGAGCAGGAGGAGATTGGACTAGAATCTCCCAAGGTTCCTTCCTATGTGAATTATTCTATGATTCTATAGAAGTTTAATCACAAGGATAAGACACAGGTATAAGTATGAGCTTGATTTGTGGAATGCAGTACTTTCATTTCTTTAATCTTATGCCAAGGTAAAGGTATAAAAAACCTTCACAGCTATTACATTTGTGTCAGGTCAAGAAGTCTGTCAGTTTTTTAACATCAGCCAAAGATTACCAAAGTCAAAAACTTGATGAGCACTTTGCATAACTGAAAAGGCAAAAATTGCTCCTCAGAACTATTTTAAGTAATTCTTTGCAGTACCAGGCTTATTGGGCATGTTTTTCGTTTCTGCTAATGAAAATTATTTGAACCATGAAAAGAGGTTCACCTTTAATCCCAAATACTGATTCATGGGAAAAAAATAAAGTATTTTGTATGTATTATAGATTCACTAAACTAGTCAGCACCCCTTGAAAACTGGAAAATTTCCTAGCAAATGGAAGAAAAAAATATTTATCACATGATGTAAATAGCACTTAATACCATAATGAGGCACACCATTTTACGTTCAGGAACAATGCTTTGGTGTTTGTTATGAGGGTAATGTGCTTTCAGTGAGAGAAAGTATTCATCCTCGCCATCAAGTAAGTTAAAGTAATGTCTGCATAAAACAAATACTTTCCATGTATTCCAGATCTAAAAATGACTGATTCAAAGCCAGAATCTACAGAAATGTTTTACATGAATTTCTGCTTTCTGTGATGCAAATATATATCAATTCCTAGCCTTGTTACTAGTGCTTTGAGGAATATTTATATGAACCCCCAAACACAATGAAAATTTCCAGCTGTTACAGCTGTGCAGCTTACATGGTTACGTATAGCTAGAGCACTCTGTTATGTCCACCTGATTACTATCACTGCTGTTCCATAATGATCATCTTAGGAAATTATATTTGTGTTCTCTGTATCTGAAAAACTTAAAGAAATTTTTCCATTGAGGAATGACAAAATCATTGTACAAAGAAACTGTAACAAAGTAGAGTAAGTATATTGCCTTTAAAGGTGGAATTAAATATGGATCAGGCACAAGTATCTGGTTTCCAAAAAAACCTCTCAAATCATGAGCAATGTTCTAAGCAGTGATAAATTCAGATTTATTTTTAAAGCTGTATTTGTGTAGAGTCATGAGCATTTTATATAGTTACCTTTGATAAATGGATTACCATCCCACAATTTCTCATAAACAAGTATGTTAGTTAATTTAGTGTGTTAATAGATTAAATATGTTAGGTAACTGAAATTGATACATGTTTTATCTAAATATAATTCCAAAGGAATACAAACAAACAAACAAAAAATTTCTGCATTTCAACTGTATGGCTAGAAACTTTTTAAATGGATGGAATATATAAAGGATGCCATATCTCTAGTTAGAAGTACCTCAAAAAATTCCTTATGCTACAGAATGAAAAAAGGAGACAGAAAATACATTTTGCCCCCAAACTTATCAGAAATTATAGCCAGTAGGCGGTCATGCTTTAACTTTAAAAAACATGCCTGAACTACATGACTTCCTGCCTTTACCTTCCAGCAAGGTTTATTTTTGATTCTTTTCCAACTGAAAAATGGACTATGAGATTCTCTTCAGGTTTAAAATAATTAGTAAACCCTTAGAATACTCATTATAAATAGATCAAAGCTTCAACCCAACTTCAATACAAAGGCAAGCCTTTTAGATCAAACTTGAACTACCACCCATCCCACATACGTCCTGCTGATACCTTACTTTGGGTTCTGTTAAATTATTAACACCAAAATACTGAATAATTCATTATTTAAAGAAAAATAATAAGAAACTTCATTTATACAACTTTTATACCAATTACATTTTTTCTTTTCTTTCCTTTTTAATCTGGAGTGCTTTTTTGCTGCAAATTTAATGGCTCAATCCCTCATTTATAGGTGAAACAAAACTCAAGGTAATTAGGAAGTCAAGAAAATGCAAGCAGGAGGCATTAGGCATTAATTAAAAAGGTAAAAATAAAGATGTTTGTAATGATCAAACTCTCTTACTCTGCCAACAAGTACCGAGAATTCTTGACAACATTCCTAGAGGTCCAGTCCCCAGGGCAATTCAGAATTAATGTAATCAGGTATACTAACATGTCACATAAAAGTGACAGAGAAAAGTGTCCGTGGATGTTACTGTCATCTACAACATCCAGTTGGATCTGAACAATAATATAAAAGAAGCTACRCTAGGAATTGGAATTCTGGAAAGATCTATATAGCTTTTTATATATCAGAAAGTTCTCTTCTGTGCAGAGTCTGTAGTTTGTCTGAATGGAAGACAGTCAATAACAACTGTATGTAAAATATTTTGCCAAACAATTTCAAAAATACATCAAGGCTGAATATAGCACAAAGAATACAAAAGTAGCAAAATATTTGAATCTCTGTGCCTTTAAAATTTATGAACATAATGTGATATCAGAATCGTGACATTTAATGAAAACTAGCTTCAATTTATAAAAATTACAGCAAAAAGGTAGTTTACCAGTCAGCTAGCAACTGAAATTGATGGCACATTCCTTCATGGCCTCTTTACCATAAACATTTCAGTATTCACACAGGTACACTCACCCTGCCTTATGTCTGGCTTGTGTGCCTAGCACTTATAAATCAGAGCAACCCCTTTGATATCAAAGTAACAAATGCATTTGTATGAAGAGAAATCTAACACTACAGATTTCAGAGTTAGCATTTTCAATATGGAACAGCATGGTTAATAAGAAAAACTCCAAAACTCTTAAGATCCTTATTTTTCTCTTAGTCTTTTAAGCTTCTACCATAACTTGGAAATAATTAAATTATTTTTGAGGGCTATTGAAATACAAAACTTTTAACAGTGGTTTGCTGCAGCAGCCTGTGCACTGAACATACTGTGTAGGTAATGATAAAAAGGTCTGCAGTATCACTAAAAAGCATTTATTAGTGAAAGTGGATAACAAGTTCATAAAAGAAAATGCCCTTTCACAAGGCATTAGTTCAAATTATCAGTACATATCAAAAAATAGGATCACTGCATAAAAACACACTGCAAGTGTCTCATCCTTTATCGACAAAAATACTATGCTGAAACACTGGTACTACAAGGAAGAACTTAAATTCACATATTTTCTAAGAATTTATGTGATTTTATTGGGTAGGTTTCAGGCAATTTCTGACTTGTGCATTGCCAATGTGAAAGTAGCCAATAAAATCAAAATCCTGTTTTGCCAATATTTTCTTTGGACTTGGAGATACCTATAGGTAGAAAGGGCAAATTTTGCACTAAAATGTAATATCACCTTCTAGATTATTTTTTTCTGTTAGTTTTTTTCCTTTCCAAATTGCTAAGGATGTAATAATACAGAATTATGAAACCCATAGTAACTCTTCTCATGTCAGGACCAGAAAAAGCACAGAAAGCACATACCTATTTTCACTTCATACCTGTTATTCAGGAATAAAGTTATTCGTTGCACTCACTGTATATTCCTGGATTCTTCAGGCCAGAATCCTTTCTTTATGTTTGTACATCACCTTCAGCAATCAATCCTGATGGGAACTTTTCAATTCTCTGTAATATAAATTCTAAACATCAAATAACTTTATTTTCCAAATGCTTTATTTTACTCCAGTATTATTTATATCAGAGAGAATATTTGCTATGGTGAGAGTCATTACTATCAGAAATAAATAAATAAAAATAACTAAAATAATTTTAAACCAAAATACAAGTTATAGAATTTGTCTAAACAAAAAAAATGAAAATTTTAGAAATACTTCTTTCCTCCTCATTTATTGTTTTTTGTCATTCCTAAAGGAATGTTTACAGTGACTCTGCAGGACTGAAAACAATATAAGAATAACATGCAGCACACAACAAAGATTCTTCTAATTCTCCCAGATAAAAAATACAGCCTTTCATGCTCCAGTACTGCATTCTCAATAACCGTTTCTCAGTATTCTTCCAGTTTTATTCCTTCCACACTTGCTTGAATTCACCATATAGATTTAAACAGCTGCACAGTGTATAGTGCACAGTATATTACTGTATAGCAGCTCAGACTAAATAAGCAGATCTTTCTTTGGGCTGTTCATCACCACCAGACTAAGATGCCTCTATTAATTCAAGTCCTCTGGTATAATGTATCTGGCAAAATGAGGCACCAAATGTTTGCCACAAGTTAGAGAGCAGTGATGAAACTTGAAATAAATTATTCTGTGCTGCTACCCTAGAAACAAAAAATGAAGCGAGGTTCTGGGACACTTTGCAGTTGGGTGGGTTGAAGTTGCAATGTATTTTAATTTAAATAGGAATGGGAATTTTTGCTATATCACACTTATGCAACTGAGACCATATTCAGATTAACTGATAGTTCTGACAGAASGTATAACTCCTTGAAGAGTAGCCTTAAAAAACTAAGTCTTGTTACCTAAATGGTTACATTTTATTTAGGCAACATGATACTAATTTTAGTTGATACTTATGCAATTAATCTACTTTACACATATTCACATGTATTCACATTYTTATTAAAGGCGTTTTTTCTGCAGAAAAATAAAATGTAAAAATCATTCAGCAGCTGAAGCAGAACTCAAACCAAAAAGTATTTCCTCTGAGATATGAATAACTCATGGATTCTTATCCACTCTAGCTTTCAAACCAGCTTCTTACAAACCTTTCGGTCAATTTAAACATACAAGAGTGTAGTTGCGCCTGCCTCTCATTAGCATTAACTGAAAATTGAAAAGCAAGGTACAGTTTTCTTGTTTCTCATAAAAGTTTGGGAATTTAATCACTCTTCCAGGATGGAAGACTTGTAGGTAAATCTTCCAGTAATCTTCATGGGAATTCCATGCATAAAAATGTGCATGAATATCAAATTCTAAGAATATAGAGTTTTGGTTTAAAAGTTTCTCATTTCCTTTTCTATATGCATGCAAATCAGCATGGTTAAGCACAAATTAAAAAGGAATTTAGAGAGATTACTTTGTTAGTGGCATATAAAAGGATATTCACATGATAACACAGAACCAGGCGGCACTATGGAAGTAAGAGCTTTCCAAGGTCTAAACTAACAAACGTGATTTCTCTTCTCTCTGATTTGCTTTGTAAAGCATACACAATCATAACTTAGCTTACTGGCTTCCTTGCTTACTGAAACTGGATTGCACACTGGTTACCAATTCTACTACTTAGAAATGGTCTGTCACATACTCCACTTCTGGGATCTCAGTACTCAGTGCTGAGTACTCAGTATTCTGTTTTTCCTTACATAATTTTCACAACAGAATATTACAATTCACTGCAGTCACACATTCAAGGAACAGTTCATTCTTAAGCTCAGGTTGTGGGCTTCTGGAAGTTATTGTTACACAATTCATCAGGATGTAATTTCATTTAAGTCAGTGTAAGTGCATTGGTATAAAAGGATCATAAATGGAAGGACAAGCAGACTATGTGTGTTCATAGCAAACTTTATTTTCAGAGGACCAAAATGTTTATAATGATGTTACTTCTCCAGAAAAGCTCTCTTTGGGGTGCCAGGCAAGTTAATGTACAAATATTTTTATAAACCTTTATTTTTTTAATTGCTGTCCTTTGATATTACCATTGCTGAATTTTTGTTGGTTTTATGCTGGTTTTGGTAGTTCAGTTGCTGATGCCTCTAACTGTCATGTTTCTTCTAGGCAGCAGCAAAAGCAGTACTTCATACAAGCCCTTGTAGATAATTTTGGATAATTTCCTTCCTCGTTTCTATTTTTGGAAACATATTTAGGTGATAGGAACAAACACTGAAAAAATGGTTAAACAGCAAATTAATATTACRCAAAAAAGAATCTATACCATTTTCTCCATCAATTTCAAGTTACAATAACAATGAATACTTCATTGCAGGTATTCCTAGGAATTAATAGCCAGATGAGAGAACAAAGCGATGTATCACGATAGGAATCTGCCGGAATTTTGAAATCTTCAGTAGTTTATCAATCCTTTGCTGGCAAGAGGAATTTTTAAATTTATCTACTTGGGAAGCGGAAAGTAAACAATGGAAGTTCTGAGGTGTGTGAGAAAATTATTATTTGCAACAAAATCTTATCCCTTTCCCACGCTCTTTGTAAGRTTTAAATATTCTGTAAGTACATATATGAAAAGGACTATATAGTGAGGTATTTGCAGTAGCAAGGTTCAAGATTGTTAAGACCTACAAGGTCTCTTCCAGTCTTCACATACTCATTTTAGGAGTAAGACTAGATGTGATAAATAATCCCATTAGTAAGAATTTTAACAGTCATATTCAATCTACACGTAATTTAGTGCACATCCTGGTTTATGCAGCAGGCAGAGAAGGATATGACCAGGCATGGAAGAGAACCTGATCAGCTGAATTTTAGCAAGATGGCTCTATGTTAAATTTTGCACATTTTTACATTTATTGTTAGTATTAGCATTTTACATTATGCTGTAAAACTATTCAGAGGTCAAGCTAAGATCTTCGCAATTTGTGAAAGATACACACTACTATTTCCAAAATAGTAAATACTTATGGGACATAGATAAGAGTCATGGCTGTAGGATTTGGTAGCCTAAATCCTTCGATATTTTTAACTTTGGTGGCAAATTCTTGATTAAGGTTCTCAAAGCTTCAATCATCATATAAGTAAGATGATTCAGATACGTATGCAGGATACGCAGCAAAGTATACTGCTAATAAGAGTTGCATCCTATGGTGCCCTACACCTACGGTAAGTAAGACCCAGCAAAGAAGCTCATTATCACAACAAGGAATCTGAAACTCACGTGTCATTCGTATAAAAAAAGAAAGCACTGCAGCAGTGTGGTAAAAATACCAATGATTAAGATACACCAATGTAGAATGACGGAGTATTACACAATTTGCTTCCTCTGGATTTGTTTCCTTTTTAATCACAGTCCAACATTGATTGTATTCTACAATAAAATTAAGTTTAACCACCTTGCAAACATAACACATAACTAATAGCATTCTGCTTAGTTCCCCACTGTGACTTCATGGGAAGTCACTGAATCGTTCACGTTGGAATGGTCCTTGAAAGGGCTGTAGTCCAGTCTCCTGCGCGGATCTGTGTCAGTGCTGAATTCAGACCAGATTGCTTCAGGCTTTGGCCAGTTGGATCTTGAAAACCTCCAAGGACAGAGATTTTACAGTGTTACTGGGCAACCTGCTTCACTGTCTTTATCATGACAGTGGTAAATATACATTCCAGAAGAGAACAGAAATGAGTAATGAATGACTTGCATTAAAATTTGAGTATTGTTTTGAGCAATTTGTTAGGTTTTTCCCCCTCTTGGGGGGTCAAAGACTCATTTACTCTATTACACATACATGTTTCAGAACCACACAGTCATGCTGGTAACCAGTAGTTGGGAACAATGATCACCAAAAAAAATCRTTAGCGATTACACATGGGTGACACTTATACAATCATTATACTGGTCGCAAGGTTGAACAACAATCTGTATGCATGCTTAATATGCAGACACCTTATAAATAGCTAATAAATGATTAAATGAAATTGCTGTTTTCATAATGAATTAGTACAAGATCTGTTGTACATGATGTTTGGAATATTTAAATGGTTTAACGTACTCCAGTTATAAGTACTCTACAGCTGGCTGTTACAACACACATTCATCACTTAAGTATTTTTAAATTGTTTATATCTGTCATAACAATATGCCAGAACTTGTATAATTTTTTTTTAAATCATTTGTAATTACTGGAGTCAAACCACAGGCCAGTTCTCAGGGGGGCAGGGAGACAACCAACAGTTCCCTCTGTGGCCAGAATGGAACACAGCAGAAATGGGGCCTTAATTTGCATCACACTTGAATATAAACTGCCACAGCTGCTACATTTGATCAAGACAAAATTTCTTTACTCAGATCTCATTCTGGGAAGCAAAATTGTCATTTTTTCTAAATTGGTTGTGAAGCTGAGCCTGGTTACATAATGTACCTCTTCCCAAGTTTCCAGCATGCTGTATTTGCCCAACAGAGACTTGGATCATGTACAAATTTTGTTCTGAATCTCCAGTAATTCTACCACAAATTTTYAGTGCCTATGGAGTTACAATGTGTTCAGTGCTACAGACCAATGTTGCAAACACTTGAAGGGTAAAGGGAAAATTTTGGCTGCTCCAAGATCATTCTTTTCCAAGCTGAGGGATCCTTCCATACGCATCTGTGTGATTTAGCCTCTGAACATTTTAAAACCTTGCACTAGGCATCTCTCTCCTTATTCCATGAAGAGGACATTATGGAAGATGGTAATCAAAATATATTGAGCAAAAGCATGCATGTATGTTCTGTTGCAATGAATCTGTCAGAATCTGCACAGAACACAAGGTACTGTATGCTCTGGAAGTGCRTGTCATTTGCTATCTGAACACACAGATGAAGAAAAGTGAAACAACACTGGTCTGATCAGGTGAGGTAGTATTTATGTCATACTGATAATCGACAGACTAATCGGAACTGTAAAAAACATTAAAGAAAAAGAAAAGAATAAACTGTCTCTTAACATCGTACTAAAAATTTTATCTTTATAGAAAAGTTCTGCAACTATCGAAAAAGTATCGCTGGCAGTCCAAGTCAGTCCCTACATAAAGCGATAGTTTATACAACGGGGAACAGAGCGATTTCTAATGAAAATAAATGCACAGAGTTAAATGGCATTTTACCAACTCTGTGGACAACAACATGTATATAGTATATACAGTATTCTCTTCCTAGGTTCATGACAAACATGCATTATTTTACATAGATACAATTTCACACACAAATTGTCATCACTCTGGTTCTTCAACCATTATTAGAGTAAGACAAGTTTACTSAGGGTTGAGTTGAGTCTCTGTGAATTTTATACTCATCTCTCCCTTTCTACAGTTTCATCACATTTTGCCCGAAAATAAGCTAGAAGGGCAGTGTCTTCTGTTCTGCTAAAACTTGCATCTCATTTCTCTTCAGCAAATTTCCACACCAGTCACAGGACACCATTTATCTTATAGTCCCCTTGCTACTTTTAAAATAAAGCCATACCAATGAAAAATAAATGAATATTCAGTGAGCTGAATATTGAAAAAAATGTACACTTTTGCTGTATTAAAAACAAATCCCTKTTATTGAATTACCATGCACTCTCTTTACATAAATGAAATTGAATGGGTGTAAGTTAGGGTAACCTTTCCTGAAGATCTTTAACAGTAGGATTCATATCCTGTAAAATTGCAAACGTCATATAGCTATTARACAAGCCTTTGATCTTAAGGCACGTTGGTGTCATTGGGTAGGATTTTGTAGACTTTAAGCCTCCCAAGGAGAATTTTTACTAAAATAATTTCCCYCTTTGAATTTTATACACAGCAAATACTGTGAGGGGTGCACTTCTGCACCCTTCACATAATTTCTCTCTCTAGTAAAAACCCAGTAGTCTTCTGTGTTAGAATAACTACTGCTGTCTTATGCTTTGGTAAAAGTATCCCATTTGTCCCAAAACACTAATAAATCCTTCGATGTTKCCATAAGCAGACCATCAATCAAAACCAAACTGAATTGTAACATCAGCTTCCCTAAAAACGTAGTTTCAAAGAAAAGAACTAATTTGACTACTTCCATGGCTCCTCTGTTCAGGCATTCAGTTTGAAGCTATTCARCTCTGCACTTTTGCCTGTTAAGCACTCTGCATTAGAACCATCCATTTTATCTGAACATTTTAGCATTTTCCTTCAGCACTTGGGTGCTTCTCCATGAGAATTTAATGTTTCGCCTTGGTTCTTGTTCTCTGCTAGCTTGGCAAAATGTCTCAGGCTTTTTGATATTTTTCTCAGTACTTCAGTATCTTGCCTCAAAGCTTCTCCTTATTGCGAGGCTCCAATGCCATRGTTTCTTTGAACACTTTCCCTTCATCCTGGCACTTTGCCTTGGTATTGCAGCATATTCATCTCAGTACTTTGGTGTTCCAACCGTGTATTTCTACAACCATGTCTTCACATCTGTGAAATTTTCCTGTAGGACTCTGTTCTAGTTCTTTCCTACACAGTTGGTTCTTTTCAGCTCCATTATAAATTTACCAGGCTTAAGGCAGGGTCTGACATATCTTAGACAGCGGCATAACACAGTGCTCCTAGGTAACACAATGTACCCTCCTCCATGCTTCCTCCACACCCAAAATAAAATGAGCAAAAATTAATTAATGAATGATCATCAGCTCCTGACACAGAAAGTTAACGCAGTGAGGTTTGCCCGGTTTGTTTTCTTTTTCTTATTCTGATACACCAGAATGTGTATGATGTTCTTCTGCATTTTCAGTCAGAAAAAAAATAATAGGAGAATAACATCAAGCTTCAGTTCTTTCCCAGTATATCTGAGTCAAATGTTTCTTAGTGTTGGTGCTTTCTGTTGGAAAGAAATGATCATGTAGAATTCCAAATTTCAATATGCTAACTTCCTGGATCAGCATCAAGTTCATACTGATTGTTTCATGACAAAAATATACTAATAAGTATATTCATTTACCAATCTTTTTCCGAAGTTGGCACTTCACTGAGCAATACATGCAGAAGTTAATACATTAGACATTCTCAAAAGTAAAGCAAGCAGCTTTTAAAGACTGAAAATATTTTGTTTCATTAAATACACTAAGCTGAATTTTTATATATGTCTAAAACCAGAGATACTGTAACTTTGAGTGACATATGATAGATACAATCCATGTTTTTGTAAGTCAGCACAGCTCCAGACATCAATCAAGATGTGCAAATTTATATAGCTGTAAAAAAGTTTTATATGAAAGTTTACGCTACATACTCTAAATATATTCAGCTCTCTTAACACTGAACTTATTTTTGTATTAAAAAAAAAAAAATCCAAAATTACAGACTCCTTCCTATAAATAGTTCTTCAAAAAACAGTGGCAGGTTGAGGTTTGTTTTTTTCCCCTCATCTTGGTGATCTCTTAGAGTTCTATCAGTAACATGCTGGTCAGTAAGATGAAAGAATTACATCAAGACCCCATGACAAGCCATCCAACTTTTAAATCTTACTCTTCAGTAAGATTTCAGCTGTGCAAGAGAAGGAAAAAAACAAACTAGCAATGAACAACATTCTTATTAGAGTCCTCATCATGTCCYGAAAGCAGCAGGGTTTTGAGATAATGGCAACATGCAACTATTTACAACTTGTTAACCTTAACACTGGGCTCTGAGAGCCAAACTGYCTGTGCTCTAGCTGGCATTTTTCCTAAAATCTTGCAAGCCTTTGTGAAGGAAATAGTCACAGGATTTCAAATCATCTTTTGGAACCTATTGCTTTCATAACAAGAAATGCTCCTTTTAGGGCCCCATATCTGTGGAAAAGTAGGAGTCAGTGGGAGACAAAGAAGCACAGAATGGTAGTAGTGGATAGCRCATACATGAAAATTGGCAAAATGCTTTCCAGTCATCTAGAGAAATGACATTCCAAATGTAAATTCATGTAAAAAGGAAATGTAAAGAATATAAGATCTAACAAGTTGCAACACTGATATTGAAGACATACCCAAATACGATGCCACTAGAAAACATGTCAAAAGACCCTTCCATTAATCTTCCACCAACAGGCTGCATCACAAAAATGATTCTACATGWCTGAGTACATTTCTTTATGTTTTGTGATATCTCAATCTTAGGCTAGAGCAGACTTGATGTCCTTATTCTTGTCCCGATTTACCTTCATTGTCAGTCACACTGTTACAAATGCCATGACTGAAATCTGCTCAAGAGGATTCTGCACATAGGTATTTCAAGTCAGAGATGAATTTTACTGGGAATGCTTCATGGAGAAGCTTGCTCAAAACCTGTAAGCCCAATGTTTAGCTCAGACCAAGGATRTAAGTTACAACTTTTATGACCACAGCATGTCCCATGCATATACATAAGAAACACACACATACGCTTTTAATACCAAGGGGGGGGGGGAAGCACACACACATCTCTTGAAAAAAACACTCAGTGGCAGGTAATCTTTACAAAATATTAAGAAAATTCAGCAGAAGTATCAATCCRCTTGGTATCACAGTGATTTTATTTTGGAGTCCTGAATATTTCCAGTATGACAATAAGACCAGATTCGCAGTCATGTACTGAATTGGTAAAATCATGTTGTGAATGGCAGTGTCAGCTGAAATACATACTATTCATAATAATGAGGCACTGTGAATACAGCAGTTTGTTATGCATATTATTTGCAAGGGGTGTGACCTCTTGGAAGGCTGAGTGAATGCGAAACTACTGTTGTTATGTTCAACAGATGTGGTTAGGACACAGTTCACGTTTTGTTGTTATCCAAGTTTTCAGTACATTTGTGCTTCATTGAAGAGTTACACCAACAAAACAAAACTAATGCCAGAACTCACCCAAACTACAAACAAACTGTCTTCTTCATGGCAGATCTAGAGCTTTCTGAAGAAGCAGGAGATAGTAACTACAAKAAAATGTTCAGAGTAATCTTAGATGACCAATTTAAAAGTCTGAAGCAACAATTTTTGATTAATTAGTTTAGAAATATTTATCTGCATTTTAAGTTAGCAGTATATTTGAAACTGTTCCCTTCACTGCATCTGTAATACTTCAGAAGAAAAAAACAAGGATTACACAAACTGTTTCATCACAGATTATGAGTTTTTACTAGCATGCTGCTGGTTCAGTCAAGCTTGAGTGAGTAATCAAGGGTATGAAGTGCCTCATGGAAAGGCAAGCCTTTTAGCAGTCCCGTAGTGTCACTTTTTGATTTACCAAAGAAGTAACTCGCCAGAGGATTGAGCTSGGTTTTTTTGGAATTTATTTATTCAATCTACAGACTTTTTATTAATTAATTTTTATTAAATTTAGAAAATCAGATTTTCAATATAAGGCCCTCCAAGCTGATTAACTATGCAGTAAGGATTTTTTCTTCCACTCTAATGCTTTTTCTAATCTAGAAATTAAGGAAATATTAGTCTCAGGCTTCTTCCCTTCAAATTCAGATGAGTGCTGTCTCACCTATTAAATTCTCCAAACAAAATAGTGAAACCGCATCTCATCTTGCAAACAGACTTACTTTTAATTGTACTTTGTATTTCATTACATAATGCAGCAGTACAGACCATTTAAAGAGAAACAGCTTTTTGGTTTGTAAATCACCTTCAGGATTTCTGTTTCATAAGAAATGTACAAATAACTCACATTCATCTTCTTTTTAATGACTACTCCCAGTAGAATGTTTACAGCTTTTTTAACCTGTAAATCTGATGAATCTCTCAAGAGATTCATTAAAAACTTGAACAGGATTTTCTTCTCTTACAACAAACAATACTCTGGTAATACCATCTAATAATGAACACATTCCAAGGGAAATTGAAAATCTGTGATTTCCCTATGGTTATACAGCCCATACACATTATCTATGATGGTAACTGTACATTTAAATTACACTATCTTGCCTAGCTATGATTGCAATGAAGTATCTTTTGAGAATTTTTTATGGTGATTCAAATAAGGGAAGGATCAGAACAATTGTCAGGGTTCTGAGTTTGTGGATACCGCCTTGTGTTTGCATAACATTATTTTCTTGTAGTTGTACCRATGCTAAACCAAACTGAATCGGTTCACAGATATGTGCCTTATTCCAAACATTTAATATGAAGTTTCTACAATGAACACTTGTAATATCTTACTAGAGACAGCCTGGATTAGCATTAAAATAGTGTAAGTAGCTCAGTTTATATCCAAAACTGTATGGTTTTGTGTCCTATYCCTGATCATCAGTCAAGGAATAGCTTTTGCTGAATTATCACCMGTTCACACTGGTTCATCAGGGCATTTATTTTATTAAGATTTGTCTCATAAAATAGCCCATCCCTGAATACAAGATGGAAAAAAAGTCATTGGTGTATGTTGCCAGTTGATGGCAAAAATAGAAAACCTATATGATAAAGAGAAACTGAAAACCAGTTCATCCCCTCCTCCATACAGTGAAAAAAAAATGGCAAAAATTATTTTCTGCTGGAGATGACTAATTATATTGACATTTTTATATTCAGCACCATCAGGGTTGATCATCTCAAAGCAAGTCTAAGCGCCATTCTAAAATATGTGCTAACAAGCGCAAGAGTGAATGTTGCAGATCTCTTTCTATGGCATACACTTTTTCTGTAGAATGTTCTGCATATTTAGGAAATTTTACAACATACTGTAGATCAGCACTTTATTATTAAATTTCCTAGTGACGAAAAAACAGTCCTTACATAGGGTAGGGTACCTCYTGCAACTCAGGGAAACTTTGATTTATCTTCTTGGCCTACCAAAGATTTCCCTGTATACCATCTGCTCTTTTCATTTATTTAACACCCACATCTGCAGGGTTCTGAAAATATCAGACTGAGAGCGTCTTAATGGTACAAATGCAATACAGCCTTTTACATGCATTCATTAAGATAAACAAATAATTAGGATAAGAAGCTTTCCTCAGTGTAATCTGAAGGAAACAGCCCATCATTGTGGAACAACTATGTTTAATGACCAAGCAACTACAAATAAACTGCAAACAGCAGAGATTTATTGAAATATTTTAGTAACACCTAAGTATTTTTCAAGGGAAAGAAAGTGTTCTTATTCAGACAGCAGAAACAAAATGGACAGTGAAATGGTACAGCAAGAGTCAAGGATGGAAAATACTGAACGAGTACATTCAGTATTCTGCTGAGCTTTCAGTTAAAATTGGCTCAAATAAACCAACACAAACCCGTGGAAGAATTTTTTAACCTAAATTTCAGTTAAATTTAGCACATGCAGTATTGTGATGCTTTTAGACATTTAAAAAACATACCAGTGACATCATGTTATACAGAGAGCATGGAAAATAAGTGAAAGTACCTGAAATGAAGAAATAGTCTAATCTAGCTTTAASAACAACAACAACAACAACAACAAACCATGAAATGCTASTTCAGACTCAGGCACCTTCATCACTACTTTCCAGCCCACAATTCTTGTTTGACTGCCTGCTTTGACAAATAATTCCATGATGAAACAAAGAATAAATTAGAGCTTCTTTTTAGAGAATTTTTAAGAACYTTGGTTTCATTTACAGTGGTCTTATATCTAGTGAAAGTACTTAAATTTCTGTCCATAAAAATATTGTCTGTTCTCAACCTTATCTTATTCTGTTACCCGCACAGTCCATACATTGTTAAGTCCCTCTATAGAAACTGCATTTCTTGCATTTTTGTAGGGAACCTGTCAATCAACCTCCAGACACTCTTGTAATAAAGAGCACTAAACCATCAACGTGAAGCATCAGCAGAACACTCTTCACAAATACCAACAAAATTACACTCCACCTAATGTGTCCACTCCAGAAAACCCTCAGGATAAACTGAACTAACAAGTTTGTCTTACAGCTCTGAATGTCAACTAACTTAAGTCTTGCAGGACTAAGGGAAAGAATCAGTCTCGGGTTTTCTTGCCCTCAGCTCAGTTTATAAAGCTGAGGCTTCTGCTTTCCAGTTGTTTTTACGGAAGAACAAAAATGTACAGCACATCTTCCTCAGAAAGAGAAAGGAAACTACAAAGTGTTTCATAGATCGAAAGCAGTACTTTAAACTGTATTCAGAACAGCACTGTRGAAAGACAGTGAACAGATGACTTGTTGAAGTGGCAGCCTGTCTATATAACCTCAGTTCAAGGAGGCCTCCAAAAATTACACCAAATAGCACACACTGAGATGGGAGTAGCAAACAACGTTGAGATCCAAATCCAAGAACAAAAATAACAGCTCTCTTCTGTTCACTAGCAGGTTCCTCTTCCTGTCCTGTTCCTCACTTCTTCACTACTCCTTGAACAACCAGAACAGCAAGGACATAGCAAGCTCCTGAATTTGAACAAAAAATCGCAATCAAGACAAAGCGAAAGGATGTGACCTATATAGAGGAGCCAGTATCTTTTTCATAGAACCACAGAGAAGTTCCGACTGGAAGACACCTCTGGAGATGCTGTCTAGCCAAACCTGCTTAAAGCTTCTAAGTTACATTAGGTTGCWTAGGGCCTTAAGTCAAGCTTTGAAAAATTCCAAGGATTCTTCTGAATATTAAGTGAACATTTTTGTAGTATGCCAAAAGGAGAAACCCCTTCAAGTATTTCTTTTTGTTTACTACCAAGTTTATCTTATGTGCTTGCAACTTCAAATAATTCATGCTTTTTATCACTAGGAAACTAGATGAATACACAGTTCAGGTTCGGGAAAATAGAAAATGGCAAAGGATCTAGTGCCGATCGGCATGCATAACCCAGCCTAAAATCACACTGATGTCAAGGACATCAGGCAACTCTTCATATTGACAGAAACACGTAACTACAACTAGGGCTCCGGTTTATAGGGTCCTTCATAAAACTGAGTAGGATCTCCAAAATCTGCAAAAGAAATTAGCTGTTGCCAACTCACAAAGGATGTGACATGTTTCKCCCTCCAAAACAGTTATGGCTGAGGTTGAAAGAACTACATCAGTCAAAGCCGTATGTATTAAAAGAAAAGGAAAGAGGAAAATCTGCCAAAACTGTGGTTCACAAAATGATGGATGGCAYCCTTAACCTGTCCTTATGGATCACAAAATAGCCTATTAGAAATGATAATTCCCTCAGTGATCCGACTGAGAAATATCTGAGCATATCTAACTTTCGTGAGGCTCATCCACAGGTATTTTAGTACCATASTAACTTACTGTCCCTTAGAGGTTCCCTACACTTTATCTGTTCAACTCATCAGAGATATTTGTAATGTCACAGTGTTACATATTGATTATATATACATATGACCACATATACAGCAGTTAAAGAGATGCCCTGACCAAGTTACCACTTTAATCACTGAAGCATCCCAAATTTTTCAGAAAGTAGTTTCTGTTGGTTGATCAATATCTCCATCAACCACTGTCTCGCAGTTCAGCTGATCACAAAAGTRATGACTTTTGCTTCAGCAATGACTAAATCAAGACATAGATCCAATACTCTGAAGTGACTGAATTTTCAGAATTTCGTTAATCTTGCAATAGCCATACTATACCACCTGCCAGCCTCATCTAAATCACTTACTCTAAACCTTTTTCCAATGATTTCTTTCAAGCTTTTTTAGTGTTTATAATACAATAAAACCTAAAAGTACCGTACCTGCCAAAATTAATTACATATAAGGAACTGAGACTACACATTTTTTGCAGACTGATGTTGCACTATTTTTGTTTCAGACATTATTTTTTAAATACTCATTTTTTATAAGTGCAGTACAACAAAAACACAAACTTTCACATTAAAGGGACTCATCATAAATGGCACTTATATGAAGCCAGATTAAGCTTTCATCAAATTTAACAGGAAAATATTCTGTGGTTTTATATTTTCCCATTTATGTTAAACAATAACCAAAACCTGAAACCTGCTTGAAGTTAGCAAGATAAAAAAATATCGAAAGAAAGCAGCTACTGAACAAATTGCATAACACAGTATATAAAGCTAAGCAGTCCCAAATAGCAATAATATTTTGTTAAGTAAGATTTTTTGGTAATTTARAAGTACCCTGCACAGTGATTCCAAAGAGCACTATTCAAACACAGAATTGGAGCCAAATTCCATTCGTATTGTTAGAAACTTCRTACTGAATTTGAGCTGTGTTATGCAATACAATCAAAAAAAAGACTGTCCTATGACAACATACCAGCATATTCACCTTTTTCTCCAACTTAATGGATAGTACAATGGATTTCAGGTTTAGTCCACCATTCTATAATGAATAAAAATAAACAATTTTTAATATAAATTCAGGCAAATGTCAGTTATTTTCCTTTTTACTAAACTCTTCCTCTGGTGTTTAACTTCTGTTTATTGTCTCAGTTTGTCTGACTCAATTTTAAAGTTTAGATGAACAGAAAGTAAAAAGGATCTCTTTTTCTGACTGGAATTCGTGCTTAGTGTGATTGTCTTAAAACATAACCGCGTCTTTTTCCAGTGCTGAAGGTTCAAYTCAGTAACAGTTAGTTAGCTGTACAGGCTGGTTGATGCTTAACTGTATCTGTTTGATGAGCCGCAAAATACAGAATGTTAAATAACAAGTAATAGGCCCCAAACTCAACCCACATCATGATACTGTACAGCCTTACTATAATAGATTCATTTCTCTGATAGCTTTTCTCATTCTTCTGCTCCTCCTTCTCTCTCTATATAAGTATTTAAAATCTGCTTGAATAAAATAAAATTGATAAAAAGGACATAATCATTCCTTTAAAAAGTTTATTTTGTGCAACTCTGGTAAACACTGCAAATTTTTAGCTTAAGTTCATAGTTTGCTTTTAGGGTTTTGATAATCATCCTTGAGTTCCACCATATTTTGAAGAGTGGATGTGACTAGTTTTAATGTCCCTAATGTTCACAGAAATGCAAGAAAACATGGATGAGGTACAAACTGTTGCTATAACCAGTCTTTAACAAAAATGGTACTGTTTTCAAAAATACTTAAAAGATTTCTGAAGGCAGACAAGCTTTAGGCTCTTCCGGAGTCCAACTCACTTTGAAAATGGGACTTGTACRCCAAAACTATGGAAGTCCTTTTGAAAATATCATCCTGCCCCAGTTGCATGATAAGAATTATTAATTTACTGCTTTTCAACTTCAATTAACAAAGTTAATTCAAAGACACATTGTTTTCAAAGAACCAGACACRTTGCATTCAAAGAACCTAAACAAACTGAGTTTCTGTATCATTGAAGAGGAACATGAATTCTTTATTATTTTATACTTGTTTCCTCATTGTTGTAAAAACAAGGCAGGGGTTATTAACAAGCCTTCACCTACATGTTAAAATGACACTTCTATTTCTATTAGAAAATATCCTTCCACTCTATAATATTATGCTGTAATAAACAATTCAGTCAAATTTAAAAAGTGAGACCGGGGCTCATGGCTCAATACTGACACAGTACTACAGCCAGCAGATACTCCTGGTTCATTTCTCGTCATAAGGCTATCAACATGCGGCACAYCCTAACCTTATTCCTCAGTTAGGAAAACAACAGTTCCTGACCGCACACACTAGTGATACATTTCCTTGACACAGACTGTTAATGTCTTTGCTTTCAGACTCACATTCACTTTTTTTAAAGTGGTCAACTTTTTTTTCCCCTTCTTAGTAGCTTAAAACACCTTGAGTTAATGTTCTGTGAACTCATCTCAAACATACTTTGTGTTATGCTTTAGGGTACTCTCAGAGCAGTTCTTGAAAATAGTTTTCTTTGTATGTGTAGACAAAGCTAAACTCTGAAAGATATAAACTAAGTGATAGCTGACTAAATATATTGTCAAAAAAACCCAAAAACAACTGATTCTGTGGCCTTTTGAAGAGGTATTTTAAAGAATTTTTTTGTTAAGAAAGCATGGTTTACGGTGTTCCAGATGTATTGTCTTTTTAAAGAGCTTATATATGAAAAATGAGAGGGTGGGGGAAGAATACGTGAATAGCAAAAATGTTACAATAGTTCCATTTTGTAGTCATCATTATTCCAGATTGGTTATATACAATTAAAATACACTTATTTTCCAGTATCTAAGGACCCTTCTATAACTTTTATTCCCCAGATTTAACTAATGCCATAAACAATTACGCATGTACACATAGGTGATTTTTTTCCTCAAGTTGATGGTGGAATYGTAGAAGATAAAGTAGTAATACCTGCTACTTCAGCTGCTTTTTGGCCAGAGGAAAAGGCCATTCTCAATTATTTTATAGAACTATAACAAACTAACTAGGACACAAAACCCTTGATTTACTTTATATCCCGTTTTCTTTAATAAGTCATAAAATTACAGATCTTCTGAACATTTTAAAAAGAATTCTCAGATAATTAGACACGAATGTACACTTGTCTGACAAGCACTTAACTGATCTCCTGTAGTGGAGTCCCTGTTACAGGAAACTATGATGAAACCCTTAGCTGGAATCCATTCATTCTGGTAAAGTCTCACACGCAGACAAGGCAGGGAGATGAACAGGAAATGGATTTTATGCATTTCATTCCCAATTTTCATCCCCAAAACTGTTACTGTGTTGCCCTGTATTCTAGTTCTTAATTTGCAACACGTTACCACGTACATTTTCCAAGGGTCAGTTAGATGACCGACAAAGTAAAGCCGTTACTCCATTTAATGATAGCTTTAGTTTCATGCCTTATGTCTTGCATACATTTATAAATTACTGGCAGCAACTATAATCTGAACAAACTACTACAGTGAGGTCCCAAATTATTTGAGTCCAGAGTTATATATGCACATTACAGTTCCTATTAAGTCACCATTTAATAAAGTTTCAAAACACTAGAGTTCCTCTGCACTTTTCCTTAGGGAACACTATGGCACGCTCTTCAGCTACTTAATATTGACAAGTCAAGTCTAGGTCTTTCATCATAAACATACAAGTCCTAAGAAAATATCTTTCCAATTTGTGAATCCAACCTGCACCTTGACATAATGCTTCCTATTGAAGCTACGCTCCATTTCAGGAAGAAAACTATTAAGGAAAACCAGGTAATGCCAAAAAGACAGGTAACCGTGTGCCTGTCACGACACACAGTTTCATACTAGTTTGTCAAAAGACAGGAAGATACATATTTTTATAATTACAAAAGCAATCACAAAACCTGCATAAATGACTAAACATGCGTTTAAACTATGACTTCCATTAGCAAAGATAAAACTCAGTTCCTCCTCAAAGTCATGAAACTTCCTTCCTCATGAGGTTTATCAAAAAATGTGACTTTCTAAAGAAATCTGAGTTACAGGGTAAAGGCAGGCAGTTGACTTTTTTATAGTTGTTCCCTACRCTACGTTTTAATGGAACCTGCAGTCCTGTCATCCCCCCAATATTTTTCACTTTTCTTTTGGTGGGCACATATGCATCTTATGTGCCAGGGACTAAAGCTGGAAACAAGACTGTGTGTGGCTTTAGTGTGCCCACGTATGTGATCGTAGATCCATAGATTTCCATACACATACATATATTTGTTTAACAAGATAGCACAGAGCAGTAACAATGATGGTGTAAGTAGTTGGTTAAATGAAATATGCTGTGCCTAAAGCATTCCAAACTTTTACTTGGAATTTTTTTCCCTTTAGCATGTTATTTCCTGCTACTTCAGTAGACAGCATAAAGCACACATAATTACTCATTAAATTCTTACAAAAATAATAAAACTAYGTCCTTAAGGATGTAACAGATAAACACTGGTATACAAACAGACTACATCACCAGTGACATCTTATTTCTAGACCAGCTTGGAGGAAGAAAATCRTCCCCAAAACAGCCATATCAAATCAAAGTAGTACACAACGCAAGATGTTCCCCTGGCAGGGAGATGAAGCAGGCAAAGTTTCTTCGCACAGTGAACTGCCATATTAAACCCCACAGTGATGGGTTTTAAATACAGCGGGCCACCGCTGTTTATAATTTCACTATTGAATTTGGAAGTCTCCAACAATTTCAATCTTCATCTGTCTCTCTGAGAACACATTTGGCTCTCTGCTGATCTCGTTATGTGGGGTCCCTTGAAATTATATAGTCCTTGCGGAGTCTATCGCAACTCAAATGCAGGAAGACGAGTCTAAAAAGAACTTCCCTGAAAAGTTAATACAGCACTCGCTGTTAAACAGGCTAAGTTCCGCCATCCTTGCAAGCAAAACTCCTCTACAGCAATACCGTCTGTACCACATTAACATGTTAAACTCCTAAACAAGTGGCAGAAGTTAAAGTATTTATGTTACGTAATGCAAGAAGCAATTATTGAAGGCCCTGTTCCGACAGGAATTTTTTCACAGACTGCAGGAAGCTTTGGCTCAGGCCATGTTGGATCAAGAAGGCGAAATCTTATGTAACCTATGGAAAAACATTTATTTTCTAAGCATATGTGAAATAAAGTAATTTTCAACAGGATATTCATTAAAGGCAATGACAAAAGACTTCAAATAGAATGTTTAATTATGACACAGCTACAGAAAACCCTRTACAGTTTCTTATTTACTGTCAAAACTGCCATAATTTGATTGTATCTACAGACTAAATTTCACAGTCTTTTTTATCTGTATTCTAATTTTTACATTAACTTTCCCTGGACCTTCATGAAACCTCCCGTGCAAGTGGGGTGGGTTTGATGGGTTTTTTTCATTCAAATATGAAATCTTACTGCGTGATTGTGAAAACATTATTCATTTTCCTTATWTGGAAACAGGATTTTTTTTCTAAAAAGTTTTTTGAAACTTAAGGAAAAAGAAAATCTCTTTCATTCASTTGTGCCAGAGGTAATAAATACTATTATTATCGCTCAAAATGTATTTTCCACTAATACCACTCTTATTCACAACGTAACACCTTAAAGACAAATTTAAGGACAGTTTAAACTCCYCTTTCAGTGGAGCTTTTAAATGTGCAAAAGCTATAGAAGCTTTTATGCTTCCTGGCAAGTCACTCTACTAATTCAGAGACCGTAATTGAAAAAGACTGTTTTAAACCTATTTTCCTTACTTCACCGTTGGATAATAAGAATGGGAGTCTCCCCACAGACCTTAAGGGATAATCAAATTCCCATTTCCACCCTAAATTTCCTGCTTTATATTACTTGCCTGTATATGTGCAGGGAGCGTGAATTTTCAGAAGACCCAAGAAAGATATGGTCACCACTACACTGAAGAAAGACAACTGCTACAAATTTCCTCTCGCTGATCTTATTGCAGAAAGCGGTAATTGGGACAGAAGACTGCTAATCTCCTGTATGAATTTTTATTTAAATGACAAAACTTTCATTCAAACAATACTCATTTATTTMATCCAATCCAAAATACTTGGAATACAGCAAGCTGTTATCGTGAACCTACTACGTGAACATAGGTACCATATATAGCACGTGCAACCGTAACATTGAATCCACATGTATTTTTAATTTAGTTTTTTAACTTCTAGCCTGAAATATGCACAAAGTTACAAGCATTCACATGCTTTGTCTGCACAGATGAAGCCATTACTTAACTGTTAGAAGGTGGCTGTCCAACTGAGATAGACAATTGTAAAAGGTTTTGTGATGCTTTAGAAGAAGGGGTTCTGTTGAAGTGTAAACTGACCGTTAGTCCCCCGGCTGTCCCGTGACGGAGTGCRTGGCCACCACAGTGGCTGTTCCCAGGCGGACTACCTGGCGAGTGCGCTTTAGTAGCGGCATCCCCCAAGTGCTTTGAACACCTCTGTCAGACAATCAACATCATCCAAAAATGTATAGTTCTTTTTAGCTTACGGAAAGGATAACTTCACTGCTTAAGATACGAGGCTTGGGGTTTTGTTTTGTTGGTCTTGTAACTTAACCCTCAAAAGAACTAACTGGAATAATGCCAGAGGCATTTGTTCTAATGCAATCTAAAACTGAACTATTAAACTGAGATCTAATCCCTGGTTTGAGCCAGTGCTGTTCTCCTTTAAGAAAAGCCCTACTGCCTGCTTAACAATCACAGGCCCCTTTAAAATCCAGGACTTTTTTTGTCCTTTTCATCTCTAAATTTTTGAGGCAGGTGCTATTTTCTACTAAACTTTATATAAATTCAACTTAACAGTGCTSTATTAGCAAATGCCAACTGTTACTATCCTTCATGGCTTAGGTTATCTTTTTTTTTTTACTGTATGAATGTGTTTAACTTAAGCTTAGAGCCCATCTTTAAATCTAGCTGTTAAGTTACTAAGCAAATGGGTGTTTTAATGGAAAGACTGACATATTCTTAACTATGGGAGTGTGAATGGCTCCAGTATAAGATTACTCAAGTCCACGTAGAATACAAATGCAATACAGGACCACAGGTTCAGATCTTTGATCTCCTTTTTTGCAGAGGCTGTGATGTATAAAGCCAATTCCACTGAGCAGACAGTACTACACTGAATATAAATTATCCTTTAACTATAGCAARGCTTACATTTAAAGAAATGCTGCAAGGATGAACAATGCAGCCATGAAGCAGAGTTCTTCTGTAGCAAAAATACAGACCAAGATCTGCATTGATAACCATGGTTTCAAAAGATAAATTTTTCCTCAGCTGTTATCTGATAAAAAATAGAGTCAAATCTGGAACATTTGTTCATACAGAAGTACAATTAAAGCACACTGCTTGTTCTTTCTGTTAAAGTGAGCTAGGAGTACTTGCTTTATTTTCCAGGTTAAGCATCATTTCCCTAAGAAGCATAACAAATGATTTTAAAATGTGGAAACCAACAGTCTCAACTGAATATGGCTTGAAATTTAAACACATCTTTTCCAGATACCTCTTTAGAGGAAGAGCCTCCTGCCTACTGAGCTAACACTAAGCCCCCTGGAGTTTGGCCATGAATATTCTAAACCCATTTCTTACAATTCACTAAAAGTCATCTTTTGCCAAAATAAAATGCTTAAGAGGAATTCAATATGCTTACACTGCTTTTCTTCATTTTATTTAAAATAAGTGTTTCTGTCTCAACTTTATGCCAAATATACAGCAAAAGTGACTGGACTGTGRAACTATTACCTCAGATTTTGTACACAACTCACATGGGAAAACAAATTACTTCTGAGAACATCAGATATTTTGTTTTGTTTTATTCTATACAATTTTGTATTTAACCAGCTCTTTTGCAGTTATAGAGAAATACTCTTCAGTATTCTTACAGGAATTTCTCTGCTGCTTACATCAGTTACAACTTAGGTGGTTCTAAGAAATGGTTCTTTCCCACTCTGTGATGTTTATTTGTATGCCAACTTTGTGTGTGTGGAAATGTTAGTAAATAAATAACTTTTCYTATCTTACCTCTTTTGACCTGTGTAATCTGACAGATCAATGCTAATTCCACTGCTGACAAGCAAAATGTTAAAATTAATCTTTGGCTTAATCTTTTTGTTCTCTTTAGGTTTCCATTCAGTAAGGCTTGAAGAAGGTGCTCTTTGTGCCTCAGTTCTCTATGCCAGAATAAAATTTAGCACAAAAAGAATGCAAGGGTGAGTTGATAGCATCTACTGTCCTCAGCTCTGCTCTGGTTCAATAAACTTGAACATCTCCCCTCCTTTGCCCGCTGAGATAAGCAGCAACAATTACTCAAAATGTATCATCAACGCAAACTCAGAAAGACAGAATCAGATGAGTCGACTCCATCTCTCTCAAGCTAACAGTTTCCTTCAGTGTCCGAGAGAGGCAAATAAGTCCCTGTTTGCCTCTTGACATACACCTCACAGCTACTTCTTACAGGCAACTACAGCAAGGTTGCAAAAGAAAAATGAGATAAATCCTCTGCTTTCCAGATCACCTAGAAAGGTGTCTCTGCTTGTAGCCAGCAGGCTGTAAGCTTTGTGCCATTATGGCAAAAGTCACAAATGAACCATCCTCCTCTTCCCCAAACGATAACGTTCTCTCCTTGCCTTTCTGCGGTCTCCATGGCTGAAACCAAGAATTCACTGGACATCACTGCAATGCCTCTGAGCAATTCTAACTGCATCCAGAGCTCGAGTAAATTAAAATATGTTTCAGYTTGATCTGTTTTTTATCCCATTCCAGTACTCCACATATACAGCAACTTTAAGCTTACAGACATCCCATCACGGTTCAAGAAAATCCTTCAATCAAAGAACTTAATTTACAATCCAGCATAGTTTTTGCTTTCTCGTCTCTCCACAGCAGCTAGGCATTTTGATGCAATCCTCATTTAATGCAATCTCCATTACAGGATTATGATCACATCAATAAAATGTTCCATATGTTTTTTTTTTTCCATCCCTCTCCCTCTCTCATTAATACTAGGCACTATATCTGCAAAAAACACCAAATCAAACAGGATGATGGGATGCTCCAGGGAGGTAGTGGGGGGTACACATTCAACAAAACGCAACAGCCAATGCAAACTGCCCATCAGAGACTGAGACCGTCGATCTCCTCATTCCTGAGCTATGTGAGTTAGCTCACTGTCCGCGCTGTGAGCATAATCATAAACGTGCCATGTTATCAGACTAAAAATAAATACATCTTTTGCAATCACTTGTGAGCTCCATGTACTTTTCATAGGAGCAGAATTTCATTTTACTTGATCAGTTCCAGCCTRTTAATACTGTTCTGGATGAACTGCTGATGCTCTGCTGAAAGGGGGGTGCTGGACAAAAGATGTAACATAAAAGGATACAAAAATCCCTCTTTTCCCCGAGCCCCCTTCTTACCTTCAATGCCTTCTCTGCACAAGATGTCAATCTACACGGGCTCCTCAGCACATCATCAAGGCGTTTAGAGTAGCGAAGGCTGCCCCACTGCACGGAAGTTAGACCGCTTTGCCACCGCAAATCCTCGATCCGAAAGACAAGCCGCTTCTTCCCGTGCAGTGTGCCGAGCACGATTCATAAGCGACTTCCACATAGGGAATAAAATCGTAAAAGGAAGGAGGGGGGAAAGGTATCCTAACTTTTAGGTAAGCCTGAGTTTGTTTTATTTCTGTTGGGTTTAGTTAATTATTTGCTTTTGCAGCTGCCAAAGGATGGAAACGCAATCGCGCCCGAGAAGCCCCCGCACCAGTCCACAGAGGTCCTGCCGCGTAACCTAAGTTGCGCGGAGCGACTCTGAACCCCGCGCCGCCCCGCAGCCCGGCAGACCTCCCCCGGCCGGGCGGCTGAGGGGAGCGGAGCGCCAGGTCCTCCGGCGGGGAAGCCGCCGCCGCTGGGCGCTCGCCCGCCTCCCGGCGGGGCCGGCTGCGGCCGCTGCGACGCCCCTGGGGCGCGGGCTGCGCTGCCGGCGGCGCCCCGGAGCCCGCGCTGTCCCGGCGGCGGCGGCTCCGGCTCCGGCTCCGGCTGGGCTCTGCCGCGGCCGCCCGCGCCCCGCTCTGCCGCTGCCAGCCGGCCCTCCCCGCGGCTGACATCACCGCCGGGAGGAGGGGCGAAGCGGGGCGCGAATGGCCGGGCCGAGGGGGGTTCCCCCTCCCGGCGCCGCCCTGCCCGCTCCTCTCGGAGAATCCCCCGAAAGCGGCGGCGCGGCCGCTCCGCCGCCACGGCCGGGGGCGGCTCCAGTGTCCGCCGGCGCCCCCCGCCCCGCAGCACAGGCCCGCAGGGGCCGCCTCCCCCGCCCGGGGCCGGGGAGGACCGGCCCTCCGGCCCGGGGCGGGGCGGGGCGCGGCGTTCCCAGCCCGGGGTGGCCGGGCAGCCCTGCGGCGGCCGCCCGCCCCTGCCTCCCTCCGCCCGGGCTCCCCGCCCGCACAAGCGCCGCGGTGGGGCGGCGGGAGATGAGCGAGCCCCCTCCGGCGCCTCGGCCCGGCCCCGGCTGGAGCAGCGCCCGTGCCCGCGTAGGCGGCCGCCGCCCCCGGCTCCGCCAGCCGCCGCCCGGCCGCGGGGCCGCCGACCTCGGCAGTGCGGCGGGTGCCCCCTCCACCCTCCCCCGGCGGAGCCCGAGACGGGGCCGGAGGAGCTGCCGGCCGCCGGCCGAGCCCCGCTCCCGCTGCGGAACAGCCGCCGCGCGAAGGCTCCGCGGGGCCGGGCGGGGGGCGCCGGGCAGCGGCGCCGCGCAGGGACGCGCTCCCCGGGCTCGGCGGCAGCGGCAGGGGCGAGCGCCCGGGGCCGGCGGCCAAGCGGCGCCTTCCCCGGCGGCGGGCGGCCGGTGCCCGGGGCGAGGGGAGGCGGTCGGGCGTCCCGCACGCTTCGGCGGGCGCTCCTCGGTGCCGCGGTCTGGGGGAGGGCGGGAGACTCGAGCCGGCGGCGCGGGAYGGAGGCGCGGGGATCGTGCCGCAACCTCGGGCGGGGACCAGCTGCTGAGCGGGGCGCGGCTGGGGGCGCAGCGCCGGCCTCGATCGCCTCCGGGCGGCCTGGCGGCAGCCGGCGAGCCGGGGCGTCCCGCGCACGGCCGAGGGGCAGGCGGGCGGGCTGGGTCCGCCCCGCGGGGACACGGCGGCGGGGGCAGCGCGGGAGGCGCTTCCCCGGCGCGCTGTAGCTGCAGGGGGACGGGTGGCCGTGCCACGGGGCGGGAGCCCAGCCTTCGCCCAGTCAGCTCATTTCGGCTGCAGGATCGGTGGCTGCGGAGCGAGGTTGTGTTGGAGAGTTCAAGCTGTTTATGAACGCTTGCGTGAAAATACAGTTTAATTAATAGTTAATTTGTGGTGTTGATTTTAATAATTTGAGCATCTTCAATTATTTGCAGTATTTTGCCAGATGTCTGCAGTAGGCAGTTCTCCGTGAACACAATAATTATTAGTAAATAATTTAGCATTTTTTCTGTACTTTGCTGTTGGGTGAGGAGACAGTTTTAAACTCTTTCCTGATGAACAAGAAAAGAAATTGCACTTACTTACCCTAACAGCACACTTTTTTGCATGTGACTTTAAAAATAGTATGAAAACGTATGTGGAAGCCTTGTTTTACCTTCTTCACTGTAGCAAGAGGTAGGTGGTGTCTCACTTTTATCGCTAAATATAGTTTAAACGCCAGAATTTCTCTGAAATAAAGGTATATAAGAGAGAGGATGAGAGAGTTCTAAAAACAGCTTCTAAAAACCCCCCAGTCATTCCGTGAGTTGTATCCATCTTACCTGTTAACTCATATATGCAGTGGGAGCCTTTGAATATGGACTTGGAATGAACAACTGCATGGCCATTAACCGTGCTGAAATACTGGAGAGCGTATGTAATTCCTTTTCTTCTAGGTGCTATTTCCATATCGTATTTCAGCCGCCTGACTTTGGCCAAATGCCCATTGTATTTTACTATACTGGGTACTAAATTCTACGAATTTAGTGAAGTAAAAGTTGTGACTTCATTATTTTTGTCCCATACACATACAGACAGCAGAGGTACCTCGTTATGTACAAACAGAACATTACCCACAAATTAAGAGTTCATGTCCCAGCTGCAGTGCAGCACAATGCTGAGTCAGTTATTTATCAACATTTCTGAAAATTTTGTAATAAAATGCAAAATAAAGCATATATAAACAACAAAAGGACAAAAAAGAAAAGCAGCGTGCAGCTATGCGTGTTTGGTTTACGTCACGTTGATGGCATCCAGCTTAGGAGCGGCTGTCAATCCTTTTAATACCTATTTCATTGAGCTGTCATTACAACGGATTTCTAACATAGCCGAGTCCATGAAAGGCGCATCCTAATAGACAACTGTATTTTACACCTAAGAAGAGGCAACTGATGAAGGAATTTCTGTGTATTGTTTGGGTACTGCCATGTTCTTGTCCTCCCGGCTTCAGATTAAATTAAAATACAGATTATTACTTGAAAAAAAAAAAATACTGAAAGAAGTTTGAATATTACTGGGAGACGAAATGACCTACAGGATGGTCTGCCCTGTGCAAGAGCACCAGCTGCGACAGCATCAGCCATTCCAGAAAGGAAAGCCAGCAGCGTGTCTGGGGGGTGACCCGTCCTGCTTTTCAAAGTGGTGTCTAAGGATAAGCTACAGTGGATCCAGCAGTTCAGCCTCAACTATATTTGAAATACACAGCCAAAAGTCAAATTACATGAAAATTGTTATTTCATTAAAAAAAAAAACCCCACAAGGTGGAAGGAGTAGATGGCTTATTTAGCCGATATTGGAGGCGAACTGGTACCCTTGAAAGGGGCAAAACCCCTTTACAAACCAAAGCAGTTACATCATGAAAATGAAGAGTGGGAGACAGAGTAAGATAAACTCTGGCCATGCAGCAAATGCATTACTTTACTAAGAACAAAAATATTTTCGCATATCGGAAGGTATTGCTGCTACCCTTGGTTCAGATCAAGGTCTAAATCCTGACGTTGTTTGTTACTCTAAGCACATGAAGAGGCCCCACAGGAACTATTCACATGTGAAAAGAGCTAGGACCAGAGCCAAAGGTTTGCATACTGTGAAGGTCAAGCTTGCTTCCTTTCTAACACTTGCATGCAACAGAAAAACTGAGAAATATGATCTCCATGTAGCACCTTCAGCTGATTCTTCAGGCTGCCGTATGCACTGCGGCCGATTTAGAGCACTTTGTGTACTAGCAGGTCCCCGTGCCTTCGGTGCTGGTGGCTTGCAGGCTGGCTGCCGCCTTACAGAACAGGGGCTATCCCTGCCTTCCCCTGACTGCAAGTGTGGTGGTTTCTCTTCCCACAGACGCTGATTTTTTTATAAACTTCACGAAATGTGAGGAGAAAAGTCTCATAGATATCATACAACTACTGGCTTTATAGTTGTTGTGGAATAACCTGTTAATAAAAATGCACTGCCTGTAGGACGAATTCTCAGCATTTTTGCAAAGGTCACACAAAATATATTGCTTGAGTAGTCTCACTCTGGTCACCCAGATAAGTCATGGAGAGGCCAATGTAGATGACAGTCTCCAAGAAAGACGGTAATTCACTTTTATGTCTCTGCAAGAAAATAAGAGACATGAGCCTTCCCTTCACTACTGGGAATGGGGCATATGTGGAGGCTGGTGCAGGGAACAAAAAGGAGCTACTTCCACCAGACTGACAGGTAAGGTTGGAGGTCTTTCTCTGCTGAAGGCCTCGCATTGTTCTGCTTTGTTTCTTTTTTTCCTGTCAGAGCAACAGAAAAACTCAGAAAACAAATTGCAACTACACTGTACCACATCTTTTACTAGAATTTTGCCTCAATCCCAAAGACTTTTATTCTCCATATACTTATGTGAAAAATAATTTCTTTCTCTTCTTTTTCCCTCATCCCCATTTACTGGAAATGTAAAACAAATCCCACTTGGGATCTTTGAGCACTAGCGCTGTTTTTATTCCTGCTTCTCGGTAATGGAAATTCCTTTTCTAGGAGCGAAGTTTATCAACGTTGCACCATGCTTCATAAATGCCAACTGATACTGTGTCTGGACTTCATAATGAATACAAACAGTGGGTCTCTCAGAGTCCCACCTTTCGCAGTCGTCTATCATTTACAATGGCTGATCAGTTTTTCTAAATTATTTGTAGAAATACGTTTGTTGGGTTTTTTTGCCAAGAAACTTGGCATAACTTCAGGCCAAATCACTTCAGGTCAAATACAATATTAATTAGAAATGGTAAACATATAAAAAAAACCTTACAGCCACAGATCTAGATGGACAGTTGTCTCATGACTATATGGTACCTATTCCTTTCATTCCAAGATTGGAGACATTATACATCTGTTGATAATACGTAGGAAGTTCAGGCTGCATTATCTTTAGAGGGGTTACGATTTCTAAATACATACCTTTTTGTGGGAGAGCCAGGCACCAGTGGTGKTTATTGTCTTGCAGGGCTATTGCCAGAACGATTACAATAGGGAACTTCGGAAGTCCAGTACCTAACAGCACTAATTTTATACCATCTCATCTGTCAAGTGACAATGCATTTTAAATGTCATGGATTATGTATAAAATACATTAATTTTTATACTGCACATTTTGGGAGTTCACGCACGCATACCAAAAGGTCACGGCTTTGGCACGGGTGCGCAAGACAAGGCATTAGAAAGACTCAAACTGGAACTTAGTGCACAAGCAGGAGCTTGTGGACCCAGTTCCCTGCTTGAGGACAGGAGTCAGGAGCTGTGATATCGATGACCGTACAGGTGATATCTTAAGATGACTTAAATAAGATAAAAATCAGACCGAGTCTTTACCTAGGAATTAATGAAATACCTTTTGTACAATAAATATTTGTCATCAGTCCTTGATAACAGGAAATTATGTGAGTAATAAAAATCTGCAGAAACTGTTCATTTAAATTATTTTTGTAAACTTAACACTTGTTAACACGTGCTGTTCTCTGCATCTTTAAGAGTGTTTGGGGATTTATGTCTTGCAAAATAGAAACGAACTAAGAAAACTGAAATATATTGTGTCTTTTGCTGTACTTTACAGCACAGCTTGTGTTTAAGAAGCAGTCTAGACATGCAAAAATGCTAGAATAAACAATATTTTTTTCATTATTTTAAATTAGCTTGTACTGGAAAGCTATAAATTTCAGAATGATGCACACTAACAGGATCGCATATCTATTCAAATATTCAAAACAAAAGATACTAAAAGGCTATTCTGTTACCAGCCATTATAAATAGAAATTTCCTTCCAAGTTAATGCAATTACAAGTGATTTCCTGTAAAAGAAAAAAAAAAATATTTCCATAAACCTTCAAGATATTTTACAGGTTATTTTACTCAGTATTATGAAAAGTCACATCCTTTTTTTTTTTCCCCCTCCTTATTTTAGTGGCTTGTTTAACCCATTTTAACATATAAACATTATTAAATACTATTTAATATTCATTATAGGGCTTCAAATATTGGTTGGTCTTAAATAAATATTTTTTCTTTATTCTCCTTTCAGCTGAATTGTGTGKGCAATTAAAGAATAATCAGCTATAGTCATGATTGAGATTTTGAATTTATGACCATGAGTATAGAAATGAGCTGTTTATTCAGGAGAACAATGATGGAAGTGGTCACGCCAAGGTAAGCAATTTTTCTCSCTGTGGCTGCGTAGGGTGTTAACAAAGCAGGTAGATACCTACCCTGCCAACTATTCCCCTGGCTTATGGACAGAGGAACAATTCTATGACACAACAACGGTACATCAAGAGAGACAGTTTTAAGGATSCTACTGAGACAAACTTTGCACATGAAGATTTCAGTTGAACTTTTGAGAAAGTATCCTTAACTCAGCTATACATCATATCAATTATAAAACACTAGTTAATTATCCTTAGGCAGTGACAAAGATGTTGAAGAAAAGCCCCACCGTCATCACAGGAGTTTTGTAAGATTGTACATGAATAGTTTCCAGGAGCATTTCAAACAGAAAACTGGCCRTTCTTGTCTGACAAGTAACACGATTAGTGCAGTTCCTTCCTTGGCTCCTTCCAGAGCTTTTAATGCCTGTTTGCAACACCTGTAGCTGGAGAACAACACGAGTGCAGTAAATCAGATACTAATCTGGATCTTGGAAGACCCATCTTTCTTTTCCACCAGGGTACTGTCTTCAATCTGGCTTTTGGCAAGTCATTTGATTTCTGTGCCTGTCAGATCCTTATTGAATATGAAAAGTAAAACTTCAATCATAGAGATATCTTAAATATTGCTCAAATTATGTTTGAATAAAAAGATACACATATGTTGTTTGATATATTGTTTGATATAGCTCAAATTTTTCACGTTCAAAAATGTAATTGATTTCATGAGTATTTTACATGCCTAGATTTGTATTGTCTTGCTGAGAGCGCAAAGACCTGTTAAAATAAAGTGCTTTTAAATCTCCATCAGACCTACATTTCCTAAGCCATTAAGTACATTGTATTTTGCAAAAGGGAAAAACGTTGCTCTTTAGTAATAGGATTTTTTTAGGCATCCTTTTTGGCATCACTTTAATACTAATGGTATTGGTGGCCATATAATACTGAAGAGACTTCCTTTCAAAACATTAGATTTCTAAAGTTTCCTTAAAGTGTATATATTCAGGAGTCTCAGGACCTCATCTAAATCAAACTGGATCTGCATTAAGCTCACAGTGCATTGGCCTGTGTCATTGTTGGTTTGGGTTTTTTATTTTACTGTCTGAAATTAGGATGTATGGAATAGCAAGTATGAGAGTAAACTCATCAGGGAAGGGAGTCATAGAACATGTCTACAACTCTGTAGTACATCTGCAAACTTTACACCACCACATGTTTATAGCTGAGTTTTTGCAGGAGTATTTCCTTCTGCCCAATAGACCGTGATGGTGCTGAAAACTCCCAAAGAACCAAAATAGGCCAACTCTTTTTTAAGTGGTGCAACAGGAAGGGCTATAATGTTTCCATAGGTTGGACTCACTAGTTCTATTTTACAGTGAGGGTAAAAGTGGGAAACAAAGTACACAGCACTTTTTGGAATCGGAAACTGTAGGAGCTGTATTGTTTTTCAAAAGACACATTCTATATTAGGCGACTAAGTTCCCAGTAGATTCAGCAAGGCATGTCCAGGCCATACCTAAGCAAAGTTATTAATAGGCAATCATTATCACAAAACAAGTCCAGCAACACCAGCAATATAAGATCAGCATAGCAGAATCAGCCTACTTTCAAATTAATATCTAGAGGAATTAAAAAAGCAGATGTGCTTAGAATCTTTCAGTAGTTAGGAAAAGTCTGTTAGTGAGATAGTGATTTGATGAAGCCTCATTGAAAAAAGATTCCTGAGGTTCTGATTTCTCCAAGTAGGAGAGAGGTGTGCAAACCAGGTTACTTTGCTTTCTGATGCATGATTTGCAGGGAATGATGGTCCCTGGCTTTTCATGCTCTGCAATCTGAGTATCAAAAATGCTCATCAATATCAGTTTTTGTAAYAGGACCTGGGAAAGAAAGAGAGGAAGGTGTATCCATAGTCTCAAAATCCTTTGAACCTAACTTTGAAGCATTTTCTCCCTTGTGTGCTAGAGAATGGAGAAATTGCTTTGCAAAACAGAGTTTCCAAGACAGAACACTAACCTGGACACAATCAAAAACTTTATTCATTCAATGTAAGTAAGTATGAGATAGGACTTTCCAAATAAACATCTGCTGCAGGGTCAAAATAATAATGGAGAATGGGTATGAATGCTTCTAGCTGTGTAATGCTACCAAGTGCTTAGTAATTCCCATTCCAAAGATTGCTGTATTTCAGTGGTAAGTGAAGCCGTTCATTTTAAGAATGCTTGGGATTGTTTTGGAAGAAAGAGTTATGCAGAAACGCATGCCACTGGGATATGGATTCCTTTCCTTCAATTTACGTAACACAATATTTATTATTAAGTTTTTCACAGGATTATGTAACATACCAGCCTTTCACAACAGGAACAGGAAGTGGTTTATTGAAAAGAAAACAAAGGATTCAGTATAGATTAACGTGTCAGGCTTACCTGGGTTTGGGTTGACATCATAGGACATTATGTTTGCTCATTTAAATTTTGGCTATTAGGTGTGGACTCTAAATCTACTTGCTGAAAAAGYATTTTTGCCAATCGGAATCTGGAATTGCACTTAGGTGTTTTTTTCATCAAAACTACATCTGTTGTTAATGCTTCACYGAACTACCCATAAACATTAAACCATGAGATACCTGCATGCAGAAAATACCGATCCAACCCCCAAATCGTTATTGAATTCTAGCAAATCACTTTTCAATAGTAACTTCCTCTCATTTCTAGGGTATTTTTATGATTAATGAACAAATGGATTCTTCCTCTTTTTTAATGCAGAGAAAACCAGGATATCATTTGCTATGGATAGATGTTCTGAGCTCTCTTTGAGAGTTTGTGGTAAACTGGAKGTAGGCCCTTGTTTATAAAGACCTGGCCGACGACATTTCCAAACCTGGCCACAAATACGATACACAATTATGGCAAGGAAAAATGCTAGCATTTCTTTGTGGGAAGGGTTATCTGTATGTGGAACAAACACAATATTTGCAGTTAATAAAACTCATACTGTTAAAATGCTTGTGAAAATTGAACACATGCTTGCAAAAGTTTCTTAAGATAGTGTAAGGATACCAGCAACTGATGGTAATGCTTAGCAAGTATCTGAACTGGAGAAAAGACTCTAAAATTTAATGTTAGCGAGAATGCAAATTACAGTTACACACAATGAAGTGGTTGTACGTTGATCATATTGTGACATTCTGTCTTACTGCATCACRAACTGATGCAAAAAGTGATATACAAAGTGATGCAGTAAGTGCATTAGAGCCATTTTTGTGTTGGAGTTCCCCAGTTATCCCAAGAAGAGTGCTGAGCATTTTTTGAATGTAAAGTGCCTCAACAATATCAAGCTAGGAATGCACTAGCACTATTCATTTTGCCATATAAGCTTTTATTTCTATTGGCTTGTCAGGATTCTCCATTAAATAGAAGGAAGGAAGGCTCCTAGCATCAGAAAATACTTATTTGCTGCAGAACATCATTTCCCAAAACAGTGTATGATCTACAATATTTTGTCCCACTGCTTATAAAACCTGTTTAATTTATTGAGAATTCAATTGCTATTATGGAAAACATTTTTTTAAACATGAAGAATTTATCTAGTGATGAATTCGGGGTGATTTCGCATGGCTGGCATCTGCAGTTGGCTGCATTTCCCACAGCAGAATCACTAGAGGGAGTCATAGGCAATGTTACTCCTTCATGATCTCCAATAGCTTTGCAACTAAAAAATTAGAAAAGTTTTTTTGATAATATTTAGCAGGAAAAATACACGATAATTTTCATTACTATAATTTAATTTCACTGCCTAGTTACTGATTATTTATGAAACTGTTTTAACCTCACAAGTCACCTATYGCAAATCATGATCTTGTTTAACAACCACAACAAACCAGCAAGATAAATGTCCCACATGAGGTTTTAAATTAACATATTTCTCAATTAGTATTAAAAAGGACAGGCGCAATGCTGATAATATACTCACAGGAATTTTAGAGTAAAAAGCAGAAGAAAAATAAAATATCAGTAAAAATCAGTTAAAAATATATTGATCAGTCAGTTTTAGTAAGACGTACGCACCTTTGTCTAGTTCAGCCCAGCCTAGGTCTCCTTTGCTTTTGGGTTTAAAATGTAGATGTCAGTGCAGAAGAAGAAAATTAGTTTTATTCAGGTTTAATATAACATTACTGTTGTTGCCAAAGGAAGAAAATGCTTGTTGGGAAAAAAAAAAGGAGTATCTGCTGTCTGGACCATTTCCGTGCTGAAACCAAGTTGTTAGCTCACGCARTTTCTCAAAACTGAAGAATTTGAGGGGAAAGCCAAAACAGATTAAAAATTGTTCTTATCCTTACTCCTAGTAATCTTGAAATACAGTGAAATAATAAGCAGAACTGTACAGTGACAGTCCGCCGATAACGCATTTGATTTATAGTAAGACAACTGACAACAAACTATTGTTTGTTTTTCTTAACACATAGTTATTCCTTTTCATAACTAGTAGCTACCAATATAGCCTAAAGGTCTTAAATTTCCATTTAGCCAGAGAAATTAGTGTGTGTCATAATAAATACAATTTAAAGAAGCAAACAACTTTGTACTTATACTACTTAAGAGTGAAGCACAGCTTGCTTTCAAAAGAAGACGGCTACTTACGCCTATTATTTGAAAAGAACATGAGACAAAAAATATACAGGTGACATTTTCTTAAGTGGCTTAGATATACAGTTCAAAATAGGTGCAATTAGCTGTACCGCTATGGCATTTATGGCTGTGGTTTCTTTTTTACAGACATAATCATGTTGATCTGGTGCAAAGAGGATTTATGTGAGTAAGACTTCACCCTCCTGAACTTTTATAAATATTTTTGAACTGATATAAATCAATGAATTTTAAGTTTTGTCACTTTAACTGTACCAGTATAAATTGCAAAACTTGAGCATGGAAGCACCCTAAATTTCATGAACTTTCTCTGAAAATTATCTAAAAAATGAAAACAGGACAACAGAGTGCCAGGATAAATCATCACTGATATTCAAAATTGTTTGACAAAGAAATTAGAAATCAAGTGACTGACAAAAAAAATATTAATCCCATATATGATACAAGTCCAATAAATCTTTATGCATTTAAAGTATACATTCCTAGAGAACATACTTCTGCAAACATTTTGCTTGTAATTTGTGTTACATGCTGCTAAGTTTTTGCTAATATTCTTAGCTGTGTTCTTTAGAAACATTTTAAAGACTAAATATTCTTGATGAAATGCATTTAGGAATGAATGAGTTTTCAAGACCACATCTTTCAGGTTATTATCACAAATGGTGTCATTAACATTTCTGAAGATATTTTGATTTTTCTTTTACAAAGTAAACTCAAGAACCAAAATATTCCTTAGTGTTATAGTGTGAAGTTTGATTAATTTAAGTACCCCAGAATATTTATAATTTTATTTATGTTTATGTATGATATTGGCTATATATTAATGAGGGAACATAATTTGATCCAATTTGATCCAATAATATCTAATAATATATATCCAATAACATATATGTATACTATAATGGATCATAATTTGAGAGGAAGAATAATTTCATTGGCTGAAAAGGCATAAGCAGGGCAATGTTTCCAGCCCAACAAGGGATCTTGGGCACAGCCTTGAAAAATTGCCTCTGCTTTAGTTCCGAAGTTTAACTTTATGAATAAAATTTTAAAATAATCCATAAATATTTATCATCATCTTCTTTGTTAGCATCATCACCATTATCAATAACTTCAAACAGAGAACTCAAGAGGACAACCTCTGTCTACGCCAAGTGCCTGAGACTGGTATTACTGTAATTATTCAGAGCACCCATATTTACATGACTTAACTTTTGTTATCATGAACACATATTTTGGATTTTTTTGGCAGGAATAAATTTGGATATTTGTATTCTTTACATTAATTTTGTAGAGAAGACAGCTACTGAAAAAAAAAAATCACTGTCATGGTTTTGATAGTCTTGTTTGCATGCCCTGAGTAAATGTAAAGGCAAGGTAAGCAAACTAGAAAAAAGCTGCTCTTTCTTTGTAACATTACCACAGAGTGACTTGAATTGCTGGAACTACATAAAGAGGGAACTCAGACTTGCTCACAAGTTACTGAAGCTTAACAAGGTAATCCATCACCTGACCTAAGTAGCTGACCAAGTCAGTGCCCCCTGCCCATGGCAAGGGCCTCGTAAACTACATTAGCTTAAACTTTGTAAGGTGCTCCCACCCTGCATTTACCATGGTTTAGACCACACAGGCAGTAGTTGCCATGGATAAGTGGATACTATGCTTTAATGCATTACTGTTGCAGTCACTTGTGTGCCTGAACCCCTGCTTATAGCAATACATTTCTGCTCATAAAATTCCCTGCACAGACAAGACCAGCTTTTGCTTTTATCATTATTTCAATCGCTTTAGTGTAGATCCAATTACACAGGTATAAAATGTTTCTACTGGCATACCCTGGCGTCACTACAACAGCAGTTAAACAAATAGAATCGGGATAGATGTGTGAATAACAACAGCTGATCAACAGCTATGCTGATAAAATTTAAATGAGATCAAGCCTAAATCTTATCCTACGCTGATAATAGAAATGCCTGTTATGTGTCAGACTCACTGGCCGTGAGAGGAGAGTAAGACCAGAAGCTCATCTCAGTAAAACCTCCCTCAAGTTCTTGTGGGTTATCCTCTCACACAAGTCAGAGCTGTCCAGGTTTCTAGCTACGTTGTGGGCAGTTGTGTCCTAATCAAAAACCACACAGGCGTGGCAGCAATAAATGCCAGACTGATGATTACCACTTGAGCATACACATTATGGCATTGTCTAACTATACTTCAACTACGTATCACCGTGTTTTACAATTCCCAATGGGCTCTGCACTGAGTATGTGAAACAGAGAAATAGACTGTAGATCTCTCTAGAGAATACTGTTTGCTCCTGACCACAGCCATGGGTCAGCATATAAAAAGGCAAAGGCAAAGTATTGTAGYCTTTCTCCACTTTTGCTTCTATTCATTTGCTTGCAACATGTTGTAAATGAAGAGCAGAGGCTGTGATCTGTGTTAGACCTGAACTAAAAATGTCTCAYGTTGCTCTATGAAGGCAAAAAAGCTCAACCTGTAATCTGTACTGCCGTGTAATTCAGGGCATATTCTACCCATAGTTAAACAAAATGGTTTATCTGAACTGAAAATAAAGTATCCGTTGCTGTTGATATGTCTGCCAAATTTAAAACATGATATAAACTAAAGTSGACAGCATAAGCCACTCAAACAAGGCCTCAGGGATTCCAAAATGTGCTTTAATATTTATTTTTCATATTTGATTGCAGGTTATGCACAGGTAAGTGTAGTGCTACCCTGAGGGTTTTAAGTGTAACGTAGTCAACCATGATAATACCTTCAGTATYGCGGAAGACAGTTCTCACAATGACTAACATGAAATGAAAGCAAAGCTGAGTGTTTTTCAGACTAGTGTTAAGTTTCCTCTAGAGTTATTCAGTAGATTTCTGAAATGTTTTCAGTATTTGCCTACTAATAAGACAAAACCAAGTATTACCCCATTTGTGACACTGTATGTTCCAGTATTCAAAAAAACCTAATATTAACTTGCTTTTATAACCCTGTAGTACATGAGAAATTGCTGTCCTCCTGGCTATCCACTACCTCCTGCAGTAATTTGCACTGGTATTTACCAGTCATTTCCTCAAAAATGAATCACAAACCACTGACATATATACACGTAGTAGTGACAAAAACAAATTAGCCAGAATTAGTCTTCTTCAGGCACTACCATCCATTTTAACCTGTCTCTTGGTAGTGAAACATGTAAGAGCTAGTCATACAAATACCGTGTGCTTACAGACATTTTTCTTAGCCTTAAATATTTTAAAATAAAAATGAAATTTCATAATACATTTGAAGCTGTTTGTACATATTACACAAACATATGCAAAAACAGTTTTGTGCCTCAGAAGAAAACAGTCTTCAGATTAGACTTGCCAGCTCTAGCTGCTTCATGTTGTTCAACTGATACAGATTTATGTCTGGCTTAACAGTGAGCAAATTTCAAGCAGCTTTACGTTGTTAGAATAGCACAGGACACCAAAAGTACTACTGAACTTAATTTTATCTCTGATAAAAGAAAAAAAAAGGTAAAGGGTAAAGTTAAGCCTAGGCTTCTTGCACAGTCTTTTGCTGGAAGTTATACTTGCAGAATGGGATCAACAAAAATTAGCATGCTAAGTGAAGAAACACAGAACGTAATGCTGTATCTTGAATTTCTGCCCCTCTTTGAGGCTTATTGTCACCATGAGGTTTTCCCTTGTTTTTGGTATTTATAGCACAGAAACCTCTCTGGAAATACAGAGTTTGAGAAGCGAGAAGGCATATACAACAAAGGAGGGAGGATGCCCTCTTGCCCTTTTGCTGTAAGCAGCTCTGTTGTTAGAGCGTATTCACAGGAGACCAGGTTCTGTTCTTCCCCGCCTGCTATTGGGTTAGTCTAGTCCCTTTTTGTGTGGAGTCTAAGTTTAGAGGATGTTCTTCCATTGTCACTTTAACTTAAAACCTGGCTGCTACCAAAGAGGAGTTCCTTCTGTCTCATTTGTTTTAACACCCATGTTTGTAGAGGAAGCCAAGTTCTACTAGAGAATATGGGATAATCATAATTCTAATGATTGGTTATGATCTCTGCATTGTGTTTGTCTTCTTGGCTGTAAAAAGATCTTTTATCACAATTCAGTATTAAATTTTGGAGGTCCGGTCTTGTGCCAATGGGGAGCAGTTCCTTTCCCCTTATCATCATCATCATAGCCTTATTAAAGCATAACAAATACAGATCTTTATTGTACTGTTTCAAGACTACTGTTGGATTCGTTAGTTATGAAAAAAACAAAATTTTACTCTTGATTTTCTTACTTTCTAAAAGCAGAATGCATGCATGCATAAACCAAGAATTAGCGCTGGAGGTTTCTGTGGATTATAAAGTTATTCACCTCAAGGGACTTTGGTGACATTGCACTGAACTGAAAAAACAGAGGTAAAGTGTTTTGTTCTGTCACCAGGGCCCCTGAAATGTACTTACAACCTTTTTCATAGTATAGTACTCACATTTGTAATTTCTGTTGCACAAGAAGAAAGTTAAAATCTTACTTCCTTAACTTTTTCCTCCACTCCTTGCTTCTTTGTTGTCTTGGAGACCAACTACCCATGGTATTTCTTTCTATTTTCTTAAAACTATTTGCAAGAAGATTTTTACATGCTTTACCTTCATTTTGAGCCTATGCTGTTTTGTAAACCAGTATCAGGGTTTAAATTGCACCCCTCTGTAAGTGAGGTTGTTGGAGTGGTCATTCAGAGTTTATGACTTCTTTCTTCTCTTTGTATGTTGTTAATGAGAACTTTGGTTCTCATCGTTCCTTTGTCCATTATCTTGCAGAACCATATAGTAATAGTTAGGCTCTTACAGAAGGGAAATGAGCTTCTTGTATTTCTTATTTTACACTTTTTTCAAACCTCGAATTGTTCTGGCTTATCCTTTAATAATCTCCAATGTTGAAAATGCTTTCCTGTCTCAGCCTGTAATTTTGCTGCTAATGAGGAAGATGCCATTACCCTAACCCAACTTACTTCACCTTCATCTGGCAGATCATAGACTTATCTACATAGACCAGTGCAGCAAAGTGCAGAGATCCCTGAAGCAGTATGGCTTCATCAAAACAATTTGCAGCTGGGCAGATTAGCTCTGCCTTTCAAACTGGGCTAATACGATTATATTCAGCTACACTAACATGATTATATTGCTTCTAGGCTTTATTCCTGTACTTCGGCACACTGCTGCATTATGGCATACAGACCTCCCTACTTACTTGGTGACCGCTGCATTGTCTTAGTTTTCTAGGCTGTGAGAACGCCTTTACTACATTCCAGTGTTAAATTTATAGTGACCRTGTTTTGTGACAGCAAGAATGCTCTGCTACAGTACAAGTCCTTTCCTGTTCCCTCCTTCCTGCCATCATGGCTGAATCCAGTCTTGCACTATTTCCSCTTTATGTTTTATTAAAGTTATTAAAGATGTTCTTTTTGCACTGTGAGAATGACAATGAAATCTAGCCTGCCAGAGAGTTGTGCCTCYAAATGTTTCCCAGAATAAGAAGGATAATTGCTAGTGAGTTGCAAACCTCAGTTTGAAGTAGTAAATAACGATTCTCATTTCATGTCCTAAGCAGTCAATCCCTATCACATGCTGACTGCATGCACCAGTGACAGATTTCTGCAAAATAAATCCATAACAGGGCACCCTTCTACTCTCTACCAACCCTACAATGCGTTACTGCACTGGCTATTTAAACACTGCAAAGTAAAAAGCATTTCACAGAATTCATTTCCTCTCTTTCATGAGAGAGATATAATGCATTAACTGATTTGAAAACAGAGTGAGTTTCTTTTATAACGTGGTCACTCACTAGGCAAGCTTTCCATAGGGCACAGGAGCTAAACAATCACTTAAACAGAAGGAAGCTCTCTAGTGCCCTGCCACGCTGGCGTTTCTAGAAAAAGGAAAAAAAAAAAAAACCAGCTAACATTTCATTGCATGTTGAAAAGAAAGTGTAAGCACTCTGTTTAGAAAGCTTTAAAGCATAATTGAAATTCAACATGCAGATTTCTGTATTATTACAATGCTGTGTGCACTAGATCATTTGCTGAGCAGCCAGCGTTTTAAACACCACATTGCAAGAACTTTGTGCTGGTACAATAACAATGTAGAAAAATTAGGATGACAGCACAAGTGTGCTCAGCCCCATAAACATTCTTCAGCTGAAATGGGAACTACAGTGCACTGCTAGCCTGTGTATGATGAGAACGGAACATTTCCGCCTCCATGTGCAGATGGAGCACAGATCACTAGTATGCTGACAAGCTGAACTCAAACCAAAGAGRTAAGCTACATATGTACTGACAGGTAAGCTCACTGATCTTTTTAACCCAATGAACATCTGATGTGATGTGAGAGTCACTAAATTGTATATTGCAAATCAAGGTCAGAATGAAGGGTGACTTAGTATTTTGTACCATTCTTCCTGCTTCACTGACTGAAAGCAGTCATGAATTCCAGGGTACTTTTTCTTATTTTAATCTGATTGCAATTTGAACATGCATTTGACTGTCAAACTAAGTGTATCTAAACTCAAATCTACAAGAATTGGTAGGAAAAATAATTGAAAAAAGTAATTTTATACTTGTTCTTAYACTACCACGATGCTGATGCTGCTCTGCACAAAGGCCAGTGTCTCTGTATGGAATTAAGGTACCATGTTCACTGCTAAGAGGGCCAGGAGGTTAAACTGGCACTGCAATATTCCAGGCTAACCCTTCGTTTTGCTGACTACAGTCACAGCAAAGAGTTGCATGGGTATGAGAATGTGTGTGACTGGAGCCTCCTCTTTGCTTTAGGAGATGGATGACACTGGCAGAGCGGTCCAAAGCCCCAGTGCACAGGAGAATCTGGTTCATTGTGCAAAGTGTTAGCTGTGCCAAATCATAGTATTAGTGAAACGATCAAACCACTAACCTAAAAATGAGTTCCTGATTGTTAAATGTATGTCTTAAATATACAGTACAGAACAACATTTATTGAGATTGTAAGGCAGTTTTGTTTTTGTTCTCAGAATAAGTCATATTAAAGAAAAGTATACACAGAGGAACAGTGTGTGAAAAAGAGTATTTACACACACGGATGTCTATATACACTCATTGAGGTTTTTACCATTCATGGCATACTGCAGGATTCACTGTCACTAGTAGGGCTCAATGAAATGCCTGTTCTCTGAATCAGTCTCCCATTTATCTACTAAATCTTTCTATTTCATCCAATCTAAAGAACTGTTTGTAAGTGGAAAATATAATCTATACATTGAGAAGAGGAATACATTAGCTCTTTAATAAGGACGTGAAAGAAAATGTGATCTTGGATTATAGCTGTATTTGCCTATAATTGTAGATCATTAGCAAGGCAGACCGAGTGAAAATAAAAGATTCCCTGGCAACCCTCCCCCTCTCCAAATGCCCGCTCAAGCAGAAAAAAACAACCGCCCTGCATACATATTCCAATGAGCCACTGCGGGGCAGTAACAACAAAAACATTCCTAAGCAAAACAAGGGTCTTTGAACAGCCAGTTTGCCTTTTCTGAGCAAGGGATACAAAGAAACAGTTCTTCGAAGGAAATCCGAACATTAGGATTTCCATTCTTATATTATAARATGTTATTAGGCTTTTTGGGAAACATTTTATAGATACGCTTAGCTTCAACTCCTTCCACAGAGATGCTTGCATGCAGCTATTTTGAAGCTGTTACTCATTTTTAGAGCAGTGAATAGAGGTTGCATGTGAGATACACAAGACTCTGTTTAAGACACTATCTGGATTTTCTGTGTGTGCATAAACTGTTCTACCTGAGGGCTAAGTAAATAAGCTCTTTTCAAGTGATTATTCTCTGTGCAGGAATTTTTCCTTGTAAAGTATAGAAACCTCTGAAGATTAGATATTTTGTGCAGTCTTTGTTCCTCTCAGGGCAAAATCTTGAGTGAACAGAAGTTATTACAAAAAATTATTCTGTATCTATCTCAAGGGTAAAAGAATATACTTTGTTCTGTTTTGGRTGTAACTTGGAACCAGAATTACTGAGCTGCTTTGGATCCAACAATTCACATTTATAGGTTCAAAATTTGATTAATAGTCTTGTCTTCCTTTCTTCTATGCCAACCAKTCTGTAGTTTTAATATCAATGAAATATGAAGAAATTAACTGTTGTTTCCTTTTACATAGTACCAAAAGGGAAAAAAGCCAGTTTAAATATCTCTGATTACAATCTGAATTTTGTATAAATACAAAACTTCCTGTAACATTCATTCTAAATAGATATTGCCCTTTAGTGCTGCAGAAATTTTTACCAGATGAGTAGTGTATGCTGAAATATAGAATCTTTAAAAAGTCGAAGTATCATACTTCAATTGAAGTGTTAGAAAAAGAGGATCAAGACATACAGAGAGCTGAATTACAGCCATGGCTCTTCAGCTACGTTTTGAAGATCACTTTCATTTCCATTTTGATCTTAAATCTTATTCATAAGTAATTAACATTTGGGGATGCATGACAGATGGTATGTACCACCTTGTCTTTTTGGGCAGCCTTTTCTTGTCTTGGCTTTTCCAGATATAATCCAGACCTAAAACATTTTTTGGGGAAAAAAAAAAAAAAAAAGAGAGATAAATGAACTTACTTTGGCTTGCAGACAGCAATGTGAAAAAGCTGAAAGTTTCTTCTAATATTTAAACATTCTTCCAACTTTATTTTTACATATTTATTTATTTATATTTAAATATATTTGAAATATTTATTACATCTGTAGGTTTTCAGATCTAGAATACCACTCAATTTTTACAAAKATGAGGCTATAAAATTAATGCAGGTAGCACCAGGAGCATTATTCCAYGTAATTCTCTTCTAATATCCCAGCTAATGAATCTTACAGCTGATCCTACTGATACTCCAGGATATGAAAGATGATGCTGTCATTTCATCWGTAAACTGGAGATCCCTTACTGATGTTCCCTAGGTTTACAGCATTAATGATTCTCAGGTTTAATTTTATCTCCACAGTTTTGTTTGCTTTGCTTTACTTTTTCATCAAGTAGAAACATCATGAAAAATTATGAAAAAAAGTATTTGGAAGTTTTATTAATTTAAAGATATCTCAGGGACTAGGCAGACAGCTGAATTTTCAATCAAAAGACCTGTAAGTACTCATTACTAAGCCTGCAAGGCRGCATTAAGCATCATCTTCAAATTGTAGAGTTTCCCATCAGTTTTTTAAGAGAACTGCAGTGAGATTCTTGTGTTTATTATTAAAGTGGAGAATGTTCTGAAGAAGATTAGATCCAACAATTTTGCCTCACAGGAAAAAGGAAATAAACAACAAAAAAGTTAGAAAGCTGATAATACCTATTCACCGTTATTCACCCTGCAAAATCAAGACAGTCATGAGAAGACACTGTATTTAACCAGTATGTTAACAGAAGAATTAGATGAGTTGCAGTAGCAGAATATTTAGTTTGAGGTATGTGGAAATAGTAACTATAGTCACATTTTTAACTATGCTTCATGAGACTTCTTGGCTGTGCTAGTATTCGAGACAACAGAGCACAAGGCATACCAAAAAAAAGCTCATTGGGATTTTCACATTCCAAGACCAGTTTAAAGAGCTGCCTGTTATAAAACAATCTTTCTGCCCATCTATTACCTAAAAATTTGTCCACATAGTAGCGCATGTGGTTACATTACAAAAGGGAGATTCAAACTGTAAGCAGACACTTGGAGATGAGAAGATTAATCAATCAGAAGTCCATAAAATGAAAAATAGGAGACAATACTAGTAGATCCTAYAGTAATTTGATGTACAACTTGCTATTTTTAATAGATCTTTGTAGTAGCCCCTTGCTAAACTCTGAAGCAGCCTTTTCTATGACAGGCAATTCTACAACCCCCATAGCCATTGCCAATCAATSAAAAATCATACTTTAGGACCCAAAGTATTACAAAATTAAGAGACCACAACTTGGATTACTTTGATTTGACATCTCAGGGTTCACTTTTTCAATCTTTTGTCTCCAAACAGACTCAAAAACAAGCCTTCAAACATTCACATAACTAACTGCTTGTGAATTAAGGGGCAAAATAAAGAAAATCAAGAAGAATACCTTCCTTAGGAAAAGGAAAAACACATTAAATCTCARTCTCAGTTCAGTTCCTACACCTTGTACTGCTGATCTCTGGGCTGCAAGTCTCACTTGATAATGTGAGCCAACCAGCATCTCCAACTTCTGCACACCTTTCCTCTCCTTCCTCACCTAGTTTTTAGTTAGTATCCAGATTGTTTGTGCCATGTTATCTTTCAGTTAAATTGCTTTTCTTTCCTTTATCAACATCAAAATCCAGCAATTCAAAGTTTTAAAATGCTCAACCAAAATTATTTATCAGTGTCACACTTACCAGTAGCAGGTTACCCTGTTGCCTTCTTTATACTATCATGGCCCCGTGTGAAATTAAAAAGAACTTCAACATTTAGAAGTGGAGTAGAATGGGGTACAGTTCTCATTTTTAATCATATTGTTCTCTATTTTTCAAGTAAAAATTGGTTAACTTACTTTCTTAGATCTTACCAGGATTCTGCTATGGTTCTTTACTGAACAGATAGATATCTTACTGTGCTGGTTTGGGCTGGGATAGAGTTAATTTTSTYCACAGTAGCTAGTATGGGGCCATGTTTTGGATTTGTGCTGGAAACAGTGTTGATAACACAGGGATGTTTTCGTTACTGCTGAGCAGGGCTTGCACAGAGCCAAGGCCTTTTCTGCTCCTCACCCCACCCCACCAGCGAGGAGGCTGGGGGGGCACAAGGAGTTGGGAGGGGACACAGCCGGGACAGCTGACCCCAATGACCAAAGGGACATCCCACACCATATGGCRTCGTGCTCAGCWTATAGAGCTGGGGGAAGAAGRAGGAAAAGGGAACGTTCRGAGTGATGGCGTTTGTCTTCCCAAGTCACCGTTACGCRTGATGGAGCCCTGCTGTCCTGGGGATGGCTGAACACCTGCCTGCCCATGGGAAGGAGTGAATGAATCCCTTGTTTTGCTTTGCCTGCACACACGGCTTTTGCTTTACCTATTAAACTGTCTTTATCTCAACCCACAAGTGTTGTCACTTTTACYCTTCCGATTCTCTCCCCCATCCCACTGGGGGGCAGGGAGTGAGCGGCTGGGTGGGGCTTAGTTGCCAGCTGGGGTTAAACTACGACACTTAGACTCTCAAAGTCCATATTCCCCTATCATTTATTTAGGGTTTTCTTTGTTTACCTCCTGTTTGGATTGAACTGTAGGCCTAACCTGGATGGCTGGGGGTAGTGAAAGAGGTTAGAGTGTGGCTTCCATGTTATTATAAGCTGCAACCTGTTTGTAGTGAGGACTCTGGGTAAATCACCTCAGTGATATTTTTTGAATGTCTTTTATAATTGTGCCCTATGTAATGATATTGGTGCTGTTTTGTGTTTTTAATAGAAATTAATTAGTTACCCAGAACAAGCTGGGAACATGATTTTAAACAAGACCAGGGGAGTTTTAAATTAACCCATCTATTTCTAGTATAAATTCAGTGTTAGTGCACAAGTTTTGTATGTTTGACACCAAACCCACAGGACTGGCTATAAATTGTGGTTGGAGCTGTTGGAGGTAGGGAAGAGGGAGTGGGGCTTATACTAGAATTCTCTTAAACCTCCATTTTAATCCACATGATTATCTTCCACTAACTGGCTTGTACCAGAAAATATGGGAATCAAATAAGATAGGTAAAAGATTGTCAAACATCAGAATCTTAGTTGCTAGTTGTATTTTTCCTTCTTTCATAATTTCTTCTTTCTAACATAGTGCTTTCTTCTAAGCACTATGTTTAGAACTAGGGACAAGTAGTCCAMACGTACATTTTACTGGAAAAGTTAAAGGACCACTGTGAAAATTATAGGAAATGCTGCAGAATGTAATCTTTTCTGAAATATCTGACACACATTCTGGAAACAAATCTGTGCTGGCAACACTGATTATATATATCAGGTATAAAAGCATAACTGGCAGTTAAAACCTTGTTGAACAATGCAATGATACTGCATTTCTTAACTTGGAAGGTTGTTCATCCAGCCTGCTCAGCCAGGATGTTCATGTGGCCCGTTTACCATTTATGAGACATTGTGTTAGCATTGAATTAGCTTATAGATTGTTTTAATATGCCTTGAAGCAGTAGGGTGTATAATTGTTTGAATGTTTCTTTCCACTGACTGCACAGCATTACTTCTTTCTGCACCTGAGAAGGCTTTTTCCTCCACCTGAACACTTAACAAGCAAATTTTCAGATATTCGGAAGCAAATGCAAACAACTTAGAACAAATCTCGTTCCTGAGATTAGGGCCTAAAATGAAACTCTACCAAACAAAGCCAGCACAGCTAAGTTTTGTAACATTTTCTCTTCTTTTCAGTGGTTCTTGTTATTATTTTCTTCAGCAAGGCATTGCAGCACAAGACACCCTTATCCTAATTCCTGTTTTCTGGAGAGAAAAATAGTGTTAAACCTTATAGTTATAGTAAAGTCTGTACATACAAAGGGTATGAAGACTCAATGGGATGAGTAGCTTTTGGTACCATTTAACATTTGTCAGACTGCCATTTATCTTCTGCCACAATTTTCTGGGTACCGTGTCATATTGTTGATGTTAYGAGTTAAATTTCCCACTAATTGCTAAGTGGACTTTACCAATGAAACTCAGGCTTGGCGACCCCTATAAGACTGCGCTTTGAATTGCCTACACATACACAGTCTACAAAGTACTTGCATCAATCATAGTAGTGTGTGATAAATACAATTATGCGACTTAATTACTGTCTGCATAGCATTTTTGCAGTTTCATAAGCAGTCAAAAACATTACCATGATATTTTTTTACATCATCTAAATTTTTTTATAAGCCAGAAATAAAACACTGAGTAAAGRTGGTCAGATGGGTTGGCAATTAATTGGAAAATCACCAAAGACTACATGGTGAGGAACGCAATTGCTGCAAAGTGTAGAAATGACAAAATGCAGCCATTAGGGATATCTGGTATTAAATCTTCAAAGGAACATAAATATTTAATTTTTAAAAATTATTTTTGTATAATGCATTAGCTTGTAATGCATGTAAAAGTACTCCTTGGTCAGCATGGGAGACAGCAAAATGCCTAACATATTAAAGCTAATGTGTGAAAAGTGTTTGTTTTTATATTTAGTTGACTGGTGAGAAGACAGCACATTTRTGTTATTCTATATATAAAATACTGTATACTTTTATTTACGTACTCTTATTTAGAAAGTCATGTAATTTACTAAGTCATGAGTTTGGGTCAATTATGTTTAGTCTAAACAAAAGTTCTATGAATGGACTACATGAGTGGCATTACAAGACCGAGTAAAGTAATTACCAATAATGACAATTACAGTTATTTTTTATTTAAAGTTTATGATATGCTAAGGCTTGCAATGCTCTTGGATGAGGCATAATATGATAGGTATTTTATATACAGGTAGATAAAGAAGGTTGAAGTAATCTGATCCAGGGCTCTATGTATGATCCTTATACACATGATAAAAGTGTACAAACCAAGCAAATCCTATTATAAATTAAAGAACCTCTCACTATAACCTTCTCATTCCAAAGTTAGTAGGAAAAACTGTATCAGATTCAAAAGAACATCAGGTCCATCATGCCTGAGTTCTATGATCATTCATAATATATGACAGTGAAATGTTTGCAGTAGTGACAAATGTCACAAATGCCACTATAATTGCTACCCTTTGGGCAGATGGTAAACTTTGTAATGAAGAGGTCAGGGGGCTGTGCATTAAAAGTTGGCGGCTGGCCAACTGTAAGTTTTATTTTGTACTATTTGCTAGTAAGAAACATATGTTGTACACAAAGCACTGAATTATCTATTTTTATCCACTTAGTAATACTGTAGTACACGGTTCTCAAATAATAATGATGCCTCACTTCGGTAAGACACATTTTGTCCTCTGAAGAACTTGCAAGCAAAGCAGATGAGGAACAGGATAGGAAACAGGCCCAGAGTGACATGCTTGGTTCACATATGAGAGAGGAAGAGCAACAACTGAGAACACAACTCAGATCCCCATGCTCCAGCTAGTACCTCAAATACTATGTCATGTTACTTAGCCAAGACAGTAGTGGGAGTTTTGTTACTATAAGCACACTATTCAGTTACGAGTGCGTGTAAGTGCATGACAGCATTTGGGATCCATTGTGTCTAGGGCTTACCACTGAAAAACAGCCTAGGAGAGTTTTTTGCTTTTGCTTTTTCAGAAACCTATCATTGACACAAGGGGATAGGTATCAAAAGAGGCTTGAAAATGATTTATTGAAAAATGTAGTTCTTGCCAACTGAACTAGACAGCTGAATGTAGAAGCAGCTCCACTTTTATTACACTAACATAAAATAAGAGGTGTACATAGTTCTGGAGTCCCTCAAAGGTCCCTTCATCAGTTATCATCTTCCATTCCTGTGAAAGGAGCACTGAGATCTACAAATCATGTGTATCAGCCAAATTTTCTCCTCCCCCCAATCTMATAAAGGTCTCTTTATAGCAAAAATGCTACTGTCTCTCTCTCTCTCTGTGAAAAAATTCTGCTACAACTCCATTATGAAGAAGGATCTTAAAAGATAAATAGCACTACAGAGCGCTGTTTGTTTTTACCAGCTGCTTTTGTGAAGGAGAGGTTGACTGGTGTGTACCTTTGTAAGTACAAACTAAAAACAACAGTGGGTGACTTGTCATTGCATCAAAAGCTCTATTTCTATTTGATTCCTTATAATGTGGTATTTATTAAATATAATTATGAAAAAAATGTAAATGACAGGACAGCAAAGAAGGACTTTTCTAAATAAACATGCCTCATTTCAGAGGAAAAAGAGTGACGCTCAAGAGTGATTTAAAAACACTTGGGGTCCAGCTCTCTTGCTAAGAGGAGGAGGTAGTGCTAGACCTTAAACAAACGCGTGTAAACAGCATGGTGAGAATGAAAACATAAAGTAAGGGCAAATGGGATCAATAAGATAGATGATAGATAGTAAATGGAATCGAGTAGGAACTRGGATACAAGACAGATGTGGAATTTCAGGAAAGACACTGATACAGATGGCAAGACAAAATAAGTAGAGCCAAGAGAARAAAATAATTTGATCATAGTATCTTTCAGTAAAGAAAAATCTAGGGTTACACTGCCAAGGTACAATTCTTACAAARAATTATACTTACAATTCCAATCACACAGATAGCCTTGTTTGTACTGTAAGGCTGCATGGGCTAATACTTAAAAAGATACGTCACTACACTAAATACTACTGCATTTTAATCATGATATGTAATGCAAAAATGTATAATAAACTCATTGTTACTACTTTGAAATAACAGTAAAATCTTGTGGTAAATTGCTAACTTCCTCTTTGGCTTTCTGCATAAAAGTACGTCTGAAAAACAGTGCTTTGCATGAAATTGGAACAGGAACGCTTCGCTTTTTGATATCATTTGAGACCTGAATCTCAGTGTATGTGGGAAATGAGAAGGCTGCAGTAGGCTTTGCAGCAGAACGACAGGTTGTGTGCYGTAAAACAAAGAGAGAATTTTGGCGCATCATATTGGTGTGAAGAAGCACTGCCRTGGTGCTGTCTAAAAGGTGTGCAGGGAGTGGAAGAATAAAGAAAACAGAAACAGAGAGAGAAGCCAGCTGTGGACAGCACTATTCGAGTTTTTTACTCAACAACCTATTCTAGAAAATGTGAAAGAACATCATCATCATTTAAAACCATTTTTAAATGATTACTAATATGACCTCAATTATGTTTTCCTTGCCTGTATCCACGTGCTTACAATCTGAAAGAAAACGGTGAGAATGACTTCTAAAGATGCCTGATAGTGCATGTTTTCTTGGAAGTATATTTTCATATTAAGCAAACGTCAGTACAAACACCTGCAGTTCGTACTGCTTGTAACACTAAGAAATAAATGTRAGGTGGCTCACCACCACTCTATTCACATAAGGTTATTGTTACTTTGTGGCTGTTACTGTGTGTATTTTTGCACTTTGAAATGTAAAGAAAAGCATGTTGATTATTAAAAGCGTTGCTCCTTGTTTACAAAAAAATGAAGTAAATACTAATATACAGTCTTCAGTGAAGAACAGACTGGGAATTACAATGGATTTTGAAGGAAAYACTCTATCAAAATTCTCTGTTTCTTTACAAGTAATTTGTTTAACACTTAATTTCAAGATAAGTGCAGAAACAAACTGTGCGAAAGATGTTGAAATTAATTTTAAAATTATTGCAGGTACCACGACAAAGAAGAACAAAGTTGTAGGACTTTGTACTTTTCATTTCTTCTTTCTCTATTTAACACAGCTGAGTACCCAAAGATCAGTGTGTATTAGTCAGCAGCAGAGAACAAGATTCTGTGCTGAACTTTGATCAGAAGCATATTAAATTTGTATTCATTCCCTTCTCTGTTGGCTGAGACATTTGGGTAGGAAACAAAATCTTCACATCTCTTTGCTCTATGCCTCAGTAATGTGGAAAAGGCACTAGTTGCCCAACCTTTGCTCCATCCTTTGCCCCTTCTGTGAACAATTGCAGGGACGGCACAGAGGCATGTTTTTATATCCTAGTATTTTCATGTCACAGTTTGTCCCTGTAAGTGAAAAAMCAAATGGTGTTTTTGAGCAGATAACAGGTCTGATCCTTTAGGCTTTCTGGGCCTGAAGAAAAACCTACTCATGCCAATGAAAATCTGCAGAGCATTTTCTGTGGTGAAGTGGTTGAGAAAACAGCCTGTGGGCCCTTGCTATTTGTATACAAGGTAGAATGAAATTAGCAGTCAGTTAAGAACTGAAAGTTGCAGTATTTGGCATGGCATTTTGTTATTAATTTAAATTWTTTTCTTTTGCTTTCTTTTTAATTTTTGAATAACAAAAAAATAACATGAAACAAAAGTGATTCATTCCAAAAGAAAAGAAAGAATGTATGTATTATTGCACTTACTGACTTGTTACTGATGCACTCTGTTTACCCACTTGTACATTGCCTATCTTATTGCAGGAACTGGAATATAATAAAGGACTATAAGTGTGTGGATGTAAGTTACAAACTTCTGAGATTAAACAGTACTATTTTAGTTCCTGCTCTTGTTGTTCAAACAATTACACAGGATTCCACACACCACCATCCTGGAAGGTGCTGAGAGATTGCGTCAATCCGTCAGGGTGTGCTGCATAGTACTTTTTTTGTTATATTGAATTACACACTTGTCAGAAATTGGGATTAGACTTTCATGCATTTTGTCTAGAAAGTAATTTTATTTTTTTTTTAAATATCTAGTTATTCTGTTAAAATTATRTATATTTTTAACATATTGAACAGAAAATTGTGTTTTAAATTGCTTATATGGTGTGGCTGGATCAGAAAAAAGAAAAAAAAATCAGTAGTTTTTACAGCTCCCCATAAAAGAAAAATATAAATAAAGGTATTTTAGTGTTGGTGTAGATCAGCATTGTCAGGAAAACACCATTAAATCAACTGAAGTTAAAKTCCAAAAGTAGGTAAAAAAATAGCCAAATAATCAAGAGCCCATTCCTTAATTTCTTAAGTGCAGTAAGAAAAATTTTCTCATCCTAAAGGACTGTTATGGTAAAGATTAGGAAATAACCGGATAGTAAGTAAAGAAGGAATAGGAGAAGCACTGTGACTTAGCATTCTCRGGTTTTAAGGTAATTTCTTCAGTCAAAGACTAACTGGTACTGTTTATTTATGAAACAGTCCATAATAGCTGACTTATTGATAAATGATTCACAACACGAAAGCWTATGTAAAATTCATATGTGTACGTACAATGTTGGTTGTGTACCTTTTGCTTGAAGGCATCAGAAAGCTACTGGTCAGGACAACTGCATGAATTGGGACATTTGGAACAAGTGTCCCAGTCTCTAARCTCCTTATTCCTAATCTGGAAAAAAACCCTGCAGGATGCATTTGAAAGTTTACATTTGTGTCAGAATTGACCTTCTCAAAACCAGATAGTAACAATGGAGYTCCACAAGATGGGCTTCAATATCACTTTCTACAGCAGTAAGTAAAAATAATCCATTTTTACAAAATCCATGAGAAACTATAAGGGCAGCTGTAAACCTTACTTAATTCCCCATTATTCTAATGTGATTCTATTTGGTAGGCTCATGATTATCCCTTTTTCCTGTCTGTTTGGGATTTCCTATGTGCTCTTCTCTACATTTCTGTCTCTTTTTAGACAATCCCGGGTTGATCGTGGCCTTTTCTATAGAGGACACTGGTAGACTCTTTCAGGGAAGGTAAAACCGCTAAATTGGAAATAAACAATGAATTTGAGGGTATTTTTATTCAAGTACAACATTAGGGCAAATGCTTTGCTTAGGTCAGAGCTGTGGCACACTTGTTGCCTGAATTTATTTAAAATAATGCCTTTGTGTCTGTAACRCAGAACTGATTATTAACTGAGTATTCCCTCATTCTTTGGAAAACTGTATTGTACCATGTTAACCTCAGAGAAAATAAAATAATATCAGTCCAAATTAAAAAGGATTATCTACTCATTGGAAATAATATGGTTTTATTTTACTTTTTCTTGACATAAAGTCTTGGAAATTTATTTCGTTAGCTTGCATAGTCAGGCTTCTGTTAAAACAATAATTGATGCAAACTGCTATGTAGCATAATATAAWTTTTTTTTTATAAATAAGTAGAAGACAGTAATATTGAACTGTGTGTTAGAAATCACAAGCTTCTCATAATTAGTAAGAAACTCCTGATCAATTTGCAACAAGGTATAAAAAAAAAATATGTAAGAAACATAGTAACTGAGTTTTTCACCTGCCAGTATTATGGGATTGGTTTAAAAATCAGAATGCTTTTAGTAAATTCTTAAAAGCAAATTATTTTTCTAGTAGTTCATGAGTAAAAGCTAAGAATTTTTTATTAAGAGAAAAATAASAAGGAATCCTGATATTCTAGGCGGTGATGTGTTAAGAAATTAAAACAATACAGTTAAGGGATTAGTAACTGAGAAGTCAGAGGGAAATTGTCATCCAGCTGAAGTCTTTYTGATAGAATCCTAATGTAATTGGTTCTTTGTCCTTCACTGTTTGACATTTTATCCATGAGCTAGAAGAAAACATCAAATCATCTAAGATAATTACTGTGGATTACACAAAGACAGATAATGAAGAGGCCAGGTCACTGATCCAGATCACTGAGGTGAATTCAAACAAATACTATGTATTACARTACAGCCAGATTAAAAAGAAAAAAMCAACATACATCTAGGCCCAAAAGTAAAAGTAGTACTTACAGGATAAATAAAATATGAGATCGTTGGGATCATGGTGAGTAGATGGCTGAACTTGAGCTTGTGTTGTTAAGCTGGCCGACGGAGGGAGGTCAAGTTTTGCCCTGCAGCTTTACAGTCACTGAGGGACCAAGGCAAGGCCAATGTGGGGAGCAGCACAGGAGCTTCGCCACACAGGGAGGTGGCTGGGGGCGACGGGRGGCCTGAGGGCCCTCACCACAAGCTGCAGCCCCAGCAAAGCCAGGCAAGGCGAGCGGAGCAGGCCTCAGCACGGTCACCACGGTAGCCRCAGGCCGGTGAAGCCCCTGCCGAGGAGGCCTGTCCACGGTGAAGCCAGGAGATCAGGTCTGCAAGGCAAGGTCAGGGTCAGCACGGCACAAACCCAAATGCGGTCACTGCTGYCACTTTTCTGTGGATGCGTTCATGCCGTGTATTCACAACCTGACAGGCACCACAGTTCACAAGTCCTGAATCTCATTAATATCTGCATTACTTAGCTCATCTCTACTTCATAAATAATGAAAAGACGTGAAGTCTACCACTAGGAAAAGCTTACAATGGTCACATTCAATTGGCGGGAAACTTACTGATCCACGCACCTTTAATCATTCTCTGTCATCCTATGAGGGGAGAGGTCTTTTCTGAGTAATCGCTAAAAGCGGCCCAAAAGGGAGAACACAGCAGTTGTGTGGGGCGTCAGGAGAACAAGGAGGCTCGATGCACTGGTATCTAAAGGTGTGACCGAGCGTTTTACTGCTCTAAGGCTGCTCCTCACCTGTGCTGCTGCRAGAATGAGAGACCCCGCAGTCCCTGGTGTGGAAGCTATTAAAAACGCCCACCAGCACCTGCTGCAGAGGACCCTTTGCCGCCCCGGGAGGCACCTGTGAGGCGAGGCCCCGCCTYCTCCCGCCCGTGCTGCCTTCCAGAACCTTCCGCCGCCTGCAGCGGCGGCGCGCGCTCTCGGCTCGCTGCCGCCACCGGGGTGCGCTTGCTGCCTAAAGCCTGAGGGCTGAGCTGCGTCCTGCTCCTTCCCCCCTGCTGGAGTGAGCTGAAGGGAACGGGACCCGTTCGTCGGCTGCCGTTTCTCTTGAGGCGGCATCTCAGCACGCAGAAGGGTGGCTGGGCCTCTGGCGGCCGGCGGCTCCTCGCCCCCGGGAGAGGTAAGGGGAGCGCGGCGGCGGCAGCCCGGCCCCGCCGTGTGAGGTGCRGGGCGCCATGTCGTGCCGCAGGAGGGGTCCCGGGGACTGCTCCTGCTGGCTTTGTCCCAGCGGCGGCGGCACCGCCCTCCTGTGCCTGACTGCCACCTCAGCCGCTGTGGGCCTTGTGCGCCTTCATCCGTCAGGTCGCTCGGGGTGCAGTCCAGTTGGTCTGCAGTTTTTTGTTGATTTAACCCAAGTYTGTCAGTCAGACCTTCACCAACAGGGGCTGGCTTGCTGCCCTTCTCCCAGGGCCGCGTTATCAGTTGTATTTGTCTGTATGTGGGACGTCCTCATCCCTCCCAWCTTCCTCTTTAAGGAACATGCATATGTCTAGTCCAGCCGTTTGCAGGTGAGCCTTTGTGGCGTTTATTTTTGGCGGTGCCTCCTATTGTCTTTCTCAGCTAATGAAACAGTAGAGAGTCTTGAGGATGAGGTCCTGGTAATCGGCTTTTATCTTCATTTTAGAAGACAGTGGGGTAGTTCTCACCTACTTGAGTAAGCCTGTGTATGAAATTACAATATACTTAATCTCTTATTTAGTGGGATCACTTCCATGCTACAGTTAAAATTACATGTTTATTCAAGCAGGAGCTAATTTAGAGAGAGGAAGGGCCTTTCTCTGTTTAATTCATCATCSACAGTACACAGAATTGAAAACGCGAGACTTTGTAAGAGGGGAAAAAAACAAACTGAAGATGCGTTTTTGTGATCCACCAGCATGTTGTGGAATTGTTGACATTTTTCTTGGATTTTAATTGAAAACTGAAATACTTGGAATTTGTAACTCTTACAAAATCACTACGGTAATTACAGCTTTCTCAAGCTTAGGTGTCATTTGTGACTGATAGCAGTGTTTGAAAGGTTGACAAATAAAGGGATTAGATTCATTGAAATGAGACTTAGTAATTTTTAATTAGAATATTTATTCTTCTTTTCTGAAACATTTCTTAGGTAATGATTGGGTGTGGTTTTTCTTTTTTTTTTTCCACATGTTCCCCACAATCAAAATGTCTAAATTAMTGTCTTTTTCCATTCGTGCTGTGTGTCAAATATATAGATGATTCCTTTAGTTTTTAAGTTGTGAAGTTATGTCACTGAAAATGATACTGTACTTTTAAYTATATACAAAATACTTTTTTTTTGAAGCCTATATATTTGTGTCTTTATTTACTGCATGTTTCAATASAGTTGAATTTGGTAGACTTTAAACAGGTGCCTGAAGGTAAGCATTCATGCTGGGCTTGTCTGAATGAGGACTAGTGGCTCAGTGAAATTTAATGATAAAGCTGGAAGATCTTGGCCACTGAAGTTCCAGTTGGAAGGCAGAGAAGCTAAAAAGGGCTTACTGACTAGTAAACAGGGCTTAAAAGTTGCGGTTTTTCAAATTATTGGTGAATTTTACAAATCTGTGATCTTAGCTGCTTCTTTTTGATGGAACTGATAATTAGCATTATTTTATGCTGAACAGGTGAGATTATTTAACATTAAGAGCAATACTTATTGAGGGTGTGATGGTGGAAAATTAGGTGTATGTACTGGTGGGAGAGCTCATTTAACTGTAAGTAACAGTTTCCATTCTAAAACATGGGGATTTCATTTATTCACTCTGTGTGTGTGTATCCTAAATTGTATGCGAAATACGTAGTTAAGACAGTTATTCAGAAGTCTTTATATGGATCCCTTGGTGTACACGGTAACATGGTCAGGAATTCATGGCTTCCAGAAGCTGTGAATATGAACCAAAATCCTGTCCAGGATGATGATCATCATCAAACTCCTATTAAACCCAAGGTATAACGTTCAGGCAGGACATTGTCCATATGTTCTATTTTCTCATCATGATTAATAAATAAATCACATTCTCATTAAGAATACTCATTGTTACTACTTTTCATTAGGGATCTTTGGTACTCTCCTACAAAATTGATCTACTTCCTGTTATTCTTGTATTATGCTCTTCTGACTTATCTATTTATTTTAAACAAAGAAACTAGTTATGTAAATTCAGCTTCACAAATGTATCACAAAATGTTCTTTCCCTTTGGTAATAATTGTATCAAATATCCAAGTTGAAGGAAGAATAATACAATTGTTTCTGAGAAGAGRTCTTTCTCCTGCACATCTCTGTAGGATATAACTCATTAAAATGTTATGTTCCTTTTTGTTTTTCATCACTGTCCCCTTCATAGTAGCATGAACCTTCTGTGCATGTGAATTGTATAACCTTCTTGCTTAATGCTGACTGCCCGTACTTTGTACATTAAGTGAATATTGTCACTGCGGTCCATGTGGCATCACATAAATCTTAAGAAATACTGAAAAGAGTAGTATTCATGTTAATATCAACTCTTGTGGCACTCCTGTACTTGCTGCACTCCTTCAAAACTATTCCCACTTGCAAGTCTCCTTTGATTCAAAATCTGCTTTCATTAATCTACTCCAGTAACTCAAATATTTTAAGGTAACTTTGTAGATTTGCTCTTTATATTGGGCCTCTAAAGCTTTGCAAAAGTGTGGATAAACTGTATTACTTCTCTTGCATCTTTCTTGTAAAGCATCTTTTTCCCTTAAGTCTCCAAAATGTCTTTGTTAATATCCTTTATTAATGACTGAAGCAATTGAATGATTTGTGAGGAAAGGCTATTGTATTCTAATGTCCTTACAGTATGCTGTAAAGGTAGGGAAACCAAAGGGAGGTATGGAGCAAAGCTTTGGTTGGGGAGTTGGACTTCAGCTGGGAAGCTTCTCCTGCTTCAGCAAGCTCAGAGGTTGGTTCGTGTGAAGACAGGGGTTACCATGTTCACTGAACAGCGTCTGCAGCAGAGGAATCTGGTTGGCAATCACTGAATTTAAGTGCTCTTCTGTTACTTGTTTTGACACTTGTGCTGTGACTAGGGGCTCTGTTAGTCACCGCCTTTTCTACTGAGAAGACAGAAAAGTCAGCCACAGTCATTAATTAATATTGTGTGTTTTCCTTATATATACTATGTTGGCTATCTGTAACGGATATTCTCTTGACAGCCTTTCTTTTACAACTGCCCTGTTCTTGTCTTAGTGCAATAACTATGTATTAAAATGGTCATTGTAGGTTCATGCACTTTTTCTGCCTGAGGAGAGAGAGAGAAATGAGTTGATTTGCATATCTAATGAATAATTTAATGGAATATACATCTGTGCTACTTCATCTCATTCTCATTCCTTGTTGCAGATAATTATTTAACAGAAAATACTGTAGAAAAGCCAATACTGGATATGTGTGCAAGCAATATAATGGCTAGTCAACTGCAGTTAATACCTTATTATTTTAAAATAACATGTCTGTTTAAAATTTCAGACTAAGTCTGCTTCCTCAGTGGTTCTTTGGGCTAAATATTAGCTTCAGATATTATCAGTGGGGAGTGGATCATGCTATCCTTTTTCCCTTGGCACATGATGACGAATGTGTTAAAGATCCTTTTCAGGTTAAATTATAATGCTTGGAATTTGTTTTCCTGTACAGTATTGTAATTTATTTCAATTTCTGATTGATCAAGTGTCATCTCTTRAAAGTATGCTAAGGGTTTCCTTATGCTCCTTTTGAGCCCTACCAAAGAGCTCCAAGTTAAAATCCTCATAATGCAATCTGATACAGGCTTAAACTGAAACAGATGTTAGTGYGTGAGCCAGTGAAATAGGCAACAGTCACTGCTACACATACACTTTTTATTAAATAGTGCCCTAGAGGCTAGAGCATAGACTGGTTTGTGTCAGGGCCATGGTTGTGCTRATGGGCCCTAATTGCCCTGACCAGACTTAACTGGGGCCTCCTCTTACCCAGGTCCCCTGCACAGTCTGCCCTTGGTCCAAGGCCCTTGCCTGTGCTGTATCACAGGTATACCTGTACCCAGCCGTGTCTCCTGCTGTCTTGGCTTACTGACTGTTTTTCCTGGATGGACCTTGGAGCTGTGCTGTGGGTAGCTCCTCTCCAGTCTCATCTCTGGTTTTGTCTCCGGGAGGAAGGTTGAATTTGTGTCATAGCTTGCACTCCAGCCCTGCCTCTGGCCTTGCCTTCTACCTCCCTGCATACACCCTGGACCTTGCCTTGTCTGGACCCTGTGGAAGCTGTCCCTCTCCCAGCCTGGCCCTGTTTGATCCTGTGGGACTGTGTCCCCTGTTTGGTGAGGCTGCCCTTGCCTGTGCTGTGATCACCCTCAGTTCGTAGTTTATCTCTGCTCTTGGAGCTGCCCACYTTGCTCTTCCCTGACAATTTATTTGTAACATTATGTTTGCGGTCTCTTGCAAAGTTGTTCAAAAACACTGTAAAGGTTCTGTCATCAAGTAAAAGCTCATATTGGACAACTTCCACAAAGGATCTTGTGTAAAAAGAAATCCACTTTATATTTGAAGGAGAAACTTTTCCTGCCAGTGGAGTTCCCAGGTGACATCCAGATTAGCAATATTGCAGAGACTTAATGGGCAAAGCAAATGGAACCTGATTAAGGAATGTTTCCCTTAAAGGTAATCTTACAAGCATAAGCAAAATTGACAGTTGCCATCTGTAATCTGGAACTTCGCTAGACTTCATTTGATTTCTGAAAACCTGTGAATTTAGTATAAAGAGAATATCTCTGTGGTTTGCATAACTTAATATGTTTAGGGATGTGAAATGCCTGGACAAAAAAGCAAGAAAGGAGAAGGGGAAAAAAAAAGTCAATCATAATGATATTTCTGCTTGCAAGACTATTAAGACCTGGTAGAAAACTCTAGCATCATGGGAACAGAATGTCTTGTCTACCCYTTTTTGACTGTATTTAGCATCCAGAATTTGCTTTTGAAGAAATTAAAGCTATGAGTGAGAATATTTCTTCTGAAATTCAATAAAAACAAATAAGCATTAAACAGTAAAATCTGAATGTATTTTTATTGAAGTAACTAGAATTATTTTAGAGCATTTTTTATTCTTTAACATGGAATTAAATCAGTCTTAAGCTGTCTAAGAAACAGGAGTAATTTTGTAGAAGATGACCCACAGAACTGTTTGGTATCTTAAGTGTTTTGCACCATTTTTGTATATTGGTGCTCTTGCATTTGTGTCCAGTGCACTCCTGTTGCTCCTCCTGCTCCCTGCACTAGTGTGGAGAGCAGTTCAGGGCAGCGTGCTCATCCTTGGGGGTGGGGGAAGCAGAGGTATCAGTCTGGTAGTGCTGATGTGTCAAAAAAGGGGAAAAAGGGATGTTTCTTGTGCTGTTTCTGAGGAGATACAAAATAGCTCAAAATGGTATGACATGAGGAAAGAACATGCTTTTGAAAGCCCTGAAGGGACTGAATGTTTTGTAACAGTAAGTTGGTTTGTTAAAATATACTGTTATGTGGAGGATGCGCAAGATGATAAAGCTTTTCTACAGAAGTGTATGTTTTCATTCTGCTTTTATGGTAGAACACTTCTGTTCAAGTAGTTGGATCTCTGCATAGGAAGAAAGAGTGTCTAGTGTGAGAAAGGTAATGGAATTACCTGAAAAAATGTGATACAATGGAAATTAAGTATGTAATGGGTGAAAGACAGGTAGTTATAGTTTATATTCCTTTCTTGCCTTCATTTAAACTGCTAAATAAATGATGTTCAGCATTTCAGTAATGGAGACATGATTTTATTCACTCAATATTTAATAAAACAATAATTCCATGAGTTTACTTGCACAGAAGATGAGCTACAGGAAGAATCCAATGGTAAATGGGCAGTCTGGCAATCCTTTGAGGTTTTTGTCATGTATGCATAGCTTCTATAACACACACCATGTTTCATCTTTTATGTTTCTGTATCACAAAGATAACTATGGGAGCTCTCTGCAGGTGTTCAGCAGTTAGGAAAAAGTTGGAAAAGATTAGGACTTAAACAAAGAGTGTTTAGCTGATTAGGCGACAGGAGAATATTTTAGACAGCACACACAACAGGGTGCTACTACAAAGACTGTTACAGTATCAAACTAAGTAACATTAAAAGGAACAAGATGATTTAAATAGGGATTATTTTTTTTTAGCTCTCTGTTAGGGGTTTTTRTAATGTGTAACTTTGTCGTACTTCAGAGTACCAAGTAAATCTGCATAGCAGAATTTCKAGTGAATCTTGCAATATTTTTTGGCTGTYTTCTTTTCAAACTTATTTTGCAATTACATAGAAATTAAATAGTATCTTATTGTATATTTCCACCCTGTTTGTAGTGGAAACACTGAACTTTTTTTTTTTTTTTTAAAGGAAGGCAGCGTGATTATAAACTGGTAGCCATGAATTTTATAAACTTTTTAAAAATTGGTGATAGAATATAGTCCTCAGAAGAATTTTTCGGTGTTACTCCTGTGAGATGAGAAGACCAAATAAATGCTAAATACTTTTCATTGTGTTATGTAGCCTGAAATCCATTTCATTTCATTTATACTAGTAAGTTTGCTCTGGGAAAAGAAAAAAGAAAGTTAGCAAGAAAACATTAGATTAATTTACATAAACATGGAGCTGTTACGGTTTTGGGGTCTTTGTTGTGGTGGCCCTTTCTGTTGGATCACTTAAGGCCCTACCAAAGTAATTTAGTTTGGGACTTGGTATGTTTTTAAGGCTTTGAATCAGATGTATTTAGTTTTCATGAGTAGTCCACTTCAGAACTTCCAGTGTGGCTCAAAATCAGGCCATTTTCTTTTTGAAGAGAGCATCAGGAAAATCAAACACCTGGACCAAATTTGAACCAGTGAACAGCTACTTCCTGTTCATCTGTTGAAATTTCAAGTAAAGACATGTAGAATAGTAGTCTTAAATGTTGTTTTGTACTCGGTACTAGGTAGAACTGCAGTGTCTGACAAAATGGCAGACTTAAGCAAAAGGAAGTATCATTTGGTTTTGATGCTTCTGAGAACTTGCAAGTTCATATGGCTGCAGCACTTGCTGCCCATCATGTTATTTCCCTTGTATGCAGGCAGCTCTAATTTCAGAGATGGAAATGAGTTTGCACTTTCTTTACCTGTTGTACTGAATTTTTTAGTCTTCTGCATGCCAGGGCTTAGTGATCCTCCTCATCTCCAAAGACTTGTGACTGTGCCTGTTTCTTGTGTGGTAGCATGAAAATGATTAAAGGATGCTCTCTGCACCACCTTCAGAGTCATGTTGAAGATTTTGGGAATCATTATAAAACTTACCATGCTTGGAACCACTAGCTTTGTAGTAACACTGGTGGTATTTTTATCAATGATCCTGCTGACCTTCTGTATTTTCTTACAGAGTCAAATTTCTCATTAACGAATCTTGTGCCTTGTTATCTGACTCTCTGATGTCAAAGTCTATATTGTGTATGTCGTTTTGTTGTACATTTGTGTCTGACTTGAGTGGAGTTTTCTACCCAGAGTTTTCACCCAGTTCAGTAAGTCAAGCTGAAAATAATATGTTTTCTTCAATACTGGCTGATTACTTAAGATAAATCATGAAAATATTTCTGGGAATGCAGACTGGATGTCTCTTACTGTGATTTCTTTAAATTGGTTTACGTACTTAGAGGGCTCATTGAAAATCTGGCTAGATGACTTTGTTACTTCTGGACTGAAGAGCTTGTGAAATTTTTACCCTTTGACTTCAAAAGCATCTCTTCAGTGATTAGGTCCACATTCTCATGCTTTATGAGTTGGATAGAGAAAATTGTGGCTCAAGTGCTAAATAACCTACGTTATATATTACATGTCGGAAACTAGATGAAGGTCAAACTTTGGCAGACTAATTCCTACTAGATCAAATGGCTATGCCATGTAATCCAATAAATCATTTATTTTTTGTAACATTTTTATTTTTAATGAGAGCAGGATGTCTCTCTGGACTATCATCCACTTAGTAGTGGATTGATATGAACCAGGGGCAAGTAATACAAAGTTTTCTCCCACTCTAGGTAAAACTATTATACCTATCTATTCTTCTAATATAATGAAGTGATGGTGTAAACATGCTTAGCTTTTCCTTGGTTTATATATTGATTTCTTTCATTTGAAAGAAAGCAGTATACACTTGTAAAGAAAAAGGAAAATTAACATTAAATGCATGGTTTTATCCAARAGTCTGTATACAAAGTAGAGAATGGCAAATTGAACTAGCAAGGAACTGAAAAAAAWAACTAAAGAACTGTTAAGAATATCACAAATGATATCAAATTAGCAAGCCATAGTGGCACGCTGCTTAAAATCAGTACCTGACAAAGTTGCTTGAAACYAGTGCCTAGCTAAAATGCTGGAGAGACTCCTTGTGAACATTATACATGCATAACTCATTTGTCCTAATGCTCTGTTGTGCAGTTTGGCTTGATAACCGTTGCCTCGGTGGTTTGGTGATATCAAAGATAAGAGCTTTGCACCTTCCCCACCTGGTAGAACTCAGTCTGATATTTTGGTTAGCTTAAATATCTTTTTCTTGAGTTTTTCTCCCACTGTTCCCTGAAGCACAGAATCTGCATCCTCTGGTTTTTATGTCCCAAGGTGTCAGCATAGCATACCATGGCAACTGCAGATTGAACTCATTAGCTAAAGGTGCTGTCCTTTCTTTTTAATGGTGGCTGTATAATATTTCCGTAATACCAGTGAAACATTAAAGAAGGCTAAAGTTTTGGCTTTTCTGAGTATCTGAATTTTCTAACTCAACTAAGTCTTACTAAGATACGTAGTATAATGATGAGTATGGTATTTTGGTTAGTGCCTTTTTATTGATGTGAACTGTTTCTACCTGGTGTCTGGTGAAGATAAGTGAACTAGTCTTCAGTTCTAGAAAAAAATGAATTAGTTAGTGCAGTAAGTAAGGGGACAGCAGCAGTTGAAACATTCTTCAGAATTTGCCTTAATGCCATACTATGAGAGCTAAAAGAAGTTTGTTTCTGTGATGGTGTTTAACTTGCTGAAAATTTACATAGCTTTCTGTTGGGTTAGTTGCGTGTGAATTTGTATGTCTTATTCCATTAACGGCCTTAAGTGGAACACATGGAACTTGAAAGTGGAGTCTGGTTAGCGTTCCCACATTAGGATGAGAATATGAAAACTTGTTCTGTCTTAGTTACTATGCTGCCTTTACTGCTTTAGTAAATCAGCTAACCAGTTTGCCATGTTTCTTAATCTGTAAAATGGAAGGGAATGATTCCCTACACAGAGTGAATTTGATGCTGTATGCAAAGTGTTCTGATTACTAATACTTACCCTTTTGTATTACATGCATACTTCTAGTCAAAGATTATAAAGTGCTTTAAGTAAATCTAAACACTCATTTGCTTCATTTCAAATGGATTGTATATTCTCTTGTTGTAAATAGAATAACTTGCTTTAATTYACAGTTAACTGCTGACAGAAGCAGAACTGGATCTCTATGAGGGGATCCTACCGTCTTTCCACTCAATAACTTAGTTACCTTTATGGGTATATCTTAATTTRGGGTTTTAGGGAGCCCGTGGATGAAGTGAGATACATTACTAGCATGCCTATTTAATGGATCTCAGTTTGAAAAGTTGGAGTACTCTACAACTGTTAAGGGTGATAAGCCAGACACAGAACACAGTGGCTCTAGACATCCARCAGCTGTGGGTATATTCTTCCACTCCTTAACCTGTAACGGAGGTTACTCTCCTTAAATCTCACTGCGTTTGTGCAGTGTAAGCTTTTCAGAGCTGAAAAACTGGGCTATGTAAACCAGGGCATATTTTGGAAGGAGTAAGAGGAACAGTTAATTTTCTGTGGTTCTGCTGCTATAGATTATATAGTGGTACACACTGTCCATTTTTTCAGGTGACAGAAAGGAGGCAGTCATGCATTAGCTTGTCTTGGGCTGTGAGTCTAATGTTAGTTCTGTGTGTTAGCATAGCTGTTCAGCTATTTTCATGTCACCTTATCTTTGACTAAGCTTGACCTGGGCTTGCATAGTTCATTTTGGAAAGCCTTGGTAATGTAATAGCTGAAGTAGGTTGTTTTTTTTTTTTAAAGAATAAAACAGAGAAGGAATCTGATTTTTATGGTTATGATATTTGCTAAACAGTCTCAGAATACATAAATAAAACCATGTAGTACATAACTGGAAACTTCTATTTTAGCTGAGTGGACATTTGGGATTGTTTCTGTACTGAGTTATTCARCTTAGCATCCAGAATGGAAGTACAAGCTACTGCTTATGTAAAACTGAAAAGTAGCCTACAGAAGAAAACAAGAATCTGGGAAACTACTTCACTAGAAAGGGATTTATCAGTGCCTAAGTTTGTTTAATATCTTGAGACTCTTCTTTGCAATTTATTGTATCAAAAGTGCCAAAGGCTTATCAATTTCTTGTTGAATTTATGTGCCTTTCCAGTACTGATAATTGAAATGCTGTAAACCTGAATGTTGACTTGCATAATATTTGTATGTTTAGGGAATGGTGCAAAAGCAATGAAGAAATTAAAGATAAATTTTCTTTCCTTACATGATTAAAATCTTTGAAAACAAGAAAATCCTGTACAGCATTAGAATGATGGAACTAAAAAAAGTAATCATTGTCATTTTTCTAGAATGGACAATATGGGATTTTTTTTTCTCTTTTCAGCCTTTTCAAGAGAATGTTCTGGTGTTTTGGCCAGATCATAGGAAAAATGTCTTGCATTTGGCGGTAGGGAGGAGTAGGAAAAGGAAAACCTTAGTCTGAAAGCTGTTGACTTTCACAATCTTTGTCTCAAGCCTAAAGTTAAGTAAAACAACAGGAAATCTGACCTCCCTAAGTCTAATCAGAACATCAGGAAATGAAAGTGAATGGTTCTGGGCTCCAGTGTTCTCAAGACACGACATCTGTGAGGTAACAAGCACGGTGGCTGGATTCTGAATAGCCGTCTGTTCTAGGCATGCCAGCCCCAGGTAACCGCAGTGAGCTAGGCTGCTCCGTGTGGTTGGCTGTCAAAAGAGGTAGTTCGCTCTTCTCGTTTTCTGGTTTAGTAGACRTTTCATTAGAGATCCCTGTGTTTACTGTGTGTTTGACTGAAAATTAGCYGACAACTAGTACAGCAACTTATTTAAAAAGTAAACACAGTTAACAAAAATTGCATAAACCCTTAAGACAAACTTGGGATCTGTAAAGTTTCCTTACAGTGGGTGTCTACAGTAAGCTTATCCTTCAATGTACTTTACCAAAACTGTAGTCTTAACTGYAGTTTATAAATTTTCTTTGTTAGTTGACTTCAGAGGCACCAGGCAGTCATGTGCCTCAGAGGAGTCTACTGCGGAGGACATCTAGCAATTTTACTTGAAAATAAAATCCAAGTAATGCAGTCAGGCTATATAATTCATTTTCTGTATCTTACCTGTCAAAAATAAGACCTTTCTGGATAGCAGTACTAAGATTTCTAAAGTGCCTGGAGATCTAATTCTGGAAGTTCTTGGCTATTAAAAAGAGGAGTAATTCTGTCAAAACTCATGAACTTATATGGGCATATATGTGTATCCAGGAAATACATACATTACCTATCCTGCTGTTATGATTTTAGTTATGATAATCTGTAAGAATTTAGAACTCTCGGGGAAAAATGTGGACTATGTTTTAGCTATTGTGTTTTCTTAAGTATTCTGCTTTTTCACTGAACAAGTCTTTGGTTATTGCCAGAAAAGCATGCATCTTTTTTTTGAAGGACATAGTTCTGTGCAATCAAGATGACAACAACAAATGTCAGGTTTCAGCATGTTTTAAGTAGGCTGCTGCAATGCCACATCTGTCAGTACTCAAGACATGCACAGAAACCACTGCTGAGGTTCTGTACTAACATGACACCACAAAGGGTGAGGCTTTTGGAGTAATTCCCAGGAACAATTCAGCTGATTTGCTTACCTGCTTTGTAATGTCTTACCCTAGCATTGATATGAGTCAAATTCAAAAGGCAATAGTTAGATTTATTTTCAGGATGCTTTTTTTGCCCACTTCAAGAGTTCTTTTATGATTTCTGACACTGCAGGTGCCCAAGACAGTAGTTTTCCATTTTTTGAATTTCAAAGAAGGAGAAACAGTTAGCCCTTCGGTGTGGGGGAAAGTGATACTGAGCAGGAACCCATGTGTTGAAACTGGTCCAGCTCTGGCGGTTCTGCGCTCTGTATTTGGCAGAAGATTAGTGTAATGGCCATACAGTGATGCTATGAGGAAATTACTGTATTATCTGGGCACAGCTGAAGAGAATTCAGTCCAATGACACAAGTATGCTAGCGTTGCCAAAACATAAGGAAGAGAAAAAATCCTCCACGTATCTCTCGAGGGACAGTTTGTCCTGGAAGTACTTGAATGCTGTGTTTGGGCACTTATCCCTTTTGTCTATTTGTCATTACTGTGCTTGATTCATTGAGAAGATGATCCAAAGCACAGCATCATCTGCCCCTTTTTCTCTCAAGTTGAGACATTTTTCACTGTTTCTAAGTGAAACTTCTATGATTTCCGACTTCTGTGTTTTAACTATCTTCATGTTCTCAAGCAGAAAAGTATGTCACTTATTATTGTATGTTGGATACAGTTTATGCTTTAGAAGTGCTGTGCTTCCATTTCTACTGATATTCCCATCGGAACTTCTACTAGCTTGACTAGGCACTGATTCTGACCTTGAGGTTTTTTTTATGAGGTATTAAGATCATCATACACCTGTGTTTGAAGTCTGAATGTATAATAATAAAATGGAATCATATATTGTATGTTTCTTTCTCTGGATACTTTCTGATTCTTCTGTTAAATTAGGCCCTCTTCTGCACAGAATTGGGTTCATGAGCAGTGTGTTCCTGTACTCTGAAGTAGCCAAAATACCAAACTGTAGTCTTTTCCCACAACATAGACTTGGTTGATTTTAAGACCTTACCTGGAGAGCAGCATCGTGTCTACTTCTAAAGATTGTCTCACCGGCCTCCTCATTTTACTATAGCTTAAAATTACCTGTGAAGAAATAATTTCCTTTTGTTTATTTTGATTCTGCCACCTATTGGTTTGCTTTGCCCTCAAGATCTTACTTGAGAAGAGCTTGTGCATAGTCATTGCAGGTTTATGTTCTCTGTTCTACTAAATCTTAGGCTCTTCAGTTCCCTTTTTGAGCCCAAGGGATTCTAGTGTATCAGTCATGTTTAACAGTAAATTCAAGTATTTAATAGTATTTTGAAAAATTCTCCAAAGTATGTGCCACAGTGCTGGTTCACAGAAGCAACAAAATGCCTTCATTTGACAGTATTCCATCCTTTTTGAATTGATTACGATTTCAAGTAAACTCTGGCTGATATTGTAAATAGGATTCCTTAATGAGTCATTTGCATATCTCTGAAAACAATTTGCAGTACTAGTTGGCCAAATCTGAGACAATAGAAAGCACATGGCTGTGCTCTGCTTCATCAGTGTAGGAGCTAGGAGGGTCAGTTCTAGGGAGATCAGGAGCTAGGAAGGTCAGTTCTAGGGAAGTCACAGAGTGTAGGAAACGTCTGAGTGAGGAAGAAGAATCCTGGGTGCTTTAATGACTCTGTCCAAGCCTAGTGATCCTAYTGAGAGATTAGGACAAGATCCAGGTGTCTGTAGTGCACTGAAGACAAGATTTGAGRTGTATCATATACCTTGCCTCTTATCTTTTCATGACAAGAGAAAATAGATTCAGAGCATCTGTGTGGTTGAAATTCTAGAATGGAATATGTTTAAGCACTTGTGAAGCCCAAGAAGTGCTACGCCTGAGATCTTGTGTACTCATTACATTTTCACAGGAGTTTAAAATGTAGTTATTGTCCCAAAAGTGTGCCAAGAATGTGCTTTGTTTAGCGGTGGGAGAGGGAAAGCAGTAGTCCTTTTGGAATAAGGATACTATTAGAGCCAAGGGTACTATTAGTGGACCAAGAGACGGAGCCAGCATCACAAACTTTTCTGACTTTTATTTTTAAAATACAGCACAACATAGTAGCTTTTGGATTGCAGCTTTGGATATACTGATCACTGCTTTGACTTCCAGTGTAACCGAGAATGACAAGACATGAAGTTACATCTAGCTTGCCTTGAGTATGAATGAGTTCAAAAACAGGTATGTATGCAAAGTTTTAATAAAATTGGCTTGGATAAAGTTTCTTTCTTTCTCTTTTCATTTCCAGCCAAAGTATTTCCAGTTTTTCATTTATGCGTGGCCTAACTTTCTTGGTTGCTTGCTTACCCCTTTTGTTTCAGATATTAGTTAATATTAATTGGATGGATTGAGTTTTTAATCAAGAGAGAAGGGACCTGAGTACTTTAGGTTATTTCTGTCATTTTTCCATGCCCCTCTCAAAAAAAGATTTCATTTCTTAAGTGGAACAAAAAGCATCTTTATGCTATAGTGGTAAAAGGAAAATTCCTTTCTGTTTCAGCAGGATAAGAGACCTTTATCATATCTTTTAAAATGGTTTAAAGTGGAGTATTTTTTGTCATCTGTCAGCTTGAAAGGTCATGGTTTAGGCGGTCATTCCTAAGCCCCTTGGATAATGTTTACAGTGCTCTCAAATGACTTAAAATGGACTAAATTGTTTTCAGCCGGCAGTAGTAAAGGTCATGGAGGAAATCTGTTTAGTCAGCCTTGCTTGCTTCCTAAGTACACATAGTAAAAATGTGCCATAAACTGCAGCGAGAAAGAAGTTTTAACTTTAAAAGACACTGGAGGCTAAGGGAATGGAATGTACCTCTTGTGGATATAAATTGCTTGACAGAGAATTTCCTAAGCAGGGGTTGTTATGGCAAACTTTTGTCCAATCGCTGCTAGCTTCTACCTTTTCTTTTTGTTGTCCCCTTTCACATTACAGTTCATTACTTGGAGAATTTGTGGATTTAGGGGCATATTCTAATCTCAGTGTGGGTGCTTAGAACTTCTAGACACTCTAATGAGAGGTAGGCATGCTCTCTTAAGGAGGTGGGGTGGGGGTGGAGCAGACAAAAAAGACTATACCTCAGTGTTGAATTTCCTGAAACTCCTTTTCAGCCCTCACTTGCAACCAGAATCTGGTGCTGTAAGTCTCATTATGTTAGCCTTTGTGCAGTACCTCACTGTCAATGTCATCGTGTTGATTACAGTGATAGTTCTTGCTGAGTAAGGTATTGCCAAATATAATGATCAAATAGTCTTACCATTAAAGAAGAACAAAATAAATTACTGTCTCCAGTTTGGCATGATACCATGTAGCAAGGAGTAAGTTTAGAAGCTCCAGCTACAAACTAATGCTACTGAGCTGATTCCAGGCAGCTTCTGCTGTATTTGCCAAGTCTTTGAAAATTGAACTTTTAAATGGTGCTTATGGCCTGTTTGTTAGTCAGTACCTAGTGGTGGTGGTGTATATTTTATCTAAGGCATCTCACATCAACACAGTTGTAACTTATCCTCTATATATACACTTAAATAAAAAGAATGTGCTTCTAACGGTTCAAAGAGATTCTCATCATACTGTTGTTTTGATTTAAGCAATCATAGGGACAGATTCTTAAGACTGAATTAATTCAGTGTAGGACCAGTGAAAGAAAGGGCAAAGTGGCAGGTTATCACATTTATGAGTCATCTGATCCTGGGGCTGGTTAAGAGTTGATAGAACTACAATTCCAGGGGTTGTCTACTGAGCTTTTGTTAGGTGGTTTGCTTTTTTGCCTTTTTTTTTTTTTTTTCCCCCTCCCCAGCCTACTGTCTGTGTTACACAAAGGGAATGAAATAATATTGAATTGCAATGTTTGCCTCATGCCTTCCAAGGACTGCAGTATGGTGCAAAAGCACTCAGAAATAACTCATCTGTTATTCATGGCTGAGGAAGAGAAAATAAAATCTTTAATGGGTTATTTTTTTTTTAAATAGGCATGATTAACTCATATGCCGTAAAAATTATTTTATTTCGTAAACTGACTACAACCAAACCAGTTTCATATAATTTAACTGGTTTGTCTCGATATGCAAAGGAAAACAGAAAAGACCTCCTTCCCCAGTATGGTCAGCATTTATTTATTTATTTATATTGCATTTAAAAAGGACTTTATCCAAGGTAGAATATTCTTTGAATCAGTTGAAACTTTGATATAGATCAGGAGAATTAGCTGTTTGGTTGTACATGAAAAATTTCACCTGTGAACCTACATTTAAAATCTATTAATTGTAGGAATAATAAAAAACCCCAAAGAACAAGTCCCAGCATTAGTTCAAGTACAATAGCATGCAAGTAGCAGTTTGGCTCTTTTGGTAAGTTGGAACTATTCTGAGAAGGTATCTAACTCTCTGGTCTTAATACTGCATTAAGGAATTTCATTGGTCCTAATGTTGATATCCCCACAAGCCTCTTTCCAAACTTTGGGCTGGATACTGCCACACCACTCCCAGCTCAAATTCCAGTTAGGTGATAATCTGTCTTTGTTCATCCCCCCTGTCCCTGCATCATGTGTACCTTTCAAAACTGCATTTTGTTGTTGCGTAGTGCCAAGTCACATAAAGAAATGCAGTTTTAAGATGAAGAGCAAGAAAGACTTTGCATGGATTGAGAGATTAATTGTTCTGTTATTCACTCCTGAAAAAATTGGTGGGTTTGTTCTTAGTCTGATTCTTCTGTAATCCAAATGACCAGTGTTTACTAATTTGTTATGGAAAAAAAAAATCATATGTTTGGCTGTAATTGACATTGACTTTCCCTTTGAAAAGGGTAACGTCTTTATCCAGACATGGATCCTGGCACRTTGCAGGCAACTCTGCTGGGGCTCTGGAGACAGTCAATAATGACCCAAAGGAACCCCTCCCTCCCTTCTGCACTCTCTGCAGGTACAAAGTATGCCAATGCTTGACTGAAAGAAGCACCAGGAACACTATGCAAAGGCAAGGGTCTGTCTAGGACATTCCACAGAAATCCATGACATTGGGTCTGCAGCATCTTTGTGTATGCAGAAATGGGAGCATCCAGACATATCCAGGATTGAGCAGTTTTTTAAAAAATTATTTTTTCCCAGCATGAGGCTTGATAGATGTATTTATTATTTTGACTGATGGACAGTCATTGACTTGTAAAAACACAGGTTATGTCTGAGAATGTTAGGGAAAATGTTGTTCTCTTCTTCAGTGCAAAGCAATATGTCTTCAAATAGTAATTCAAGCCCCAGCAAGAATGCTGTGATTCTGTATGCTTAAATCTTTGTGTAGTTGATCAGGATTCTGAGGAACTCAGGTCTTCCAATTAATGTGATTTCTTCTGATACTGAGCCAAGACATTCCTTTTTTTTTGGGGGGTGTGGTTGTTTCTTTTTTTGTGTGGACTCTGCAGCACAAGAATTATGGTCTCTTAGGAGAGCATTTACTTTCTTAAATAAGTCCTTTGCTCACTGTCAGAACCCTGGGTGCTGTAAGTCTTAATGGCCCTGACCAGCCAGACTTGAATTTTTCAGCTGATTTTCCAGCCTTGAGATGCTGATGACAGTTTGTATGTACACACTTACATAAAAACTTTCCTGTGACAGAAAAAGCCCTCAAAGTTTCTTTTTTAATTTATTTTCATATTGAGTATGTTTAAAATTCAGTGTATTTTAGGTGTTGCTTTTATTCCTTTTTTATTTTAAGATGGATTCTAATGCTATGGCTTTGGGTCAGGTTTCTAACAATATTTGCCTGTGAATTTTCTCATTATTCATGTCAGTCCAACCTTTCCAGAAATGTATTCTCTGAGTTTCAACAAATGTGCAGCAATTAGTTTGTCTTTTAGTAACTGGTATTGTATACAAATACTATTTTTCTTCTGTATTTTCTGGAAACCCCAAAGTGGTAGGACTTTTACACTGGAAGTCTCTGAGGAACCTCTTTTCGCATTATAACAAAACAGTTCCATTCCAAAAAATGAATGCATGGTATACGATTAATTGTTAACTAAAGTTTTATTCAAATCTTGAACATAAATAGTATTTTAAAGCTCTTCTGTAGGTTTGTTGACGTCTAGCTTCCTGTAATGTCATATACTGTCTCCCTTTCCTTTAACATAATGCCGGCTAAGAAGATGCTTTTCGATGCATTTGAATATTAAGGATCATTCAGTCGAAATTAAACTTCCAAGAAGTAGTTACCAAAAAGGAAAAAGTCCTAATGAAGTCCACCCAAGATAAAGATGCAGGATCAATACTTCCTTTATTGTGATAAATTCATTGCTGAGTTTATATCAAATATTAATGTAAAAATTATGTTGAGCTTAAGGGATTGCTGAGTATTACAAGTAAAGAACAATCTCTTTTGTAGTGAAAGCAGGCAGTTTTAAATTAAAAAAAAAAAAAAAAAGGAAGAGCACCTCACTACAGTAAGGCATAGGTGACTATTTTATGGCACCATTAATACTAGAGGAGGGAAAATATGGTTTGGGGAATTTGAATAGGGAAGGAATTTTTTTTTTTTTAAATACAGGGCCCAATCTACATCACTCTGTTCTGTGTGTCTAATGCTTACACTTATAAGCCATGAAACTGTTTTACCAATAACAAATACACTGAATAAATATTTCTAGCTATGGCTTCAGAGCAGTAAATACACAATTTACTTTAGTATATTGTTTGAGAGAGTGCTTTGTTGCAGACCAGGTGAAGTTCCATGCTACTCAGGTAGGCTTATCTTCCGTACTTTCGAGCAAGAGAAAAAGATCCCCAAAGTCCCTGATTTGTAATGCACATGAAATACCCTAATGTGGCAGTTCAGTGGATGCCAGGTGAGTTAGTCTGCAAAATAAACCTGAAGAGTCTTGTATGATTGGTTTCTTTGGGTTTTCTTTAAACCGTAAAGACGGACACCTGAGTTAGTCCTGTATTCTTACTGGTAACTTTGCCAGCCTGGGTTTTTCAACACCTGTTAAGTGACCTAGGTAGCCTGAGTTGTCATAAGGTTTTTACCAAGAGTAGACATGATATAATTTGAGGAAACTGAAAGGATTGTCTTCGTTTCTCAGATGGCATCAGAAATTGTGCTGCATTCTTTGAAGTGATGAAGAGTAAGCAGCAAAGAGTGTGGCTGCTTAATGATCTTTTTCCACAAATATACAGTAGCAGAATGGAAGAGCTAAAGTCTGTGTTTAAATTGTGCAAAGTGCTTGCACAATATACAGTTACAGAAAACACTATGTTCTATTATGGTAATTCTATTATTTCCCAACTAAATGGTTAATTTGGGGAACATAAGTGATACAGCATTATGAAAAGATTGTTTGGGTTTCGTCTTGTGCTTTTGAACTATGTGGAGTCTTTCTGTAGAATCAAATGGACATTGAGTAAGGTCCTGTGATAAAGATTCCATGGAAATACTGTGTATTTAACTTACCATGTTTTCAGTGTTGAATAAATGCTGATTTGAATGTGTAAACTGTGAGTGCATAGTGATGTGATTTTTATTACATCCTGTTGTAGACAAATTTGTGTAGATTAGAGTTTAGAGGAAACTGAAGAATCTTGCTTTGAATACCCATAGACCATATGTAAAAAGTAATGGTGAAATAGAGAAGAAACTTCATTTTTTATATTCCCATAAACAGCAAATTAAGAGTGGAAAGAAATGAGCCATAAAGGCTAAGTAGTCACTAAAATCTGTGAAGTCCAAAAGATTATTTTTTTTTATTATTATTATTATTTAAAACCATTGAAGTTACTTTGTTAAAAAGTTGAATTCCTCCTAATTGCTCTAATCTGGAAATGAAGTAAGAAAGTTTGAATGCATTTAGCTTAAGCCAAGTTTAGGCAGAACATCTGCCATGAATAAAAAATAGTGTTTTGATAGTAACTGTAAAGAGGGTGGGTTTTTTTTGCTTGTAGTAGTATAAAGGAAAAATAATCTTCCTTTAATACCTATTCTCCTCTTCTAGTCTTGATTTTTCTTCTTATTGATACTGTGCTGAAAGCTCAAAGATTTAATCATCGTTTGTCCCTGAGCACATAGCCTTCATATTTGTTTTGAATCTCTTCATGGCTCTAAGTGYGGTAGTTTTCAAAAGAAATAATTCATAGCCATCACTTCCACATTTATGAGTAACTTGAAGTTAAATAGGTGTGTGTGTGTGTGGACACCAGAGAGAAAGTTTTGAAGAAAATATACTTTTGAAAGAACCTTTTTCAATTATTCTTATGAGAAGTAGCATATTTACTATAGACTTAGAATCTTAACACTCACAAATGAGAAAGATAATGAGCAAATACTGTCACAAAGTGCCTGTCTGCTGCTGCAGAAGGTCAGAACCATTTCTTGTTTAAACAAACGAASAAAAAAAATGGCGAAGTCCATCGAGGTTTATTGCTCTATAAATGCCAAGTGATATTCTTAATTTCACATAACTGTGGGAAATGCCCAGAAAACACAAACAAAACACAGAAAATGTGTTTTTTCATCTGAGACTTAGGCACAGTCTTAGAACTTGTACACTCTGTATTTGAAAATACACATTTACATGTATATGAGGTCACTTTATTGCACTTCAGACCTCATTTTTAAGTGATATGACATCATGCCTATGGACAACAATATATTTGCGTACTTCAGTGTGTTTAAGGCATTTGAGGGTAAAAGTGTGTGTTCTTTCAAATGCTGATGTAAAATTTTAGTTGAAATACTGCTTTGTACTTCACAAAACTTCTAAATTTATGAAAGAAAAACCTCCTGTCCTTAAGTAATCCTGAAGAGTGAGAAATGTAGAATTTGGTTGCTTCCTCCCCACTCTCTGTATAACTATTCTGTGGCACAGGACTGATATTTGGTTTGGGTTTGGTGGTTTTTTGGTTTGGGATAGTTGAGTTCCTGGCAGTGGCTAATAGGTCACACAAGGCTTGTTGCTAGTGAGCAGAACTGTGGAGTGTAATTAAATTAGTAGATTTTTATGGCAAAATAGCATATTGGATAAATAGACGTATCACAGAAAGCATGAATTAATTGAAAATAGAAGCTAAAATGGTTACAGAGGAAGGTGGCCTATTAGAGCCATTTCTTTTTCTTGTGTGTTTTTTTTTTTTTTTTAAAAAACTTCCTTTGGTTTTGGTATAAAAGTCTCTACTGTTGAGTTTCTTTGCCATATATATAACTGAACACAAACGGGAGGCTTAGAAAATCAGTATGTCTTTTTCTGGAAAAGTTTGATTAGAACCTGTTACTACCATTTACATTAGCTTTACTTAGTAATTTTAGTTTTACATTACTTACATAGTCTTTTCAATTTATGTTTACGTATGTATGGAGAATTTTCACAGTGTGTGTGTGTGCACGTGTGTGAGAAGTTCAGAGAAAGCTGTGTGTTTCCCTGCCCTATCGCCTTGTGTTGGAAGTGTGAAGCTGGCAAGGCAGTCATTCCCACCAGCCAGTGGAACTGCAGCTCCCCTGGGAAGGGGACGAACCATGCTGGGTGTGTTGCCTTGGCTTTTAGTACTTTACGAAAACAGTAATGCATTACTGAAATGTGCATGTACCTTTTAATGTTTCTGTTACTGTGATTAAATTTRTTTCAGGCAATCAAGTATCCTTTTTATACCCGCATCTGCATTGACCTTTTTGTAGTACTATAAGCTTTCTTAATGCCATCTGAACTTCCCCCTTCCCCCCAAACCAAGAAGTATTTTAATGAAGAAATATTTATACATTATTCATTTGATTTATTGATGGTCTAATTGATCTGCATGGATCAAGGGGTGTAGGGATGCAAAGCCTGCTTTACAAAGCAGCCTGGTTGCTTTGGCCTTTTATGCCTCAGATGGGAAACTATTAAATGTTGAGGTAAAATGCAAGCTCTGCTAGCAAATTGAAAAGATAGATATTGACTAGGTGTTGTGTCACTAGAACCAGACATTCAGGCTCCCTGAAGTTTTAATTTTTGATTTAATTTTTTGATAATATGGCACAGTTGTATCTGTGTGTCTGAGGCAAGGGAAAAATGACAAGCTGAGTCATTAGGGAGTCTGTATCTACACTGTTCTGCTCCACCCCACCTGAATACTGGTTTTCCCCAGGTAATAAAAGTATGCAATAGAACCATTATCTGACGGTAGGACAGGGACTCGGACAAAATTAAACAAAAGATCGCTTTAAAGCTTAAGTTGTATGACTCTAACAGGCACTCATGTATTTTTTTAATGTAAAAATACATGATTATAGCTAGTTCCCAAATGTTACATGTTTGTCTATGTGTAGATCAGTTGCTCAGGCTGAGTCAGACTTTGATAACTTTCTCATAAGTCTCATGGAAAAATATTTGCATTTGGGGTTTTTTCATATATAGTCCATGCTTTGGGAATGGGTGCAGCCCTATTTATTTTTGTGTGAAAAACTTCTATGAACATCTCTAAATGAGAAGTTAAAGCAAAACTATTGACTCATTGTTGGCAGGAGTTGGGGTCCCAGGGTCAAGACAAGACATCTCCAAGTTCTTTGAGTTTTTGTTGGAAATTATGCAATTACCCAAAAGTCAGTGAACAGGAATAGGTAAAGGCAAGCATATGTTAGTAAACTCTACAGTGGATTTACAAGCTTCTCAAATCCAGACTATGAAACCATGTTTTAGTAGGTGATAAATTTATATGGTAAAGTGCAACAGCTTCCAATTCAAATAGCATAAGTTCTGGAAGCAGTTTAGCCCCAGTTAATGAAGCTTCAGGCAGCATGATGTCTTAATGAGCCCCCCCTCTCCTGTTACAGCCTCAGTGTTTCAGATTCTGTCATTACCTTACCAGCATCGATAAACTGGCTGTTTCTGCAGCATGAAGGGTATGTTTTAGATCAGGTCTATGCTATGCATAGTTACCATTCTTGTTTTTCTCAGTAGGCTTATTACAGAATTCCTGTCATCAAAAAAACATGACTTCTGATGCTCTAATAAATGCTGTTATGGTATCAGCAGTGCTGTTTAAGTGAGGTACTTCATGTCTGAGTAGGAAATGCACTGACCATCCTATACCAGTACATGACAGTTTGGGCAGTAGAGGATGTTGTTATATAGATGAGATCTTCTTAGAATAGACATAACATGAGGAACCATAATTGTAATGGCTTTCAGCAGTGCTCAGACTGCTTYAAGTATAAAACACCTTTGAAAACAGGATTTAGGTTAAGTCATTTTAGACACCTCATTATGATTTCATAGTTGTCTTTGTCATATCCATAGTTTTTTTAGTTCTTGTAAGTGGTGGAGTATCTTACCTAGCTGAAAAAAGAAATGTGAGGAAAAAAGATCATGTTACTTCTGAAACATTCTTAATAATTCACCTGTATTACATTGTATTGTTTCTTCTAAACACTTAAGATGATAAAAAAACTTGCTACAATTAAAAAAAGCAAATCTGAAACTAATTACTTCCAAGAGCTATTTCATCTTCTGAAATCTTTTATAAAAGTTTTGGTAATTCCCTTAATGAGCACTTGGTTTCAGATTGTCTTTGGTAATGTAAGTTGCTGTATATGATCAACACAGTAAAGCAGTCTGAGCCATGGGTGTGATTCTGATCTACTTTTTGTGTACCTACCCAATCGGAAAACCACTTATATAACTGAAGTCAAACTAACACTATTTTCTGTTTTTTTCCTTTCCGGTGGCCAACAGATTTGTACCTATATGAAATAATTAACTCTGGGTGCTACAGCATTTTAGAGATAATAGCAAGAACACCTCTGTCTTCTATAAAGAACATAACACAATTCACTCTGTTTCTGGCATCGCAAATTTGTGTCTACTTGCATTCACTGAGACTTSAGCCTTTGGAAGACATACAGAGGCAGTACAGGATCTACCCTCCTGATAGTCTCATTAATTTCATCTTATCCACTACTTTTTGGTCTCTTGTTGAATTTTTCAGTTTGCTACAATAGTGCAGTTTACTTCCATGTCCTTATTTACTTGGTGATGTTTTGTATCTTTATTAGTTAATTTATTGGGAAAGGTGATTAAAAACAAAGCAGAAGAGGCATGCTGGGTGTTGATGCTGGGTGCAGCTTATTAATAAATAAGCCTGTATGAATTGACAAATCTGTAAGCAAACAAATGAGAGAAAGTAAGCCTATTGAGCAAGAGAGTCTGAATTATAAAGTATACTTATAAACTTCTCGGTTGTCAGGGACAAAACTCACTGTTTGTGTATTTCCTGGTCACAGTTACAATGGTGGTGAATTTTGTTCTTAAAATTCTCAATTTGTTTACTCACCTGTGTGACTTATTCATTGGTAATTTTGAAGTTTGCTTTTAAAAAAAAATTGTCATGTTGGTGTTAAATACAGACACTATTTTTTAGTAGGTAGAGTGGAAAGCTAGTCTGGGTCAGCGTTAACTTCTCTCGACTTGTCCATGAAGTGGAATACTTCTTTTTGTGAGGCACRATCTGATACTGGGTCGTATGCTCCTTTGAGTACTGATGAAGAGCTTACTGTTCCTATTAAAAGCAGAGATAATTGTTGTCATACAAATGTACCAATCTATACGATCAGATTATTTGCAAATAAAAAGCTCATGCTTCAGCAAAGGAAACTAAAATAAAAGATCACAATAGAGTGTTTGCATCTTCCTTAGGAATAGTAACTGAGAGGCCACAGTTAATAAGAAGCAGCAAACACTGGTTTTGGTATCTTCAGATGTTAATTTATGGCAGTGGTGGTATTTGCATGCTGTCATAGCAACAGAAGAAGATAAGAAGATAAATACATGGAAGATAAAAGACAGGGAGGCAAGGATGGGGGAAGAAAAGGCTGGAAATAGCAGTATAGATAGCTAGATCTGGTGTCAGCTTGACACAAACTGAATAAATCTGCAGACATTTGTGGTATAAAGAGAATGGGCAGCAAATGGTTCAGCTGTATTGATAGAGATTGTTTACTTAAACTGTACTGTCTCCTTGTGATCCCATGAGAGCCATATGAGGCTATTTCTACAAATGAATCAGTATTTAGAGGTTCTAATTACTTTTTTCCTTTACAAGGATCCATAAAGAAATACTAAGCTATTCCTAATGGAATTAGGGTTGTGAAGAAAATGGAAACCTCCATTTCTGGAGACCCAGCCATTACCTTCAAAGTAAAACTGCATTTGTCCTGGTCTTTAAAAAAAATTAGATAAGCCAATTCACAATTTATTTATTTTAAGTTATGAGAGCGAAGCCATCTTAGAATAAGAATTTGAGAGCAGAAGAGGAATTAATATTTAAAGATTTAATATTACTTATGTACGTTTTAGAGCTGATATTCTCTGATGCACTTCATCTCTGCTTTTTCCAGAATGAGATGCCACTCCAGGAATAGCTCTGTAAGGTCCTTGAAATCAGTTCATAGTCATCTATAACAACTAGGCATATAAACTAATACTAAGTAGACCACCCAAAAGACAGTTTTGGGTAAACAGATTTACATCAAATGTGTTTCAGATACCTTAATTAGATTTCTGTTGCTTTGCCCTAATGGCTGAAAACCTCAGTCTCCTGCTATTAATAGAATATAGAATATCCTTGCACTGCTGTCTGCCTGGGGTATTTTGCCCTCACTCTGGTTGTTATTTCACATTTTAATATACTTGAGCATTAATTGTTTAGTTATTCAATAGCAGAAATAAACTAGACATTCCTTGATCAAACTTGAATTGAAAGGGACTGGACAAGCATTTTAACAAGCAATCCTAAACAAATTTTCTAGTTGTTCTGGCTCAATGAATATTTAGGTATTTTGTATCATGTAGCACAGTTCTGAGAAGAACTGATGATAACCCACCTCAGAAAGCTTTAAGCTGGATGACTGCTTTGAAAGGTGACAGACTTTAGTTAATTAGTTTCTGACACTAATTGGGTAGACTGGACTGGTAATCTTATATAAAAAAAAAAGTATACAAATGGGAACACCACCTCAGACTGTCTTTGAAGATGCTTGCGTCGAAGGTTGTCTGGAATTTCCTCCTTATTTCAGAGKTTTTTTTTAATTTATACAAAGTACAACAATTCCAGTAGGAGAGACCAAGGAGACTTTTCTGGGGTAAAACAGGGAATTTCCAGAAAATGGAATGGAAGCTTAGAATTCCAGAAGTGTTCTGTGATCTGATGTGTAAAATAATATAGAATAATTTCTTCCCGTTTTCTAGAAATCTTAAATGACTCCTTTTATTTTCAGATCTTTCTCTTGACACCCACCCCATTCATTTTAAGTCAGGAAAAGTTGAATGTATGTTTCCAAAACACATTGTAAAGGAATGAGTGGAGAAGGGGGATGTTCAGTCTGAAGTAAAATTTACTTTTTTTCTTTGTATCTTTACTTTTGGGGAACCAGAAAGTGGTTTGTTTGTGTTGCATTGAGGGGTTTTGTTTGTTTTTCTCCTTCAAACCCTTGGTAGGTGCTTCATACCTTGCACCTAAGAGGGAATTTAGGGCCTTAGGACTTCAATTAACTTTGAATTTAATATTAACTTGTTTTCAGTAGACCTACAAAAATTCTGTATTTTACAGCTGAGACTTCATAATAAAAGATGTATTGACTCAGTGAAATTTAATTAAATATATATTATTTTGAACATGACATAGCCATATAGCAGAACTAATTTTAGTCTCTTCAATACTGACTCTCCCCTCCCACGTTGTTTTGTTTCTTTTGTACACATATTTGCCCATTGGAGACTCAAATGAGCTTTGCAACACTTAACGTTAAAATTTAGGTATTTCTTTGGGTGCTGCAGTGCAACTGATCAGTTAATTACCTCGTAGAGATTAAAGGAATCATGCAATACAAAATTCAATTAAGGGGGATGGTTGCTTAATATGTTGATAACTCTTTCTTCAGGCGACCAAAATTATGATTGTGTGGCTAACAGTATTGTTTTATCTTGTGTGTGTATTTCCTATTGACTTTACTTTTCCCTCCCCTCTATTTTATTATAGTCCTAAATGTTGCCTAAGCCCCCTGTAGTTATTTAATGCTAGTACGGAGAAGGGTGACTTTTGGACATTGAAGTGAATGATTAGAAATACATAGACTGAAGAAACAGAAATTCACAAAATCAGTAAGTATAATTACAGAAATTTAAGAGGATGATCCATTGCCCATGAAGTGAGAAGATAGGTTTACCCTTGACTTTGAGCAGAAGAATATGAAAAACTTTGGACATATCTTGTCACTTGAAATGAAATGATGTGTTATATTTTCTTTGGATGTGTTTATGGATGCAGTGGTGATTATAAGATTATTTTAACCTATAAAGTCTAATCCAGAAATTAGACCTACTAAGAGTAGGTCTCTTGCATAACAATGATGCAAGATCTTTCAGTACAGCTTTTGTGATCTTTTGACAGCTTCCATACAAAAGTAAAAGTGGGATTTCTGTATTAAATGCACTGATTCCTATCAGGCCTAGGAATCCATAAGTCTGACACACATCTGCTCTGTCTGTATGTTTCAAGTACAGATTCTATATTTTAGATGGTTACTTTGAGTTACCATGTAAAATAACTTAGTATGGTAAGAGCAGTGTCATAAATGTTTCTTTGAAAATAAAACCACTTGGAAACAAGTTAAAGTATTTAGTTTCTGAGCACAGATCAAAAGGGAAGAGTTAGATTCACAAAATAAGTAATTCTGATGTAGTGGCTCTGGTTCAAGGGTTGAGTATTTATGGTGTTCCTCTGAAAATATGAGAAACTATTGGGTTGCCTCCTTCATAGTATCTCAGGATAGTATTCCCAAGTCTCTTGTTTTAGATGTTAGAACAAATCTTCCCCAACCTGTTAGTATTGTTCCAGTTTGAAAATGCTTGGTCACTGAAGTAGAAACAGTACATTTTGCGCTAACAACTAAATCACCTTGTACATCAGGTGGACCATCTGGATTCCTGTTCATCCTCTAGAAATCCTTTACTTTTAGGAGCTGCCATAGAACCAGATTAGAACTCCTCAGTCAGTCTCGTTACAGACAGCAGTGCCTGCAGCGACTAGGAAATGCTTTTGACCAGTAAAGAGATGAAGTCAAATGAAAATGAGCAAGTTACCTTTATATCTTGCTTAGCCTTTTGTGTTCAGTGGGATGTAGTAATAGTAGTATACATATATAGTTACAAAGCGTGCATACTTTATAACTGTATATTGTGATTATCTACTGACTTACAAAATTCATTTTAATGGCATAAAAATGTATTGATTGGATTTAGTGGTTACTATGTAAAACTCTGTAGTAGAAAGTTTATTATAAACCGCTGCTAATTTAAATATTATTTTAATTTTAAATTATTAATTTTGTCATCTTACATTTTAATTACATTCATCTTTTTAGTTTCTACCTTTTTTGCATTGTTTTTGCAGTTTTTAGTGCACAGGAATATAAAAATAGATGGTGTGTTTACACCTGAAAACACCTCTAATTTCAAACACAGAAAAAAGCAGAGGAATAGCATAAAGAAAAGCAGTAGCAGAGTGTTTGGTCATACCCCCATCTTATCAGCTTCCGTGAGCATGTATGTGTTCCAGTGAAAGAAGCTTTCTCATGCTGTGTCCATTTGGACTACTTTTTTCAGTTTTCTGGATTGAACTTTAAAGAGGGAAAATAATCTAAAATGGGCTCTTTTTTAAAGCAATGAAAGTTCTTTGAGCCTATTTTTCTAAAAGTCAGTTTTATTGTTGTAGAAGTTAAGGACTGGAGAGTTTATTTCCATCAATTTTAGTGGGAAATAAAATGGATTCACATTCCAAGATCAGTTGGGTGCTTTAGAAGATCTCACTGGGTGGGCTGTTACTTCCCCCTGTTTTTTAATCTCTATCTCTTTCTCCAGAAGTCTACCTTCCCCTGAGCGGTCCATCTGACCTTTCTGCTCTGCCTGTCATAACTAATTACAATATCATCCATCTGCAGTGTGTGTGTGGGGGGGAATTCCTAGAGCTAATAAACTCCGGAAAATCTGGGAGAAAACCCATTGTTTCCTTTGACAGGTACAGCTGACTCGATCCTTTTATAGCTGTGGAGAAGTAAATGGGTTTATAGATTTCCTTTTCAGAGAGAGATGTCCATGAGGATAGTAGGAATAACAGTCTTTCTGTTCTGTCGCGCGCACTGATTGTTCCAGGATCTTGTGCAGTCCAGCAGAAGTTGCTTTGCTTGTACAGCTGTGATGCTTCATTTGGGATTGGAGGGAGAGTGTTACAGTAGATTCTGGAAACTTAAATTAAGATTAATTTTCTTCTGTAATCTTTCATGTCCAGCTTTAGTTAAGCTGCAGTGAATCTTGTTTTAAAGTTATTCTGGGAGATAGAAATGTCCAAGGAACTGATAATGAGGAGTTTTATATACAAAAAACCTTTGGAGAGAAAGTATCTGGAGCTCATGTTGACATAACCAGGCTAGGTTTAAACAAGAACTAAACAAGACCTATAGTAAAACTATAATAATAGATTAATGCTTCCATTCCACAAGAAATGTCCTTCCAGCCTGTGTTCTCTTGATAAGCAAAAACGTTTATAGTTGCTGCTGTTCTATTGGAGGGAGTTTGTCATAAAATTCTGGGATGTATGTCAGTATGGGAATAACAATAATAGTTGTTAGAAGTTCTGTTTCTGTAATTATTGCACACCTATAATATAAGTTTCTTATTCAGACTTAGCATACTTAACTTGCTTTCTTAGCAGTAAGAACCCTTGGAAGATGGTAACAGTGGCAGATATTGAATGTATCATTGTTAATTAACAAAGTCTTAAATTTGGTCATAGCTAAATAAATGATTGAAACAAGTTCTAAATTGTGTTAGGTAACTTGTGGCTAGTTTGCTTTTTAATTTGTAAACTGCTGGTGAAAATATTAACAACTGTTACATGTTAAACAGTTTTTGCTTCTGCCTTTCTAGGTAATAGTTTGTTATTCTTGTCACTAGTTAACAATAGTGTTTTTTTTTTTTTGATTAGAGGTTCTGGTGATAGGCTTGTATGCCTACATTCCTTCCCGGGATGAGCATAACTCCTGCTATCAGGATTCTGGTGCAGGTGCAAATTACAAATTTTATTTTCAGGAACATTCGCTAGCAAGTTAAGACTTCATTGAACGTTGTTGCCAATAAGCTAAGTGTTAGAAAGTSAGCAAAGTATATGTAATGCTGTGAACACACTTGAAGTCCTGAAAAACCCAATTGTGTGATATAGCATGCATGATTAATTTAACTTCAAGGAAGGAATTCAGTCTGTCAAACTTCACTGCCAATTGCACTCATGACAACCTGGTGCCTTTTTACAGAACAGTTTCCCTTACATAATACTGCAGGCATTTGCTGTCTGTGAAGTAGAAAAACTGGGTAACGGAACAGCTTTAAAGCAAAACAAAACAAACCCTGAAGGTTTGTTTTTCTTTGCTAGTAGTTTGACTAATGGGATTTTATTTTTTTATTATTATTTTAAATCTTTATTGTTTTACTAAAGTAAATCTGATAGATCTATCATTCAAACCTGAAACCTCATCTTTCCTCTGGAGGATTTCTGATGTCCTTTACCTGAAGAAAATGATCTTAGAAAGCTCAGCAGTAGTATACTACTTCTGTATCACTTTATCCTAATACTAGGTGTTCTTCAGAAGTGAAGACTGAGCTGAAAGATCTTTTTGATGTATCAGAGCACAGGCTGCATTTCAGAACAGTAAACATTATTYTCATGCCACTCAAGTGTTTAAACATTTTTTCCTAAAAGTGTATGTGTTTTGGGGTATTTCTGTACACTGGTTATGAAACTGTAACTGATTTGTTGACTCCCTGACTAACAAATATTGTTTCTAGTAGAGTTGCTACTGATGTGATCAACTCAAAGTTCTGGGTAGTGTCTCAGCTGGAGCAGATTCCTACTTTTGGGGTTATATTATTGATCGTTCTTTTGAAAAGTGCATATTTAAACTGCATGAACACTTGAAGTGTTGTTTGGAGTCAATCAAAAAGGAAGGTGTTTTTCTCCAGCAGTGCTCAATTCATGGAAACACTCAYTATGCATCAAGTAAAAGACAAAGCTTTGCTTTATTTAATGAGCAGAATCCAGTAACTAACTTACTGCATGAATTTGACAATAAAAAGCTTCCATGTCTTCAAGTGCTATCAGTAGAAATACAAGCAGGGATTCCTGGTGTAATTTTGGATTCGGAATAGGTCGTGGAAAGTTACAAATACTGCCAGTATGCATGAAAAGGAGAAAATAGTTATTGTAGGCTGTGAGTAACATCCTTAAGTAGAGTGGCTAGATGAAGCAACAAATTGAGGGCATAACCCTGTGCTATGGTGAATGATGTTATACACAATAGATAGAAATTTTAGTTTCTAATAACCATAGTAAGTAGAAGGAAATACAACTTAGAGGTAGTTTCTCAGAGAATAAGTAGTATTTTGTTCTAATAGTATGTTGTGGCTTGCAAAAGAYTCTATTGAGAGAAGTGACTAATATCACAGTTGTTAGCAGCATGACTATAAACAGGATCAGTTTTTTGTTCTGGCCAAATTCCAAACTGAAGTCTTTGTAAAAAGAACACTTTAACAGGGATCCGGGCCTCTAGCTGGTGAACYGAACTGTTCAAGCTCCTGCCCTGACACGAAATCATAAAGTAGAACTGTCATCGTAGATTAAAACAAAACTTGTCAAGGCTGGTACTTGGACAGAGGAATTCTGTACTATACTCCTAAGCATTGAAATTGTTTGCCCAAAGACAGGATAAGACCGATGAGATCCAGATCTCTTGAGCTGGAAAGGTACATGAAAAGTAACCGAAGTAGTTTAATAAATATTAATTAGATCACAAAGGGCAAAACTGGAGTTGGCAAAGATAGTGTTACTCTTTACAGGGGAGGACGGGAAGGAAGATGCTTAAGGAAAACTTAAGTTTATATACAAGAGATGGTCAGAGGTTTCATTTTAAACTTGTAAAATTCCTGTTCATAAACCCCTAAACGTTGGAAAAGTGCARTACAGCTGGTATACTACCTGTATCGCTGATGCAGTAGCTTGTAGAATATGTAGATGTATAGCTTCATACATCTTAGTTGGTGACTGGTGATTATTTTAAGATTGTGGTGGTTCTTTAATTTGTTGGATGCTTCTGAAGTGTTAATAAACAAAACCAGGTACTTATGACCTAGTAAAAGGCGTACTTTTRGGCACAGTGTATTTCGGATTTCTTGAATCATCTCTTGAAATGTGCATCTGTTTAACTTCACCTTGTGGTTTTGATAAACTAATGTCTTTGAATATTCTAAATATTTGAACATGATATACTTTTCAGCTGCTGCTGAGACTAGATTAGAGTGTTAGGTACRATCTAAGTGGTGATTTCAATTTTTTAATTGCGATCTCAGATTCAGTCCTGTTCTTTGCTGAACTGACAACCTTCCTGTGAGAAATAGTGGCTTGAGGGAATGCTCTGGTAGTCATGCTGCCGCTGATGTGGCACCCTTCTAATCCGGGCCACCATAGTCAATTAAGGTATGTGGCAGAAGATCATCCCTTGACAAGGTGCTGTGTTCTACCATTGGCTTATGGGCTGAGTAATTTTCATTTTTATTTGTCAGTGCTTAGAGATCAAGGAAGATCCTTTGCTTGTCACTGTGACAGCAGCATAAAGCCCTGCCTCATCAGGAAGTCCAGGAATCTTAAGTAGATGTGGAGGAAAAGTAATAAGGAGAAGACAATCAAATGGAATGTACAGAGTTACAAGTCTTAATAGGAGGTGACTACTTCTACATGCTATATAGCATCAAACGCTGGAAATAAAGCAAAAGGGTGGAGAGATACAGCAAGGCGGGAAAGGGGAATGTATGCCAGTAGACTGAAACAATTGAACAGATTGTAGGGCAGAAAAGGCTGTTCAGCTTTTCAGTAGAAGGAAAAAATGTCATGATAAACATTCTAAATTAGTGTTAAAAAATCAACCAAACAAGAAACAATCCCAAAGGTCGCATCTTTGATATTCTATCATCTCTGCTTCTGACCTGGTAAGGTTTTGTGTTAATATTTGTTAACGAATCAATTTTTGTTGGAATTGTGGCTTCCTTGCAGATATCTCAAGGTGTGATATGTTCTTTAGGCAAGGAACAAATTTTTCCCAGATTTAATAATCACTTCTGTGTTGCCCCTCTCCTCCTAGAAGTTGTTCAACATTGGTAGTTACTATGTTCCTTTTGTTTGTATTTAGCTTTATATCCATAAGTGATCAAATGTAATGAAAGAAATCCCAAAACACCAGTAGAAGTTGGTCTCTAATGTGAATTGTTTCGTATTCCTCGAGTAATTTAAAGAAGTGACCCTAAGTAGTAGTAGTAAAAATGCATTTTACATACCAACACTTTTAGCAGGCTAATGGTGGCACTTGTAAAAATAGCAACAGCAGTCCATTCAAAACTGCTAAAAATATCACATGGCTATTAAAGCTTAATTGTGGAGCTCAAGGGGACTAAAATAACAAAGTAAAGGTCTGGCCTTCTGTGTGTGTGAATTGTAATAATTTTTACAAAAATTGTCATTTCTATAGCAGTTCATCTTATATCAGCCACTATTTCTCATTCTGTGCTAATGTTACTAATTCTGTAACGTGGCATATTTTTCTGAAACTTGAGTGCTTGCACAGCTTTTGCRGTCATGATAGTTCAGTATATCCCTATTGACTTCAGGCTTTTTATATTTTAAATTTCTCCAACTTACATATTTTAATACTTCTCTYAGCAGCTGCATGCTAGAAATTTTATTGTCAGCCAGCAGCACAGCTTTCTGCAGGTGCAATTCATAGGATGAAGCAAATGATGAAAGCTAACAAACCTGTAATTTTATGTTAGGTGTCCTAGAGCATTACATGTGTGCAAACTTCCGCTGTTGTTCTGGACCACGAGGTTGGTAATGTCTTGAGAACAAATGTTTCACTGTATTAACTGTGCTGGTGATTTTCATGAACTTCTGATGTATTAGAATGCCTCTTAGGTTTTATTGATGTTTTCAGAAGAAATCAGATGGAGAAGGAGTCAACTACTTAGGCTGTTCTGTCAGACATAATTGCAAGTAGTCTGGCTATGACTGTATATCAACTTAAATCTAATTGTGTCCTCATTTCTGGATGCTTTCATATTCAGTGGTAACGTGTTGAAATAAGTTCTTTCAATGAAACTTGGTATCCGTTGAAGACATGAGAAGGAATACCTTCTTTRTTGGTATCCTTTTCCCAATACCTCAGTGAAGTCACCGTTGGTATCTGTAGAAGTAATTTAACTTTTAATTACACGGGACAAACAATACATATATTTTCATATGTACGGTTTTTAGACCTCGTGCAAAATCTCTTGAAGATAATAAAAACTACGCAATTATTTTATTTACCTGATTGAGACCACTGTCAAAAATGTAGGGGAAATAAAGTAGTGTGATTGCAGTAGAGCATCACAGAGTAAACCAGTGAATAGTCACTTCTCAGCAAGCCTGTTCAGTGAATGTAGAATTCTGCCTGTCTAAAGTGATGACAATTGCATTATTTTTTAAAATAATAAATATATTATTTTGAAAGTGTTATTTAAAATAATCTTAAAATTAAATGCTTTTAAAATTACACACACAATGAAACATCTTTCTGTGTTTCTGAATTCCAAGTGAGTAGACTAATTTGTCCAGAACTTCCAGAAATATGTCTTCAATCAAAAAACAAAGCCAAGGCTGATTTTGGTACAAAAAGTGAAGACTACTTAATGAGGTGATAAACTGAAAGCAATTAAATTAGACTGGAAATATTTCTGTGGCCTTAAATGTAGTAGGAACTGCCTGTTGAAATTAGTGTTATAAATAACTCCGTACTCCCCCACTCACTTCATTTGGCAGAGTTGTTTTGCCACTTAGTTCTTTAATTTTAGGAAGCTTACCAGACCTCTAGACTGCCAAAATACATTAGTTCATCTTGTTCATCTGAAGTTGGTTCAAAGATGGCAAATAAAACATAAATTCATTCCTTGCCTTTGCCTAGTGATAGTTCAGAGTTCAGTTCCAAAGTCTGTACTACGTTTTTTTGACACAAGCGTGCTAAATGCCAATGTCCTCTGCCTTAATCAGAGGGAAACTGTGGACCAAGTTAAGGGCAACTTTTATTGAGTAGCTGACCAAACAAGCAGCGATACGAGCATTTGCATCTTCAGTAAAAGAACAGTGCATGTCTTTCCCCCTTGACTAAACAATTACACAACCACAGTAAACGCAAGCCTTTCCATTTTAATTATAAGCACCTGCCCATCTGTAAGTGATTGTCTTGAGTAAGAGAGGAAGAATCTCTCTCAAAATGAGTCTGAGTCATATTCCAGTGGCATGCAAGCCTCTGGGCAGCTGACTCAGCAGTTAGTGCTGAAGTCCATTCCTGAGGTTGGAAAAGCAGTAAGCAAAAACTCATTAAAAAAAAAAAAAAAAAAGACAAACCAAAAAGCAAAAAAAGCCCAAACCCAAATGAACACCAAAAAGCACTCCCTGCCTCTAAATTTATTAACATCTGATTTACTTATTTATTTATTTATTTAATGTACCTGTCACTGTAGAAAAACTAAGTTACAAAACGCTAGATTAAAAATACTGGTAAAYTGGTGAGGATGGCATGCACTTAACTCCCTCATATAATTAAATGACAAAAGGAGTTAGTTCCCAACTTCCATACTTCTGAGTTTGATGAAAGGAAACAGACCAATATTTTGGTAGCCAGTTCTGCTTTTGATTCCTTGAATGTGCTGTGTCCCTGAAAGGTCAGAAGCTTTCCTCAATGCCYACAGCCATTGCTTTAACTGGGAGCTGGGGCCTGCTGCTACAAGCCAAGGCAAAGCAGGTGCCATGGCAAACATGCTGCTTAACTTTGAGTAGGCATGGAGTAGCAGTGTTTTGTAGGCAGCGTCAAGCAGGTGATAACTGCAAATTATTTAATGGAGCTATGCACCAGGTATATAAAGAAAATAGATGGGAATAGCTGAAGGGAAAATAACCGTGCATACTTTTGTCAACAGTAGTTAGGTCAGAACAGCCTGAAAGAAAAAGGTAGTGCTACAGAGGACTTGTGAATAGCCTGACTTAGAAATATCCCATTTTAGATACGATTTTGCAGTGATTGTTTCTAGATAAAGAAGCTTAGTGGGCTGTTACTCTCTTGATCTTTATGCCCAGGGCTGTAATACTTAATTCTCATCCCACCATTAGACTTTCAATCCATTTGCTTTTATTGCAGTTTTCTATTTTAAAAACCACGTTTCCTAATTCTCTTTGTCACACTTGCTCTTGAAGTTATGTTCTGGTGCTCTGTGCGTCACATGCTTTGGCGGCATATATGTTCATACTGTGCTTTCTCAAGCTGAGATTTAGGGGCACTGATTTTGGTAATGATCAGAAAACAAAAATGAAGTGTTGTAAGCACAAGTACCTCTTCACGGGAAAGAAATACAGATTCACTGTTTCTAAATATAATACAAGTACAGGTAATGTACCTAATAATTTTAAGGATAGCTGTCTGTTTCTGAGGGGAGAGACTTACACTTCATTTTCATGTCCAATACCCAGTTTTATTTACAGCAGTCTTTTCTTTGTGACATCCAAAGCAAAGTCCATATTAAAGGACACTCAAACTTTACAATGGTTTGGGTTGAGTCACTGCAAAAATAATTGCTGAGACAGTATTTCTTCCTACAATGCTGAGTCAACAATTAGATGTTAATTGCAAATTGTTAGCAGGTGTTTTATAAATATATCTTTATGCTAACAACTTCCCAAAATTATAACTTTTTCGGGATCAATGAAGCTGTTAAGGGTTATTGTCCTGAGAGTGGCAGATTGCCACAGAGCTGAGGCTGTGTTCACTGTTAGCAAAGATTAGAACAACTATGTTAAACCATTTATTTGCTTTCGGAATGATGAAGGAACAGTTTCTTTAGCTGTGTTAAGGAAAAAAAAAAAAAAAAAAAAAAAAAAAAAAAAAAAAAAAAAAAGGCACAGAGACAATGTAAATTGGGGGAGAAGAAATGATGTGGGGTGTGCATTTATTTTTTTGTGGTTTAAAATGGGTGCCATTGCTATGACAGTTTGTTTCCACCTGTTACTTTCATCCTTACCTTTTTTCTATACTCTGCATGTCAAATCCCTTCACTCTTTTACTGTGGTTAATTATTCTCAAAATATTTAGTGTTTTACTTCTCTTTTGTAACTTTGATTACACATATATAAAGAGAATAAAACACAATAACACCCCTACACCACAAACCCAGTTTCACATAGTAGACCTTCTCTTTGATTATTCTTATTCACTGACATAGCAGCATCTCTTAACAATTACTTTTGTTGTTCAAAATGTCTTAATTGACTTATTTACTTTACTACCTATAGTGGTTGCTATCTGTACTATTTCAGTAGCTAAAACACAGAAAAGTTGCTTAAGTAACTTGGAATAATAGGTTTTAGTGGCAATTTTCCACTAGAAAATTGAGTCTGGCAGTTGACTTTCACCTTACCATTCAGGAACTCTTAAAATGTAACTTAAAATGTTTATTAGCCAACTTTCAGTAAGTATTCATAGTTGCTAAACTAATCTTCACTCTGTTAATATCTCTTTGTAGGGTAGGTATGGCATAAACTACACAGCCGTATTCTGAAAGTGGTAATGGAATAATTTATTGTCTATTGAGTGCCTTGTTTGGCTACCATGTAATTTGAGCTATAGAGATCCTATATGTGATGCCATTGTAGTTTTGATAGGAGTGGGAGCAGGCTGTGACTTTTTTTTCTCTTGAAAATATAATGTGAAGTATAAGCATACCTGATAATGTTATTTTACAGTAGTGTCATATAAAAGGAAAAACCTTGTCTCATCACAGACAGTTGGAAAGTATCACTACTTTCAAGAAGGAAAGGATATCATTAGTTTTAACCATACATAACAAGCAAATGATGCAATGTGGGGAACAGGAAAATGTGATTACACTACATTTATCTGAATAGATACTTAATTTAGATAGATTTAGGTATTTCTATAAAGGCAGAATTACAATAGGTTTTGCAGGTTAAGCCAATAAAATTATTTCTCAAAATATCTCCTAGGAAACTTCAATTATAAAATTACTGTTGTAAAGTAATTTCCTGTGCAAGACTACCCTATAAATGTGCCCCATATGTTTACTGTAGCACTAAAAACCAAGAGAATGTTTAAATTTTCTGACTCCTTTTTAAAAACAGAATGCGTTAGCATTGTCTGACTCTTTTGACCTTTCATACTGTTTTTAAAACATCTGGAAAAAATGGGAATTGCTGAAAGATTGATGTATGTTATTACAACTATGGTACTTCTATGTTTCCTGCAGTTAATTGTAATTTGAAGCTAACAGTTCCATTGTGATCTGAGTACTGGTGTAATGTAAACTGTCACCAGTGACGTTTTTATGCCCTGACAGCTTTGTTTATAGTGTGTGGGTAATTGTAAATTAGGCTAATAGACTTTTTAGCTAGAAGAGAGAGACCTCTTGTTCACCTTGTTCTTGAATGTGTGTTAAATAGATGCGTACAGCGATTACTTGTTTTGTTTAAATATGTAATATTTTACCCTTAATGTTGCACTTGTCACTGTCAATAAGTAATGATGTAACTTTGTCTAGCTTGCTGAGTGTCATGATTTGGCCTGTTTTGTTTTGGTTTTTTTTATTGTAGTTTTCTTAAGTGAAGGCTTTCTTATATGGGAAAGTAGTATGTACCCATGTTTACAAACCTACTCGATAGAGACTTTTACAACCTTTCTGAAAGCATGTTTTGTCAATAATTAATCAGGCAACATAATTCACTATTCTAGATCTTTAATTACTTTATACAAGCAAGTAATGTTCAATTGCACTGACATGGTAGATATTGCTAAACGAATAATTGTTTAACCATAATTTTACCATTTTGAATGATAATTTTATAACTAGGATTTTCTAATTTTGCCCTGTATGATCTTTGTCATGTTTGACATGACAGGTTTTTTCACAATTTTCCCTATTAAAGATTCATATAAGACTTTGAATTAAGGTTTTCTCCTAAGTATATAAATGCAAAGTGAATTGGAAGTGACTCAGCAGTTTATTAGATGCCTCCCTAGAATTTGTGTTTACATAAAATACATAATCTTGGGGCAAGAAAGAATTGTTTCAACTGACAAGTTTTAGGAGTTAAATAGCTGTATAGTTTCCTGATGCAGTGGGAGAAGTTGTGTGTTACTTCTGCCTCCCTCCATTCAGTTTATCCAAGAGAGAAACTGTTTTACTTTCTGTCAACAGCATTCAGGATTAGGTTTCCTGTTAATGTAGCTGGATAAGGTAAGAAATATTTTACTAAAAACAACAATAAAACTACAGAAATTAAGACAGCTAGGAGATTGTCCTACCACTGGTTTTCAAACAGGACTGCCACCCCACTATTAAAAATATCTAGACTCGTTGTATAATATAGTCTTAAGCATCTCATAACATTTGTATTTCTGCCATCTTTGAGAATGACTTGCTTTTAATCTTCTTTCAGAAGTTTAGAATATCTGAAGAGTAAAATACAGCGTTACCCAATAAAGAATAATTACCATTTAGAGATTTTAATTGTCCTGTGGAATAAAAAGGAAATGCATCTTTGGACTGTGTAGTATAAATAGAGTTGAAATACATTTAGGAGGAGTTAGTCCTAAAAGATGACTCAAATTGTGACTATCCTCATTATAATAGTTTTCTCTAATTATGGGAATTCAACTTTCACAGATAAGAACCCACTGAATAATTTCATAGTAAGAAGGGATCAGTTATGCAAGCTAACCAACTGTATTCTCTGTGCATATGATTGGGAGAGCTTTAGTTTTACCAGTCCTAAGGGTTTTTTTGTGGAAGTAATACATACCTGTTAATAGACTTAAAAATCTTTCTTTATTCTCCTTTTGGAGCATAACAGCRGCATGGCTATTAAAATAGATTAAAGTAGTAAAGCAAGTGAAGGTTAGGACTTCTTGCTAGGGTTTCCTTTTATAGGCATTTGCAGATATTTGGGCTGTGTACCAGTATTGTGGGGCTCTGCTTTCAAAGCAGGAAAGAGGGATGAAGACCCTATTAATGTTAATCCCTTGTATACGAAAATGCTGTAATAGAAGAACAACTCCTTTACTGTATGTGCTGTCAAACGGTTGAAGTACTGTATTTTTCAGTCAAAGTCAGGATGTAAGTATACTATTCCTCTTTAATCTGGCAGTGTAAAATAAAAGGATGAATTCTGAAGTGCCTAATTGGTGTTTCATGCTGCAGGAATTTGATGTAAGATTASTGTATCATGACAAATGAAAGTGTGTGTGGATACATTATTTCAAAGGGAGTAATGTGATGTGTGTATCTGCAGAATGGTTTAGAAGGACTACTGCTTGCCATTTCTGTGAGAGAGCATCTTAGCATCGGCCTCAGAGATACTGTAGCGTTAACAAGTCTCATCAATAAATGACACAATGATCTCAGTAAAGAGGAGGTAGTGATCTGTGTATTTATACGCATAACCATGTTCATGTAGTGAACATAGATTTACATTTTAATTTATTTAAATTATTATTTTGTAGTAAAAGTACACGGTTCATACTAAAATGTACACAATGGTCACCAAGAGCTTTGAGTTAAGGAGTCTGACTACACAATGATGTCTGTCAGAGTTGCATCTTTTGATGGGAGTTCAAGCAGGGCCCTTGAATAGTGTAAAGCCTGTAGTATGCCTCTGGCATGCCAGGACCAAGCCTTGTTGGATTCAGGTTGCTTGGGAATGCGTCCCAACACAGCTTATAACCTCTGTGTGAGGCTAAATACCAGCATGAGACCAATAGTCAACAAGTGGTTTCCTCTGTTATCAGCATCCTTGAGGTGCCTGAGAAAACAATACATTGCAAGGCAGCTGGGCAGGCGGAAAGATGGACTTTAGTAGGGTGAACATGGATTTCCTTTCCCTGTTTTCCACCTAGATTCTTTGTATTTGTAGCTGCAATGGCTATTTTAAATACTGTAAATAAATATTTTGATTCCAGATTCATTTTGAATTCAGGGTGATTTAAAGTAATAACAACACCAAGGATACAGAGAATGTAAAACTCAAACCTTTTATAGTGCTCAGGGTGCTGTTCTAGGTACTGTTACTGCTTTATGCCTATATCTTCATAGCTCCTTACATAGTGGAAAGTACTTTAATGGCTTCCATTCTAGAGGTGAGGAAGCTAATGTTTAAGAAATAGAAGATTAAACCTTATCCCTGAAGCACAATATAAGTGTCTGGGTTTAAGCCCTTCAGAATCTGTTCCAGCTTAAATCTTAGGCTATTCAGTAGAAGAGAGAATGAATGGGATAATTGCATATCAGAATACTTTTCCTCTCCTTTTTTCTATGTATTACTTCATGCTGCGCTGCTTTTATCAACATTTAGAAAACTTCAGTGCTGCAGGAGTCTATCAGGAACTTCTAATTGCCACTACAAGTGTAGAAGCAGTATGTGCCCCCTCTCCCTGAACTGCTTGCGCCCTGTATCATCCCTTGCACAGCAGAATGGCAATAGGCCCTGCCACTAAGGCCACATGCATTTTCTGCAGTTGGATAAGCAGTTTACTTTAGGGTATTTCAGTTTGCTCCTTGGCTGTTTGCTGAGGATAACTTAGTATGAATTCTTAGTATTCTAAAAATAGTATTTAGATTTCAAAACTCCCTGCCTGTGCCTAAATCAAACACATGCTTGCTTCCACCAGCCCTTTAGAATTCAAAGAGTTTTTCCTTGATGGAGCAAAATTCTTCACTGGCAGAATGCTGATGCATTTGTTAATAACAGTGGAAAATAAGAATAAAAGCYGCAGAACAACTGTATTGCAAAATATAAGTCACTTTTATTTGCCTTCAGAAAACTGGAGATATGATTCTGAAGGGAGATAAAGGGTTACATTTTGCTTGAACAGTAAAAGACAAATATACTCTGACATTAAAAATTAAATGATACTGAAAGAGGGAAGAAAAGTAGCTTCCGGATAGAATCTTTTTACTTTGTGATGGACCTGGTTTGTTGGCTCAAACTAAGAAAGATGGAAAAGCTTTTTTGTAACGACATGAATGTGATGGATGGTAAGCACCATCAGCAGTTTTGACTAAGATCTACCATCAGTCAGCGTAGTATTTGATCCCTGTGGGTTTGGAGTTTTCTGTGCAGTTCTGGAATCTGTGTCTGTGCTCTTGGGCAGATGCGGTCTCCAGTGTACCCTACAGTTGTGTTGCCTGAGTCATGAAGGTGTAGGGGAGCTCCTGGAATGTATGGCAGGTCCCTTTCATTATTTTGTCCTCTCTGAAAAGAGGGGTTGGTTTGTGTGCATAATTTTTCTGAGTGTGGTGGAGACAAACCTAAAGCCATGACTGTAGAATGGACCTTTGATGCAGGGGAAACCAAACAAAAAGAATTGAAAGGATTWACAGCTCATCAGATTCAATCTTAATGTGAAAGACTGTTATTGCTTCTTCAAGTAGAAGTGACTATGGTCAACAACACTAACTAGAAGTCTGGTTTTCTTCAATGAGTAGCTCAATGTTTTACTCTTTTTTCCATTTGCTATTTTTCCAGTCTTGCCATGATTGTAGTTCTAGTAGACTTGAATTCTAAGATTATTGTGATAGCTTGGTGTTTTTCTGAGCTGAAGTCACCTGTTAGGAGTGTGCTTTTTTGCCATGAAAGATGGCAATATTGCATTTGTCTTCATTCACTTGCCTTTTAAAAACTTCAGCTACCGGAGGACAAGGGATTAATGAGTTGCTTTGATTTTTTTTCAATAGGGCAGTAGATTTCTCTTTCTCAGTAAGCTGCCGAGATCCTGTCTCTGTGTTTTGAGTATYCTATTTGAACAATGGCATTTACAGTTTCCAGCAGCATTTTTTTTCTGTGGACTCGGTACATGGCAGGAAAGAGACTGCCATATAGACCATGGCACAGTGTTTGCATTGGGAAAATTACAAAGTGTTACATGCTTTTTACTTTTRCTATTTTTTTTCTTTGCTGCTTGCTTGCTAACTTTTAGAAAATAAAATGTAAATAATGATGAAATTAAGCTTTTAGTTATGGATTTGTGTAGCCAGCACCTGCAGTCCGACACGGTGATGGGATAAGCTGAGAACATGACAAACTGAATAGTTTAGAAGGCAGAAGTACAGGTATATAGGATTATCCGAAAACGGTCTGAGTTAGCAAAGAGCCTGAGTGACAAGTACTATAGACTACAGCAGCAGTTGCCATCTGTGTAAGATTCAGCACTCAGTTTTTTCTTAGAAATAAAAAGTACAAGTTCAGATTAACTCATGGAAACTCTGCTAGTGGAGGTTCAGTTCTGCTGAGCTGAAAGTGGTTCAGTAGAATGGAATTCAGTGAATGGTAGTGGAAGGCTCTTGGCATTTAATCTCTCTGCTCACAAAATAGATGTGGATGTTAAAGGCATTGAGGACAGTTGTCTTGTATGAGTCCTGCATGAGTTGTTTTGGTCCATTTTCTCATTCACACTCTGGTTCCCATAAATATGACTTATCTTACAGGGAGGGTCTTAAACTCTAGAATAAAACTCTAGTCTGGAATCATAGCATAATAGGATGTCTTCTGGCTCCCAAACATTAATGTAGCTTTATTCAAAAGTACATGAAGTACCTCTGATTTCTGTTTTTGAGACAGACAGTCTCCTAGTCAACAGAAGTGGTGGATTTGAGTTTGTTGAATTAGTTTAGGAATTTTAAGATACATAGCAATGTCAGGGTAGGTATGCTTGGCTGTATTGCAGCTTATTACATAATTTTCCCTTGCTGATGTGAAGATTACCCCATCACCATGAGTAACTTCTGTATCGGTGAAGATGCCTCTGGACTGATCAGAGCACTACTTAAGGTGGTTTCAGATTTGACACACAAATGTGATATGCTGATTGGGATGTTCTGTCACTACTCATGTCAGATGCCTTTCATCATAGTCTATTCAGATAAGCAGGATTTCAGAGGTCTTAGGTTTTTGCTGTAYACTCAGTATTAATCAGTGACTCAATAAATCTCTGTAGTCGAGTACACAATGATTATCTTTCTATTCTAGCTTACTGCAATTTTTTTTCTCTATTTCTCTTTTCCATGACTTGGTTGTACAGAGCTGATCTCAGATCACAGGCAGGGGGTTAATATCTTATAGTGATCTGGCAGGATGCAATGTCAGTAATTGTCATTGACGGATTGACCAGCTCCATCACTTTCCCTTTCTTGGTGTGCCAGAACTGTTCTCAAAGCTTGCTTGCTCTATCTGTTTCTGTACTACCTGTTCTGAGGAAAAATGCAGAGCTTGATTACCAATGACAAACTATTATGCACCTTTTAGAAGCACTGGTGTATCGTGATGTTTTTTAAAAAATATCATTGCTAACATCAGGAGTTTCTTTGTCGATGTACAATATTTCTGAATGAATTGCACTCTCCAAACATTTTGTCATACTAACTCAATAAAAGATATTCTTTATATTGTTTCTCTTAATCTATTGAATACCATCTTTCTGATTTGCAAATCTAACAAAACATAATAAGATCTAATAATGTAGTGTTAACTGAAGTTGTTAGGGTTTTCAGATTTTCTAGGTGCAGTTGCAACTGTCATTGCCAGTTGTTTTGGCAAGTGGTTTTAGGACTGAGACAGTGGTAGTGTTGAGAAGATGGTCAGAGAAATGTCCAGATGTTTGCCRGAAGTGTTCACAAAAGGCTGCTAGTCCAGAAGAGTTATATTTGCAAGAAGACATAGCACATCTTGAAAAACAAACGGAGTTTGCAAGAACAACAACTTCAAGTGATTCAGTAGTTCCCTTACTATGGGCATCCCAACTGAAACAATTTCCTGTAAGACTTGGTTGAGCCACTACTGTGAAATTGTCCTTTAATACTAGATGAGAAGGAGCAAACATGAATATCTTTCTGGCTTTACTATTTAGGTTTCACTGTTTGGAAAGATGAAGTATCTTCCAAATGTCTGTCATAAATTCTTATAATAGAGTTGTAGAAAGAAGACAAAATCTGTGCCAAGCAGTCTTGATCAGCATACTACTAATACACTTAAGACATTTCTCCTAGGAAATTGGAGCTCTGTAATAGAAAGCATGTTTTCAGATTAATCTAAATGACTGTATTATTAGAGTGCAATGGGATACTCTCAGCCAATCAAGAATACTTTTYTCCCCAATCAGTCCATGGGGTGAAAAGCAGATGCATTATCTGGTGCCTGTTGATGGGAGCCAGGAGGAGAATAATCGGCCAAGAGTTATCCAGTAAGCATATGGATGATACACAGATAAGAACAGAAGACAGTGCAGTGTTTCCCCTCTCATTTATACTCATTGCAGTCTGAGTTGCATAGGTGGGTCCTAAGGAATAGCAGTACTATATGATGCGCAAACTAGCAGTACAACCATTGTGGCCCGCTGAGAAAACATTTCAGTACAACACTGCTCCTGTCTAAACTTAATCTGAATTAATTAAGCAGGTATGTGGTTTGTTCACAGGACAAGTATTAGGTAATGGCATTGAGTAGAGAAAGATCTAAAGTGCTTTTCTAAGAAAAGGTAACTTAGAGGCTCAGTTCTAGTTGTTACTCATATCCCTTTCCTCCTCTCCTGCACTTTGGAAACCAAGTGGTCTCTCAAAAGGAGAAAAAGTAAGAACTTTCTTCTTCCTYCTGACTTGTTTTACAGGGAGAGGTCATTTGGCCAGTTGAGAGCTACACAGATTTTTGTACAGAGACACATGTGACTGTTGGGAACCATCCTGGGTTTAGAGTGAAGAAAAGTAGTGCTTTTCCGTGTTGTAAACTGCAGTTACTGTCCTACCAACACACAAAGGGTGAACTGACATCTTGGTGCAGGTGATCTCACAGTGGTATGAGAGGACATGGAGGAAGGGTAGTAACAGCAGGTGTACATGTCGCTTGTTTCTACAGTATCTGTTGGTACTTGTTGGATTTTAGACAGGTTATCTGTGCCTTGCATAACTTTGCAGTAGGCTTGATGTAGTGAGGGGGAAAAGTCTTCTAGAACAGACATACTACACAAGATGAAGACTTCTTGGAAAAAAAAAAAGTTTGCTGTTCATAGGACTCAGCAGGTATTTTCCTCCTGCATAACTCTTTGACATGCACCTGCCCTTCTACTGTACTTAGGAATGGTGCAGCCATAAAGTTAAATGTAGTCCTTTTGGGCAGGGAGGAAGAATAGTCTAGAGAGGGAGTAGAATATTTATATAATGAATAAAGGCTGAAACATGCTGCAGGCTTTAATTAAGCCTCCAGAAACATTGTGTCAGAATAAAGTAGATACCAGCATGAACAGAGTACTGATCTACTATTCAGAGATCATAACCTTGGTCTAATTACATTATTAGTATATAAATTATTGCATGAATTATTTAAAATTAATATTACAGATATTAGTTGTCATTAATAACTTGGAGGTGCCTTTTTGTCACAGAAGAACAGATTAATGTTATAATTACTGCATGAAAAATAGATATTGATGAAAAATTGCTGTTTGAGACATATCATTGTCATTACATTACGTATTTTTTTCTATTCACTTTTCTCTGTTCATTATTCTGCATTTCTAATTATTGTCTTTGAGAAGAGCTGTTAACTTTGTGATTTATTAGCAGATACATAGATATGGGATATTTTAGCACCTAAAAGAATACAGATGCTTGGTTACTTGTGGAGGGTAAAACAGACAGAAGAAACTCTGCAACAGCTTACTAAACTAACCTGCGAGTAGTGCGACTACAGTTCGTGAATCTGTGCTGACTGTGAAATACTGGTCTTAAATAAATGACTTGCCATTTTTTTCTTCCTTTGCATTTTTTTTTGTGCCCTTCACCTTCTTGAAGATGGTGAGAAGAATCAGCAGCGTAATTAAAGCCATGATACAGATTGCAAGAAATCAGAGGTGTTGACATTTTACTTCAATTGTTYAGTGCCAACTGTTGGGGAATACTAGCTAGACAACCATTTAACACAGAAAGACTTCTCAGTTTGAGATCTTCAAAACTCATGTTGTGCCTATGTTGTGCCATTTGTGCAGAAATGTTCAAACCCCTATTTGCTTGTGAGCTCCTGAAACTGCTTAAAGATGAATAATAGCTATAGTTAAAACTCACTGAGGAGTGCCCCCGTAGACTGACTTTTGGAGTAGAAAGGTCTTTTGTGCTTGAATCAAAGAATCCTGATTTATCTTTGATTAGATAAACATTTGGGCTCTAGTAGCAAATATATAATAACAATCTTCTACAAAATTATTTTAGTGAAAGAAACTGAGACATCTTTCTGTGAGTGGCTTATCCACAAATTCTGCTTTCTTCTCATTTACTGCCTGCTACTTTACTGTATTCCATATGTGGAAGTCCTTTCAGATGTYCTCTATTCAGGAGCACCTTAGAGTTAGGTTAAATTTCCTGCTRTGTAATTGTATGCTTTTCTTATCCTTAATGCATTATGTACATCCYTCTTAAGTTTTTGGGTGTGGTGGGGTTTTTTGGGGTTTTTTTCTGCTACCAAGCAGTTATGTTTCTGTTAATTCTGGGTCATATGTGAATGGCCCAAATCCATTGTTTTCCAGCTTTGTCACCAGAGGAACAAGAAGGTAACAGGAAAGCTATTCTGCCTTTTGTGGGAGGCTGTTGTTCTTAGCACAGCTGTTCTATGAAACTAATAAACTGCTGCTTACTCTTAAGCAATTGCATCACTCATTAAAGATGCTTTTGTGGCTGATTCCTAAGAAAACCAGGATTGTACTTGTCCTAGGTTTTAAGATTAACAGAGGTTTGAGAGTTTTAACAATTCTGACAGGTTTCATTTTGTCACTGCAAGGCTGGTGTCTGATAATGAAGTTTGTAAGTACATAACAAGCAGCTAGTAGATTCAAACTGCTATTTTCAGCAGTTCACACATTTAATATATTTCTTAAATGCTCAAGAAGGGACATTGTGCTTTTCTGGTACAATGATTGATCGTCTTACAAAGGACTATACAAAGTTACTTTCCTGGCTGGCAGAGCTTCTGTTAAATTTATGCTTAGTATGAAAAATGACTTTTACTTTGAATAAGTATCACTGAAATTAGTACAGTATTTAGCTTTAAAAAGTAGATGAGCAATTCTGTAATATTTATTCTGTAATATTTATTTTTTCTTTCTTTTTTCCCTCTGGTAGTTAAAGGAAAACTATGACTTAAGAACTTTACTGCTGCCTACACTATGTCAAGTAGGCTGGATGAAAAACCTACAGCAGATGAATTCTTGAACTGCAGTGCATTTCCGTTTTGTGTAATGGGCATTTTTCTTTAAGACTGCAGGATGATTTTCTTACGTATAGGGATGCAAGCATTTTGTGGTGGGGGGGTTTATTATTATTATTTTTATTTATTTATACAAAATATGGAAAGCAGGAGCGTCTTGTGGCTGTCATTAGTTGTGTGCTGCTCAGTCACTTGATCAGCTTTTGATCACAATCATGTTGTGATTAGGACTTTTTTTTTAGGTGGATCAGACGCATGAGTATGAATTGTCTTAATCTGAAGGTTTAATCTGAGTCTTTGTTATTTTGGCTACAGTTTTCTGTAGGAGCAGTCACTGCTATGTTATCTGCTGAGCCTTGTTATGATAGGTGTGTGTTTTACAGATCAGGAAGGAGGATTACCTTGTTTATTGATCTCAGCAGGGGATACATGTTAACAGAGTTATAAACACTGACAAAAATCGGTTGCTTCTGAGTGTACACAAAATGATAAACATAGCTACTTTGGATACTTACTGATAAAAATAATCTTTAGTACTTTAGTACCAAAAATCATCAACTGTACCTAGTTGAATTAAAATTAGATGTTGTGAATTACCCTATTTAATGGTTCAAGACTCCCTAAAAACTATTCTTAATGATTGGTGCCTGTGTGCTGCTGTGGTTTTAAGTTTTAGTATTTTTGAGTGCTTCAGTTCTTTGCCTATAAAATAAGCATAAAGTGACTTTTTGGGATTACAGTAGTGCTGCCAGGTGATAGGATACTACTGTATCAAATTCTGTGGAAGTGCTGTTCTGATATGTGCAAAGATGAGTTGGACAACCTGACTTTTCTTGCCTCTGCTACTCATCTGTTGCATGACCTTAAGTTATTTGTTTCAGTTTTCTGTGCCTTGCTGTGCATATGTGTGTAGGCTTTTTCCTGAAATACAAACACGCATGCACACACACACAAAAGGATAAAAGTATTCCTGGTAAACAATTTCCAGATCTCTGGATGGAAAATACTACAGAAGGCAGAATAGGGGTGGACATGTCTAGAAACAGGAAAGAAAATCCAGAAAAATAAAAATACTTCTGCTTTCACCAAATACGTGGTTTTGATAGTTCATCTGCAAGTAAGCTGTCCATGCTGAGGTTGCTTTATGGGCTGAACCCTGTTTCTGGTTAAGTCTAATCCTGCTTCAGTGGAAATGTTTTTATATATATCACTACAAGCAGTTCAGGAGCACAGTCTTTCACTAGGCAGACATTTCTTTATTGAACTTAACAGTAGAATATCTCTGGAAGGAATTGGATAAGAATGGTCAAGCACTCTAGAATGCACTTGAGAAAAATACCATGAAGTGTAAATAGTTGCAGGCAGAAGTAGAAGCAGTCATTATTTTGCTGTGAATCCATTTCTGGCCAATATTTGACTAGACCAGCTRATTTTGGAATGTCACTTAGATTGTAGCAGTTCAGTGGCAAGCCACAAAATGTATCTACAAACCAAAATACTTGAGAACAAATCCTTATAAATTAATAACAGCAGAAGGCAACTATCTGTAGTGCTCTTATGGGAAAGTGAAGATTCAGTTAACCGAAGAGTGATTTGATACTGAGGTTCGGCAGAAGTGTTTGGTTTATTTCTTCTGAAGAACGGAATTTTATCCAAACAATCTAAAACCAACAAATTGTCCACTGCAACATACTCTGTGCATATACTTTACATAAGACCAGTATATTCTTCCTTGTRTTTGAGAGCTGAGTTTTACTGTTATGGTTAATAGTACTTTAGCATTTAGGCATTTAACTCTGTTGATGTCAAAAGAAATTATGCACCTAATGTCTCTGTCAATACAAGCCTTTTGCCTTAGACACATGTACCTTTCTATATTTTGTTTGTGTCCAGATTTGTGTTTCCCATAATGACACGGATGTTAAATTTAGGCTTTATTCTTAAACTAAATTATATGGTTCTTCTAGCAGGAGCTGAGTTTGTTCTAGCTCTAGGAAAAGTTATCCCTTGCCGTTCACTAGATTTGCAGGTCAGATCCTAGAGTGGAGGAAAAAAAGGGGAATTCCTTTTCTGGGTAAGGTGTTACAGATGACRCATATTTCTCTTAAACACAAGTTGAACTGGTAACACTTCCATGCTCCTTTCCATTTCTAGCACTTTAAAGATGAGCCCACTCTGAAAAGGTGAATATAGAAAGTCATCTAGCAGCACAGTGCATCGTGTATGTGTAGTCATGTATACTTTATATATATGCACGTAGTCAAACTGTGTAACTGCGCTATGTATTTGTATATAAAAAGTGGAAAAACTTACTTGCTCAGCATTTAAGAATAGATACACATAAACTCTATAAAGACAAATAAAGTGCTAATTTGTTTATGTCAACTACATGCTTGAAGAGTTTAACTCCAATAAATATTCTTGAGTCACTGGATTCATGTGAACATTTATATGTTGATAATTTTTACTAGGAAAGTCTTTCATACATTTAGAATACAAGTGAGAGCATTCTCCTGCAGTATGCCCTATACGTTACTGTATTATATTCTGAATKATTTCTTCTGAAAAGATTTTTAATTACTCAGAAGCGTTGCCTTCCTTAGTGATGAATAAAGACTTGCAAGTTGTGACCCTCGCCTGAAAACGAAAACAAAAGATGTCGTTACTACTTCAAGAATGGTAGCTTCTACTAATTTTGAAATAAATGGCRGAAAAGTTGAGCTGCTCCATACCTTTTTGATAAGTGCCTCTGAATTATTTAGCTGTATCTGGGAAGTYGATAGACCTGCAAAAGCAGGAATATTCTAATGGAGGTACTCTGAATCACAGCATGTAGGACTCTGTCCCTGCCTTCCCATTGTTTTTCTCTACAAACAAYATGCAAATTCAGCTGTTCTCTAGGGAAATGACTAGAATCACTGGTGTTGGACGGTGGGGGTTATTTCTCTTATCACTCATGGGTTAGGGCAGTCCTTCAAAACATGAGAACTATACTTCATTTCTTTCTCTGCCCAAACAATTTGGAGCTGTTAATCTCTTCTGTTCATGACACTTTTGTGACCTCCATGCTAGATGGTGTTCTCTCTTATTCTTTCCTGTTAATTTTTTTCTGCTTGACATAAACACTAATTGACAACCACAATCCATTGCTTACCAGATGAGTGTCCGAATAATCAGAAAACCATACCTGTTTTTTTTTATTCCATGAATATGTACCTATTTTAATACAAAGTGGAGCAGTAGTTTTATGTTACAGACAGGAGTCTCCCATCAGCACACCCCGGAGCCTGACATTATGAGGTCAGTTCAGCATATTTCAGAATCTGATTACCTGTGTGAGAAATGTTCACTGAAATCTTTGCAGTTARGCAGGCAAAGGAAGAAAAGCCAGATTTAGCTCACAGTTGCTAAGAGTGTTCTAACTCTGGAGTTCGATTTCCTAGAAGGAAACAGAGCTATTCCACCCATTCTCTGCTTCAGCATTCATCTGTATTTACTTCTGCGTTTTCTCTGCTTTTAAGTGCTGAAAGTGAATTGTTCCATTTTGAAAGGAGTAATTTGCTTCTCGTAACTATTGCTTGTTTTAGCAAAATGTTCCAGAATAAGTCTTCTGTTAAATGTTACGATTTTTATACACTGTTTGCAACTCAAACAGAAAATCAGTTATTGCATGCAATTTGCTGTCAACCAAAAAGGACTGCCTTCAAGTTCTGGCTTCTGTGTAGGACTGGGAGGGGGAGGAAGGAAAATGCCAGATATGTGGTTGTTGGAGGATTTTCCCTTTTTGAGCTGTTAGCATTGGTTGTACAGTTTTTGGGGTGTGTTGGGGTGGTTTTTTTTTTGTTTGCTTGCCTTTTTGTTTTGAAAATGGTGAGTTCTGTAGAAGACACTAAAACACTATTATACTATGCAGTTTACAGATGAGTAAAACTTTTCTTATCTTTACAGCTAGCTGAATATGAACAAAAGTTTTCACCAATAAGTTTTTCTACTGTTTATGCAATAATTGTGTGCAGTTTACTTAGCAGTTATGTGTGGATCATTGTTCTCTTGTACAGTGGTGGTCTTTGCTCTAATCATTGTCCATTGAGATTGCATTTGCACCGCTAATGGAATGGTTTCTATATAAAGACCTACAGAAGGCAGAAACCCTGTTGGGAAGAACTTAGCTGACACTTCAGCATCTTCAACCGTAGAGCACTGCCTCACACCAAAATCAATCATGGTCTGCTACAGTTGAGTCTTTACAATATGCCAGAGGGCAAATAAAGAGTCTTAGTGCTAATGTACATCTGTTAGGAGCTGTAAGAACAGTTGTGACTGAAACTCAGTGGCTGAAATACTATGTTATGATTATTCCTGTAATGTGTTTTGTGACTCTTTGGAAGCTGTCAGAAAAACATGAATGATGCAGCATATTCATCTTTTTTTTTTGAAAAAAAATAGTAAAAGGCAGCTCCCTTTTTGTTGCGTGCAACCTAGCGTGTGTGTGTGGGAAAGTAAGCGAGAAAATGTGTATAAATGTTTGAGAGAGGAGAACCCACAGAAAGGCATAAGGAATAACTGAGGGGAAGGGGTATGTGGGAACGCAACTGGGGCAAATGAATGTGAATGAACAGACAGGAGGTCAAAACTAATCCAAGAAATGGAGTAGTACAAACAGAAGAAAGTAAGGGAAAGACTTTGGGATAAACACTCCCAAGAAATGGTAGTTATTCACTGTAAGTCCATTTTTGCTGTTTTAAGCCTAAATACATAGACAGGATGGTTCCGCTGTTTTATCTAAAACAGAAAATATCCGAAGAAGGAAATTTCCAAACCCAAATTTCTTGTGTTCCCATTGAATATGAAATGACACACTTGAGCTTGTGCTTCCAATCTTTAAATTTCCCCTTTGTGCAATTTTGATTATAACATACTAGCAGTATTTTAAGAGAGGCATCTAATTTTACCTATCAAATTCTAGCAGCCCTAATACAGAAAGAGCGGGAATTTTTGGTGTATGCAAAAGATGCTGGCGCTTTTTTGTGGGCATGTACTGAAGTTAGCAGAAAACAGTTACTTATGAAGATGGCTAGAGATAGCTTTGTAATATTTCTGTGGGGATTTCTTAGGTGTGAGCTAAACATTAGCAAGGAATAAAATTTTGTCAAGGGCACTTCTAGCACCAGATGCTCCAGAAAACAGGCACTGATATTTTATTTAATTTTTTACATTTCAACCTGCTTTTTTGTAAATGTGTTTTTCATTTTCAATATGGAGGAAAAAATGATTTATTTTAATTTTTTTTTCCTCCAGATCAAGTCACAGAAGTGACATGCAAACATGCCTGTGATAACTGAAATATTTTAGGGGGTGGAAGACCTCTAGGATTACAAGCCATAATTACTGAGAAAACTCTGTTCTTTTTCTGTGATCTATTCTGCCAGTTTTTCTGGAAGTTAATTTCTTCTGTAGGCAATCAAGAATATTTAATTTTGAGAAAGTATATTGCTCCAGCTGTAAAATGCATTGTTTTCAYTGCACATTGTGGTTCAAGAGAAGATTGTTTCATTTGATTCATTCTTTTTATCACAATAGACTTTGATGTGCACAAGTGTAGAATACTTGATAGCTGAGCAGCCATAGGATACTGGTTTCACTGAGATCAGTTACCAGTGATTTTCAGTCTGTTAATCCAGGAATATTGCTGGGTTCACTGTAAATGTTCCTGTAGAAACAAACTTCCTTCCACTGTATGTGAAGATAGGTAACATTTCAATTTTTACTTGGCACAGTTTCTGAGTTGATGAGGATTCCTTACACATTCCAGCTTTACTGTACTTTGCTGTAATTAAGACAGTTCCAATTATAAAACTAGTATCTGTATTGAAACTGTCTCCAGATTTTTGGACTTCCTGGAATTACAGCAAATGCATATCCAGCTAAAATGAGCTCAAGATGAGCAGAGGCATACAGTACTTTCAAAGATTAATACAAGATACTCAGGATAATTTTGTACTTCTCATGTTTGGCTAGTATGAACTTTTCAGTGGTGGCTTAAGGATTTTTAAGGATCCCTTTTGGATTTGAATCTGAGGAAGTGACAGCTTTGTTAAGAAGGAGAGGGAGGATACAACTTAAAGCCTCTGAAGATGCAGCAGCTTACTCTCATATATTGCTGACTTGACTGCTCACTCTGCTGGCTTCTCCCTGGCTTCTTGAATTTCTGTTCCCTGCCGAGTTACATAATGAATGTTCTCTGAACTCCCACACTTTCCACATGCCTTCCCACACAGCCTCTTTCTTTTGCTAAAAACGGATAGTAGAATTCTAACTCACTTGTTGAAAAGCTTCACACAATGCTGCTGAATCGCATCTCAAAATAGGAACAAATCTTTCAAGTTCTTTAAAAAAAAAAAACCACAACACAAAAACAAACAAAAAACCCCCCACAAAACCCAACAAAAGAAAACACACAAAAAACCCTGACCCACCCCCCAACAAAATTGACAAAACATTGTAGAAGGGCCAACCAACTGTGAATCAACTCTAATTCTTGTGGCATCAGTCTTACAGCATCAATCTAAAAGAAAGCTTGTAGGTTAGCTGCAATTTTAAGAATAAAAGTCTATGCTGTAGTTCACATAGCTACCAGATGGCAGTAGCTAGCGGTGGACAAGTAGCACAGGTATTTGCTAGTCAGAAAAGAAGTGTATAAAAACTCACTTTACAGTAAATATAATTGTGAAAGCAGGAAAATTTCTGGTTGACTCTTGCATATTTGTCTCTTCGCGTGGTTTACAGCTAGACCTGAATGGAAGGAGATAAAGCCTGTTAGCCAGACCTTTTACTGGCCGAATTCCAGTAACTGTTATTTTGAAAATTGCCTTGATATTTTGGGGACATCAAAATCTTTACATTGCTGGGAATCAAGGCATAGTAGTCTGACAAGAATGTACTTTATAGCCAATTCTAAATATACATAGAAAACCAGTGCAAATTCACATTTTCAACTGACTCTCAAAGTGTGAAAGCTTATTAGAGCACATTTAAAGTGTAACAGGACCTTGCCAGACTGAAGTTGGAACCTGTAACCTTTATTTGATGGATATTAATTTGCCAGGTGATATCAAAGTCTTCCAGTGTCTTAAGCATTGTTTTCTTTCATATTTTTTCCCATAATAGAAACTGCCTAAATAGCAAGAACTTAGACATTTTAGGGATGGAAAATGGAAAGCTGATGTGTGAGAGGAATGGAACCTGGAAAGCCATCAACCTGGGTTCTTGCGGAATCTAGCTGCCTTGTCTTCTAGTCTTGCTTTTTAGCCCAGGAGCTTTCAGTGGTTTCTTCTGGTTAAATAAAATGCACATAGTCTCTCTTTTTTTTTTTACTTCTCTTCCTCACTGTGATGAGTAAGGCTTCCGGTTTACTACTTGTGCCTTCAAGGTCCCTATCCTTGGGTCTGTCAATCTGCACATATACCACGACTTTCATGCTTAATGGATCTTTCCCTACCCTGTATTTTGCTTTCCAGGGAGTTTTATAGGTGGATGTATTTGGTTTTTCTCTAGGAGAGATAATTTCCTCCCTCTCGCAAGCACATAACAGCTGCGCCAGGTAAACTGTAGGTATAAGTCTTTGCTTTACAGAATAAGTAAGATACACTGAGGAAACTGGGGGGAAAAATAAATGTCACCCTACTGTACCCTTACAATGCTGAAAACATCTTTTTCCTCAGCAAACTACTTTCAGTTGCACCTATCAGTCTAATGTGGGAGGACTCAGTCCCTCCGAATCTGTCTGGAGTTCAGTCACTGCTCCTGTGTTTTTGGTTTCTGGGCAGACTCGTTGTATAAACCTTTTTCTCTCTCCTCAGAAGCGATGTTCACAGTATTGTTGCGTAGTTCCTACGTCCATACAAAGTCTTTTCATGTTGTTGGTGTGTGCTTTCTTTTTGTGGTGTTTGGTGGCTTGTTTTTTTATTTTTAAGATTTTTTCCATGCCATATCCAGAGAGGGAGCTTAATTTCTTTCTTTTCTAAGCATGCATTGTACCAATAGACACACATGGCTTTCTGCATACCTCTCATCTTTCTTCAATATTGACAGTATTCTTCAGTATATAAATTTATATATACTTCTAGCAGTATGCATAAATAATGAACTATACCTGTGCTTCCCTGCAGTAATTTTCTGAAAGCATTTTGGGAATTAGGCTCGCAGTTTTTCAAACTTAATTCCTTCTCGTTTACCCTTCCTAACTCTGAAACTTTCATTCTAAAATTCTTTATATTTTTGTCCTGTGTTCTCATGGTATTTTGAAGGGCTTCAGGTAGACTTGTTCTACTGCTTTTAACTTTCCAAATGCCCACCCCACACTGCCTGAGTTTTTCTTATTAAAGTTTTCATTAGGTCTCTGTCACAATTGTCAACTGAGTGTGTGTGGAGGAAATGGGACCTTTAAATCACCCAGGAAATGTTTGGTTTTTTACAAACTGTTTCATTTTCTAGCTAGGATACTTATGCAAACAATAGCTGCAACATCTTAATCCCCACTTGTTGCGTAGGCAGAAAAGGATTTCTTCTCTACCATCCTCCTGTGAGTGATTAATGAACAGGAGGAATCGTTCTTCCTGACACTTGAGTTATTTTCTTGGTCATCCTTAAATTCTGGTTGGTTACTGGTGTTCCTTTTCAGTACTTTAAGGGTTTTGCCTATTTTCACCCAGTATGACCTATTTTTTTCATTGATAGTTGAGAAGCAGCTTTTCATGGCTGAAAACAGTGCAAGGAGTTAAAAGCACTGTGACTGACTCACCCGCTGGCTACATCTTAACGAGTTTACACAAAATCAGAGTCCAATTATACACTGTGTTTGTTACCAACTACAATGAGAAGATAAGGGAAGAATGGCCCAGAGGGTAGGAACTGCATATGCTATCATGGTTGGTGGTAAAAACATTGATAACATTTGAGTTTTGTTTTTAAGTTTAAAGGGAAACTCATAGTTGCAGGGTGTTTTTTATGTTCAAATAAAAATCCCTACTGTTGTGTAAGGCTCCATCAGACATTTTTAGTGATTAATTGCAGCAGTCTTTATGTAAGGGCTACCCAGTATGCCATTCATCAGAAGTGCTAAGTGCCTGATCATTTTGCATGTCATAGTGAAGCATTGACCTGTGAATTCCAAAGTTGTGTAATGATGTTTTGCTTTTCTGGAGTACTGTGTGTACATGCTCCTTGTTTTAATAAAAATCAGTAGAAAATCTACCCTGACCTTGAGTATTTATATTTGTAACTTCTCTGTTAATTTTGGAACTCAGGAATACATTTCGTACCATTTGACAGTGTTTTGATACTTCCTTTTGAGGGGGATAAAAAGTGATTATATTCTTGAATTCTGGTTCCTTCTAACCCCTTGACTGTGTAAGCCCTCTCATTATTGGTACAATTAGCTGCGAATTTGCAGCCACAAAGGAAAAAAGCCACTGCCTTTACTTGAAGCACTCTCCATTTTAGAGAGACAAAAAAACGTTCATTATGAGACTTGAGTACAAGACTAGCAGGAAGAAAGGCAATGGGAGATTGCTACAAACCCTTGTCCTTCTTGCACGTTGCTGGCCTGTAGTATTCTGGGCATCCTTGCCATCTACCTACCACCTATTTATCAGGAATTCCAAAAGTACATTTGCACAGCAGCAGGTATGTATCAGTCTCAGCTGGCATCCTCTGCCAATAGATTTCCTCCTGCAAGAATTACTTTGTCATGTTAAAATAATGATTGTTTTTTCTACCATACCTGAAAGTCTTTGTACAAACTTAACTGAACTATGACTTGTAGTGTCTCTACCTCATGTTCTGTATTTAATATTGGCATCTCATAGCATTGATAAAACACTTTATTTCATGGAAATGTTTGTATCTTCCCTGCACCCTCCCCCCTTCAATTTTACTTCCATGCTGTTAGTTCCTCTTCAAGTGTAATGGTAAGATTTGATTAGCTGAAGCAAAACCGCCATGCACATACCAACCCAGCCTGACATATCATGGCTGTATGAGATTCCTGCTCCAGAGGGTTCATGTCCAGCTACCCTGCAGGGAAGGGACCTTCTGTCGGTGCAGGCAGAGATCTAAGAAACCTGCATGCTAGGCTCGACACACTAAACTCCTGGTGCTTGTTGCTGTTGGATTTTTGTTTTCATTGAAGTCAGTGTTCTGATGTATATTTTATTTATGGTATCAGGGAAAGGCACAATAGCTCTATTAATCATATCTTCCCCCTTTAAAAAGCACCTGTGCTCTTATAATATGGAACAAGTCTCTTTCATTTTGGATTAAGAATTAATACAGTGCTGTGTTCTCTGTATAATTTGGATTCAAAGACCAGTGAATGCCTTACTATATATTTTAAGACACAGACCAATTAGTTTTCCAGTGCAGCTCCTTTACAAGGTTCTGGTGGCACAAGGTAGTTCTACGATGTAGATGTTGAACAATAATTGTGTCAGGAGACCCCAGCAGACCACACAACCTGTGCTGTGAATTTTCTCTCTGTGATGAGCAAGAGAAGCAGGGCAAGACTAATGCTGCCATGCTTCAGCAATACCTGGGTAAACAAACAGTTATCAGGGCTCATAATAAATTGTTGTGGATCAGGGCAGCACTGAGAAGTGAACATACTGTTGATAATCCTGAGAATTGAAAAGTGCAGGAACGCCATTCTCAGATCCGATAAGGACAGTGTAGCTGGAGCTGAAGTTTAACTACAAAGTTGGCATTAGAAAACAGTGGGCAAATCAAGTAAGTCTTTACTGGAGAAGTTGCTTGTTTCTTTCGTATGTGGACACATAGGTATGCAAAACTAGGTGTCAGCTCATATTTAACTTGCTCTGTTTCTACCCATTTTTATGTATTTTCTACAAGCTATGTTACATACCTATCTCAAGTAACTACCTTTTACATACATTGCAGTATCTTATTTTGTAGTGCACACTTCTTACTTTTTCTCATTTTATTTCCTGTAGCTTTATCTGCGCAGTAATTTGACAATTTTCTATTTGGTTGGTATGCCAGTGTAGTAATCTCCAAAATGACGGAAGAGCCAACGCCACATTATGAGGAGCAGTATTTTTGTTACTGTTCTCCCATAATGCTTTAAGGAAGTTTTTAGTAATAAAATGAAAATAGTAAACCATTTACTGTTTTACATAAAACTATCAACATAAAATATCTCCAGGAAAAACACAAACCAAAAAACTTTGAATTATGTTGCTGGTTTTCAGAAGCATAATGAATGCAAAGCTTCCAATTCCTCCGAGGTCTGATTTTTGTGCAAGACATTAGTTTGTCCAGAGGCCTCAAGCTGAGATTTGAGACAAGTAAAAAAATCTATGTAGTTGTTCAGGTAAAATAGTTTAGAATCAATTTTACATTTTATTAGAAAGGAAGCAAAAATATATTTTATTTTTCAGAAACATCTTTTATCCTTTCAAATGAGTCTCAAGAAACATGAAGTGATTTGTTCTGTTGCATAGAAGCTTATTTAGTCTACATGCATGTTGTGGGTGGAAGAAGGATCTGGTGGTTAATTCATTATTTCTAAAACAAAGAAGATAGTTACAGTGAGTGGGACAGTCATGACTTGCTGTATCAAGTCTCGTCCTTTTCTTAGAAAATTCCTTAAAACGTAATCTAGAAATATAAAGAAAGCCCTTTTCCCCTCCTTCACTCTTACTTCAGAAAAATCCCAAGGTCCAAACCAAATGTAAGGCACAAACTTTTTAATTAGAAACACAGAGAGATAACTGAAATGTTTAATTTAATTTAATGTGATTATTTGTTTTTACTCATTTTTACCATGCAGGATGTATTTGCAAAATTCATTTAATTGACTTCAAGGGTGAAAGGACTTGAACTTGCAGTTTATTTTTGGTGTTCTTGGGGAAATTCTGCTTAAGCTTAGTAGCAATGATTCATGCTTTTGGAGTTAGGTCCTCAGCTTAAATTAGTGTGTCATTGATGTTTATATCCTGTGCGTTTCCCATCCTCCATGTTTTGCATTCTGTTTAATTAGGCCTGGAGACGTAATAGCGTGCCTTAACAAAAAAACCCAAAACCCAAACCACAAGAAAACAGGCTTGGAACCCAAGGATAACCACATGATTGTGTTGCAGGCTACAAAATGATTAAAACTATGATGCTGCTACACTTTACAGTCCCCTGTAAGGTCCCAGGCCAGGGCTGGGTTAAAAACCAGTCGTAGTTCAATGATCATATAAAATTACTTAATGATAGAAGTRAATGTTCTTAGAATTAAATAATTGTGTTTGATTTTGGGGGTTTTGGGTCATGATTATAGTTGTTGGGCAGTAGTGGGTGTTCGGTACTTACAAAACAAAGACTGGTCMCTGATGTTCCTGATGAGAACTAAGAACTTACAGGACTGATGCTTTGTTAATTATTAGAAGATGATTAATGAGCTATTGTGGAAAACAACTGATGCCTTAAGAAACCAGTTGAAACGAACCCTTYGGTTYGGATAAAAGCCAAGGARTAACTGAGTCTGCGCAAGAACAAAAGGTTACCAGCGGTGATGAAGAGGAACCGCTAGCCTTCATCCCCATGACCTCTGACAACCACTACCAAGAAACAAGGCGCAGGCGCAAGTGGGAGGAGAGCTCATTTGAATGTGAAGCGGGACAAGCTATGCATATGCATAAGTGTGTGATGTAATGGCATGTATATGCAAGATTTTACTGTATAAGTTTGTGATGAAAGTTGCAGCAAACTGAACACGCTGTGGTGGAGCGATCCCCCGTGTTCCCAGCGCTGCCAATAAAGAATGCCTGCCTTTTAACACTACATTGGTGTTATGAGGTTTCTTCCCGATTTCGGTGACAATTGCAATTCAAAGGCTGAACTAGAAGAATCATTTGACTGCAGTTACTGGATTGATATTTTGCTACAGTTGCATCTGACTATTCTCCCCAGTCAGTGTACAGAACTGGAAGGATTGGAGTTTTATCTGTGAAGTTTAGTGCTTTGTTAAAATCATATGTAATATTCACTTGTTACTTCTGATACTTTCTGCAAGAAAATTAGGAGTCTGCTATTTATGAGCATGTCTTAAGCTGCAAATATGTTGCTCTACTATATACTTCAGGTACATCTAATGTGATTCTGCTATCTTATCAGAATATGGAAGGTAATTGATTTTTAATACATGTATTTTAAAATCAGGTGGCAAATTATAAGAATTAAAATAGAAAACAGTGTACCTGTGACGGTGTCCCAGAATAAGAAATAAATATATTAGAGTTCTGTCTACCCCAAATTCATTCTGATAGCTGACAAGGGCTTTCGTACAGCCATCCTTTCATTAAGCTTTGGAAGGTTGTGTAGGCTAAAATTTGTGAATTGCTGATTTTAGGGCATCATGATTTTTCAGTACCAAATTTTAATATGATTGAAGCCAAAGACAACAGAGTTTGCACCATTTGTTATTTTATATTTATATACTTTTGAATAATATAGCCTTAAATTTTTCCTTAGCTTATCTTTTTTGTTTTTCAAGTGGAAATTATATTTCTTCTTCTTTCCAAATGAGATTATGTAGTACTTCGTTAAGTCTGTAATGAACATCAAAGACTTTGATAGAATATGATACTATAAGTTCTTCTTGTTACCAGTGCTAATGATGTGAGAACAAAAAATAGCAAAACACTCTAAAATGCTCTAAAAAGCCTAAAGCAGGAATTACAAAATTTGCATTTTGAAAATTCATTGTTCTATTAAGTTATTTCATTCCTAATTCACAGATAATTCCAAAACTTATTCCTAGTAATATGGAGAATTTGCTTGTCTTTTTGCTCCTTGCTAGGTGCTTATTTCCTTAGCCTCTGAATTCTGATTTCACTTGAACATGAAGGACTTCTCTTCCTCGCACTCTCGGCCCAAGGAAATCACTAGCTTTTTTGGCAGGCTGCATTCTGACTGCTGACTGAATTTCTACTGTGGGTAGAAAACCCTCCCATCACTGACCAGTAATCCAGTAACAGACATTATGCTAGGCAAGGTGCTTAATTTTCCTTCTCTAGGATGTTTTCTGAACTGAATTCCACTGTTAAGCACACAAAAAGGAGAAAGCTGCAGTAAGTAATAGGAAATTCCTAAACTTGTTAGCAGTGCCAGAAATTAAATTTCAGTCTGTCATTTGTAGTAGGCACAACTTTCTGTTCCAGCTTTGTGTTCTGTTACATAGCTTTCTTCAGCTTCTAAGGGCATCTGAAATTGCTGATCAGGTTCCCCGTTCTTTTGCAGTATTAAGTTACTTGTGCTATCAGAAGTTCCTGTGTTCCACTTAAACCAATTGCCCCATTACCTTACCTTACCAGTCGGGTAGTAAGCAGACTCAGTGAATACAGTGTGGGCTGATGATCTGTTCAGGTTAAACCACACAGAGGGAAAGGATTGTGATGGAAGACTGAGCAAAGATAATCTACAACTTATCAGCTCATGTCTTTCAGAAGTAACTCTGGCATTACTGTGGGTCAGGGTTGCCAGTGAACATGAAGTTTGAAAGATGTAGCTTCTGCAGGAGCTGAAACCACAGCCAGAGTGTGGCACAGCATTCTTGGCTGTGTCTCTCTCCCTTTGCCAAATAAGATATTTTAGTCACTTATGTTGTCTCATTATCTCAGAAAACTCCTTATACTGGATGATACAACCTATCTGGACTAAACATGATGTGCTATAGTGCTAATATCTAGCTCCACAGCAGCAGTCCTGTGTCTTAAGTCTCAGAGAACAGCAGTCACTCATTCCTGTTACCCTAGTGAGTAGCTCCAATTCTGTACAAATCRAAAATTATTCAAAAAAGGAGAAGAGAATATGCTAACCCTTGTAGGTACTGGTCATTTTTGTTGCAACTAAGGGGAGTTGAGAACATACTCGCACTTGTAAGTGTTGATCATTTTTGTTGCAATAAAAACTGCAGTGGTATTAAATAATAGACTTTTAAGAGTGTCTGGAAAGAAGGACAAATAAGAACCTTCATCTCTATGAATTTGCATAGCTCACTTAAAAAGGAAAATTGGTAAAACACAAAGATGTTAAGTGCTGTGTTACAAATGTGTAAGGGTCCTAATACTGTTACCCATGCTTCTTCCTGTGGAGTTTTACAGGATTGAAAATGGACAACTTCAAAATGTGCCTTTTCCCCCTCTGTCTCCATGCATACGATATCAAGCCTTTACAAGCTCCCCATATGGTGCTTTGACTGGTATTGTGCTTTACATATGTAATGTACTATGTTAGAAGTAAACAAACACATATATTCTTAATTCCTAGTTTTAATAATCTTTCTCTTTTTGAATCTGCCCAGTTACAGTACCTTATGGACCCTATATGATTGAATGTTACAGAAATGCTGCCTCTTTTTGTACCTTTCTCATGTGTCAGTACAAACCATGGAATGAATGGTACTGTGAAGTTGTGGCGAAATAGCTTATGYGAGAAAACGTTGTTGAATACAGCTGTCAATATCATGATACGAATTTTCATCTCAGCTTAACTAACCCATTTCATGCTGAGAAATAGTTTTTCCTTAGTCCATGCACCCTTCATGAGGTTTTTAACCTATTTCAAAAACTACATCAGGTGGAGGACAGGTTTAGCTTCCCTGCTTTACTGTGTATTTTGGAAAGAAAAGTTGACAGCTGTGCTCTGCTCCCACTCCAGTGCCAAATGATCACAAGGTCAGATAAAACAGAAGACCATGTTGCACTTGGCCTCTTTGCCTGCTCCAGCATAATGGCAGCAGTTGTCCCCAGGTAGCAGGGGAGGAGTTTTGTTCTCTGCTGTACTGATACTCGTGTTAATGGCTGGAGAGCCATAAAGTAGTGCTTTAATGCTGCAAAGCTTTGAAGTTGTTGTGCTTCCTCTCTATCACGGTTGCAAAGCTCTCTGTTACAAAAGACAAAAGGTGTAGAATCAATGCAAAATATATAAGTAATATGCTGATAAATACTTAAAACTACACACAGTCTGCAGACCTAATAATAAATTTGAATATGAACTGTCAAGCTACTATATCAAGAAAAAACAGACCGTTTCTGTTGGCCTGCTGTAATCATTACTGGGTACCTTTTGTGGAACTTTACTTGCTTTTTGTCTGCCTTACAAAGACTTAACATACAAAAAAAGGCCAATACATAGTGTTGTTAAATTTGAGACATAGTTGGGGGAGAACAGAAGTTGAAACAAAACTGAAACATTGCTTGTATGCTTAAGGTTGAAATCCTGCTTTTTCTATCATGTCTGTAAAGTTTCTGGTGAATGTGCAGGTGAAATTTTGCCCCTGATAGAAACTGCACAGGGAACAGAGGAATGTTAACTGTGTGCTTGGTGTAGTGGTGGAAAAATAATCCGAAGTGTCTGCAACTAAGTATGCTGTGTATGCTTTTACACTGAAGCATATGCCATGCACAGTAGCTGCCAAATACAGAGGGGCTGGAGGGGTCATGGGATGCTAGCACAGATTAGAAACACTGTTGAGATACTCCTTAGTGCCTTGGATAGCTTTATTATTTATCTTGCATCATTGGTAAGTTAGAGAAGCAGAGAGTACTAGCTACTCCATGTGTACGTAGTACAGAGATATTGTCTTCTCAAAGGAGCTGAGGATTTAGATCATGTCAGATAATTCTTTGCTTATATGAGCTAAGTAAAGAAGCTCAGTTCTTTCTCAGTGAAGAGAAAGAGAAGAATAGAATTAAATATGTATTTTGAGCAGATGATTCAAAACAGCAGGTTGTAATTTACCCTTATAGCTTCAGGATTAATGTGTGAAGAATCTTTTGGAAAACAGATTTGATCTGCCTTTTTATATATTATTTTCCCCTCTGTACTGCATTCTGTTTAGTGCTCACTGTGTTGTATCTGAAGTAGGCCTTTTTTTATTTCCAGTTCCTTGTCAGTTAATGTTCATCTCTGATCTGTGTCATCACAGTTGTTGCTGGGGTAGCAGATTATCATTTCTGCCATTAATAATGATACCACTATTCTGGTTGCCAGAGCAAGAGGAATTGCTGAATAGGACTTGTACTCTGCATTGATTACCATCAGCTTAAGCAATAAAAATACTAAGGTGATTATGTAGTCGAACACTACAGAGAAGACTTTCAGCTGTAGTTCAGATTGTAGCTTTAGCTTTTATTTTGATTTTTACCTCCAAATTATACTTAAAATAAAAGATCCCATTGCTGGAAGACCTCCAGAGGAGTTGCATGTTTTCTTTTTTTTTTTTTTTTTTTTTTTTTTTTTTTGTTAAAACTCCACCACCCACCCCTCAAAACCTCAACCACCCACAATCCAATTGTGTGTTTTCTAAAATACCAAGTCTGAAATCCATCTGCTATCAGGCCTCTTTGTCATGTTTTAATGAGAAGTAGATTGAAAGTGAGAGGCAGGAGGTAAAAAGTCTACACTGGTTTATGAAAAAAACAAACAAACCAAAAAATCATCAAACCCTCCTGTAGTACCTCAACTGTTGTAGCTGACAGTTAGCAATAATCAGCAGGCTTAGGATAAAAGATAGGGCAGAGTTTTTATGCCTGTTTGCTTCTCAACAGCCTTTTTAGTCCAGTGGATACCATTTGAATTTAATCTTTACTTGTGGGACTGGTCTCCATGAAGATGTTGAAGACCTGAGGAAGGGCTGGTGCAGTGGTAGGAGTTTTTGCTCCGATATGTTCTGTTGAACTGGGAAGTGTGTAAATGTCTTCCTTTTTTGCTCTTTTGTTTCTTCTTCTTCCTTCACTCTTTTCTCTCTGGACAATGTAATTTCAGGAAATGGACAGGCTATGCCTCAGTCAAGAAATTATAATACTGGGCAGATAACTGTAATAAATAGGCTAGTTTGTTTATTCATGTCAAGTGAATTTTAATATAACCTCCTCTTACAGAACAATGACCTCAGAAACAGTTCTGAAAGTTGCAGTAGTAGCAGATTTATATTTATAAGAATATTTACTAGGTGAAAGATCTAAATTTAAAATTAAATTCCTTTCTTTAAAATGCCACTGAGCCTTCTTTATTTCTGTGTTGGTCATGGTGCAGGTTGATCTGAACCAAACTGTAACATCTTTCTTCTGTTTGTTTTCCTCTCAGAATATTTGGCTCAAGATTTGGATAGGGGTCTGACAGTTGTAAATTAAGATGTTTTTCCTAATTTTTTGCTGTACTAAAAAATTAAGAGATTATTTTTGCCTACCAAATGTTTCACTGCTATTTACTTCATACACTGAAACCTGTATCTCCTGTTATCTCAGTAGTCAAACAGCATATCAGTATGTCCCATTTGAATGTGAGATGAGAAATTAGTAAAATCTGATATCTTCCATTTTATGGTCCTGAAATAGGTTGGGGTCTGGGTGTCCCATTAAAACATTATTGGCTGAAAATGTAATGGTATTTGGTCTTCTACACTAAAAGGAAACAAAATCCTCTTTGGCATTCTCCTTTCATCCTAAGCAGTGTAACTGGGAAGATCTGTGATAGAATGACAAGCCTGGCACAAATACAGACTCTTCTGAATCTTTGGAGTTTTTGTGATAAAGTAATTTTGTATCAAATAATGTGTAAGTACATACAAACGGTTCATTGCTGCTATATCTAAAAACCTCAGACATGCTGCTATTGAGTGATGTGACTAACAGCACTGGGCAAAGCTACCCTTTGTAAGTACTACGTGAGCACCAGTGGTCATGTGAGGGAGGTAGGAACTAGGAACTTTGCTTTCAAGCAAAGGAGAACTGCACTGTGCTTGCAACAGTGGAAAATTAATTTCCCTGTATCTTGAAATGTTACAATACCTTCGAGTTTGCCTTTTAAAACTGAAAACAGAGCACAAAGCTCTGTTACCCTACTGCTAACCATGGAAATGGGCAGTGTCTGTGTTGAAAACCCACAGCTAGTAAACTGAAGCAGACCATGCAATCAGGACAGAAAATATGAATTCTAACTACTACATATCCTTCACAGGGAAGAGCCATCTGTAAGACAACCTTTTTGATCTACAGTTGATATGAGAGGGCATATCTGTTCAATTGTGGCAATGTTTAAGTGCAAACAAAATCTGTGATAGAAAAGAATAATATACTTCCAAGTGTTCATGCTTTGCAGATGGGCTAAAACAATAAACAGAATGCTGAAGTGAGGATAATAGCCCCTGAAAGCATACTGAGATTGTAACTATTGACTGAACTGTGCTACTGTATCTACCAACCCGATTTTATTCTTAATGTATTCCCTGTTGCTTTACTTGTTTTGTGCCATTGAAACATCTATGCTGTGGAGAAAGGCTTAAAAATGCAGTGCAAACCGTATGGTTCCAGCTGCTTACCTACTCTCAAAAAAAGTTTTTTTTTTAGGTTGAATGCATTTGTTTGTCTATCACTTGATATTTTTATTCTAAGTACAAATTAAACTTGTTTGTTTATTGTGATTCCAGCACTCTTAATCAGATTCAGACCTCTCCTTATGATGCAACTTTGATCTCTTCGAAGTGTATTATTTGACGTGAATATGAATAGTAGAATTTCATATTTTGCCACGTTGAGCTGTTTGCTGGACTCAAGGTTATGGATCTCCCATTGATGTGCGAGAAAGCCCATTAAGAGAACACATGGCTTTGTAAGCACATAAGGCAGTTCTCAATTATGAGAGTTGGATAATGCCATCTTTTTGAATTTTTTAGTCTTTGTTAATGTAGTGTTCCTTTTTTTGTTCTTTTCTTTTTACCAAGTAAATTTGATAAGCCCTGTTTGGAAGTGGAAGTATCACTTAAATGTTTTTCTTTGGTTAATTTTTGCTTAGAAAATATTTTTTAGTGTTCTTCATCAATTGTTTGTCTGACCCTCTTTGAACACACAAATGTTTTTCTTGAGCAAAGCAATGCCTTTTTCTGTCAGGCAGCACAAGGTCCATTTACTGATGACATTGTAGGAATTCACAGCACTTCCCCTCAGAATTAGTTTGAGACAAGGACTGTAACCATTATTATGATGGTGGTTGAAAAAATACGTATTTTTAAAGCTAATGAACGGACAATGTGCACATTTAAGGTTAAAGTGGATTTTGTTGCAAAGAGCTGTTACGTTCTATCAGATTTGATGTGACATACATGCATCTCACTATGGTTCACTAAGAACTGTAGGGAACCTTGGGCAACCCTTCATGCAAGTCTTTTAGGCTATACAGCTGATCTTAAGTGACACAATTAATTTCTCTTTCTTCTTTTGTATCTATTAAGATCATGTTAGATGATATATCACCTAAATAACTGAGTGTTGCTGCATAATGTGTTTACAGGAGGGACACTGAATGTTCTCATGAGGAAACAATGCAGCTACCTTTAGGAAGGCTTTTAAATATTTTGTGTTCTATATTCATATCTTTAATGAACACTTCAGGTCTTTCAATCTTTTTTTTTAATTCAGGAGCAAATTTGTACTAAATCATGTCATATTTATAGTTTCCTTTCAAAAAGCTTCTAACTTCCTTAATACTTGCACCCCTAAGTTAGGTGCCTTGAGCTACCAAGATAAGTGGCTATTTGCCAAACAAGATTGAAGCTTCAGACATTAGACTAAATGAAGTGGTGGCCTCAATGTTGTCTTTTGAGAATGGAATCAGAGAGGAGTGTAAACCAGCAATAGGGACTCAATTGGTTCCCTGTGTCAAAGGAATACTGTTTTTTCTGTTGTTGTTACTACAGACTGTCAAGACAGTTGCTCAGTGCTCTGCCTTCCCTAAAGAATCCCACAAGTACCCCGTGGTAACAGCGAGCTGTTACACAGCATGCAGTCAGGTTTGCTCCACTCCGGTTACTTGTTGCTGTATTTCAAGTTAAGTAGCACTTTCATCAAACTTTATTACTATCTGTAAGATAGAATATTGGATTTATGATTTTCTGTACAAGTAGGGCATAGTCAGCTGTTACCTGCTTGAAGTCTCAAACTAACTTCCTCTTACAGTTAACACTTTTTTCACCTGTACTGTTGTTTGAGTTATGTCAGAAGTATGAAAGCACSGTCATAGCAGTTGCCTTGGTTTTGAGTGCTAAAATTCAATAAATAAAACTAAGACAATTTTGGATTAATACTTCAGGAGACATTGTGATGTTTGTTAATAATCTTTAGTATATCTAAGTTGCTCGTTTTAGAATTATCACACTATTCTAGTCAGACACTTTAAAACTAAGACCACTTTACTCACCAGGCTCTGAAATTTTTACAGTCCCTGTAAGATCCTCCTGCCTGCTGACATTAATCCCATGACAGAATTCATCCTCTTTTTTTCCAACACTTCTTATAGCAATTTTAATGAAATACCTCAACTACCCAAGATGCTTCTACTGAATTTTACAAAATCTTGTTAGAATATGTATATGATTTATTCTTGCCTGTACTCATTCAACAGTGTGCTGTCAGTTAGTAAAGACTACAGAAACAATGGTATTTGTCATTATCAATACCTCAGCAAATCTCTTGCAACCGGTGCAGTTAACGGCTTGGGTAACCTTTTTCTTAATTTAGTCATGCCTGAGGTACTTCTGTATTTGGAAGTAGTTTTGAATTTGTAGAATAGCATATGGATCACTGTCTGGTTCTTGTTTTCAGAGTTGACCAGTATTATGTATGCTTGAGATCAAAAGCGTACTTCCTTCAAGCATTGACAAAAAAGGACCCTGATGCTTGAAATTTCATTAATCATAATTCATATATAAATTAGGAAGTTATTCAGTAACTAATTAATTAAGGAAATGTCAGGTTTTACATGCATTAAGTCAGCTGATGTTAGATGTACTAGCAATATCTATCAAAAGTGATAGTGGAAGGAAAAGGTATTTAGTTACAGAAAAGTGTTTTGTGGTGAGAGGATGCACTGCTTAAATTTCAGTAAGTCTTCTAGATTTCATAGACTTAAATTGCCATGAGCAGTTAGAACAGAGCTTAACTTCATCTGTATTTCTCTATTCTGATTATTCACATAAAGGAATGCCTATTCCAATACAGCAAGTCCACTGATAACTAACTTACATTCAAACAAAACGTGAAGAGTAGCAGCAAATAAGCAAGCTTCCCTGGAATAAAGATGCCAACTGCCAGAGTCCTTATCTCATGCAAATGGAAATGTTAAACCACTGTATTTGTGTCTTAGAACAGTCTTCCTTGAATCTGAGACACTTCTTTCGAGGCCTGTAGTTTATACCATTAACACTGTTTAAGAGAATAAACTCCAAAAACCCTGCAAAGAGGTTTTTTTGAGGGTCTGTTATTGAGTACTACTTAATGATTTTCAGTTTGTTGATCATAATTTGAATCCATGTAAACTTTGAGAATCTACAGACTATGAAACTCCTTGCTGCAGGATGTTGTGGATATGAAAGTTCTGCATGGCTGCAGTAAGAGACTGAAAAGATTAATGAAGTGAGAGCTAATACATGGCCCATTTCTGGCTCAGACTCTATGAACACAAACGGAGCCTGAGGAGAAAAATTATGATATTCTTTGCCTTGTCCTAAGACTCTTGTGGAGGCATCTGCTTTATGCCACAGTGGGGAAAGAGGAGACAGGCTACAGTGCTACAAACTCTGTGGTGCTACAATGAACTTTGATTCGACGAAGTACCGCTGTTACTACTTTCTTAAGGCTAGGCAGAAAAAAAAAGAGAATGGTTCCTTTGCACAGCATAATGGTCTGCTGCTGATTTTTTTATTTTTTTTTAATGGGGATCTTGGAATAAGCAAAAATTGTGGGGTTTTTTTTGTATCCAGTAGCTATCTGAGTAATTTCAGGAAAACATATCTTGTAGTAATACATAAACATTATTTTGAAAACTACATTAGCCTTACAAGAGAAAATAGCATTTGTAATTGTTATCTCTTACAAAGCACATGGGGAAACAAGAGAAAATGCATCTTGCTGGATTATTGTATTATATAATACATAAATGTGAGTTTCTTTGTGATCTTTTGAACACAGAATGTTACAGAAGTGTCAAAGGTGCTGCTGCTTAATAGCTTTTGCCAGCAGATAAATGCATCCTGATTATATTTAAGCCTAAGCAGTAACTAATAGCTCAGTGCATCTGTGTACATATAATTTGTCCTCACTAGGTACAGGTACTGGTGCACAGATTTTCCCTGTTCTAAGAAAATTTAGGGATAATATGTCCAAACCAAAACCTACTCTTTCCCTGTCATCCTAGAAGTGGTGGCAGCTGAATGGTAGCAGTGTGAGAGAATTTGAGGAGTGATCAGAGGGTGGTGATGGCACTTCCCCTGACAGTATCTTTGGGGGCTGTTGGCTGTCAGCTGCTGAAGTTTTCCTTTTCTGTTACGTCGTGGTAAGGGAACACATTCCCAAGCTGACCCAGTTCTCAGTTTGGTTCTTGGTGTAATACCTGCCTATACTGGAGGTAACGGGCTAACTCCTAGGAAGAGCATGGAACGGATAGCTAACTGTAGCTGTTGTAAACTGCTACAAGATTTGCCAGAATCTGATTCTCCAAATCCATTTTTTCCTTCCGTCTGGATTCTGTAACTAGTACACCTTGTCTGCTCTTGCTTCTTCTAGTGTGTGGCCTTGAGTGTGTAGTGAGAAGTGCTGTCTCCCCAGTGAAACCCTTAGCACTTATTTCTGCTGGTTGCCTATCCTCTTCAGATGGACAAAGTGGAATCTGGGACCTATCTGAGGACTTGGGCAAAGCAGGGAAAATGTTGTCTTTAGTGTGCATAATTTTTATTATCTACTGATTGAATTTCCAGATAAAATGCCTTTAAGAAAACTTGTATTTTCTGCATCTCTGTTTTTCTTAATATTCCATAGCTGGTGACACCGTATCCGTGTTAGTAGATTCACTGCTAAGAGGTGTGGGGGCCCTATGGATATACACGAGTGTTTTGAGAAGATGAGCGTTCGTTGAAATGCTCTTTATAGATGTTTCTTCAGACATTTCTAAGGGAGGGATAGTAAGGAACATTGTTTCTTCCAGTAATTTCTCCTGCCATTTTCTAGATTTCAACCTTAATAAAATCCTGTTCTGTGCAGACTTTTGGATATCAGTTTCTAGCCAAGATTGTGATGGCGGTTACATCTGGAACTTGAAGCAGAGCTCTGAATGTCTGTTAAGATTTATGAACTGGCTTTGCAGACCTGTGAAGATTTTCTGGGCTAACATGCTTTTTCTCCAATGTGAGAGATCAGGAGACTCTCAAGTCTTTTTTTTTTTTTTTTTCTCTTTTCCTTTCCTCTTATGTCATATACGACTGAGGAACTGAGTAAATGACAGATTTCAAAGTAATTTTTAAATAGGTTGTTTCTTTAGATTTATCCATTTTGGATTTCATGCAGAGATAGTTATCTCTCAACTTTGCAATGCCTCTATTAGTATGCTACTTAACAGGAATTTTGTATCAACAGTCTGAAGAAGCCTCAATGGAGTAATTAGGCAAAAGAGCCCACTTTAGAAAGACCATTGTGTATAAGAGAGAGTATGGTTTTTTTCACAAACATTTTCAACTTGGGCTAATTTAGTGAAGATGTATTGGGGAAAAGATGATGACAGTTAGAGGCAAACTTGAATACCTAAGTATTTAATGAAATAGCAGAAATCTATGAAGGTCTAAATCTCTGCTTAAGGAGGACTTCATCAAAACCATTTTATTAAAGTTTGGTCTCATAATTGCTTCCTCCCTCATTCCTCCAAATAAATGACTTGCCTTGTATGAAAGCATTGGTGGGACTTCTTACTAATAAGTACTTTAAGAATGCAAATGTATGTTAAGCAAAACATTTTTCCATGTTTCTGCTGTTTAATAATATCGCTCTTTAACAGAAATCAAAAAGTTTTCCTTGAAATTTGTAGTGTTTTTTACAAATCTTAGAAAAAGTGAGAAGTGCAAAATAAACTGTTTAGCAGAGCATGGAGGGTTTGTTTCTTCGTTGAATTACTTCATTAGAAGCTTTAGTGTTTCCTGGGTATATTGCGTGTGCTTTTTCAAATAAGCTTCAGTCTTAAAAGTTATAATGCACCCCATTTCCCATTTTGGTGATGATTTGAGTTTGTATTTTAAAATCCCTGTTCTACTTGTCTGCCCTAAAACTCTCTGTATCTGTGTGTTTAAAGTGCAATGTGTTTCCATATAGGATATTTTAGCTTGAAATTTCATTTAACAATTAGCATTTTCTAATGTTATTTTCTAACTGCAGGAGCCAGGCAGTCAGCCTGTCTGACTTGCAGCGACAATTTTCAAGACTAATGAAGCCAATTATAATGTCAGTGTAAAACAAATTTAAAGTAAAAAGTCTCTAGATCCTATATGAAAGCTAGTAAGCATTGATTACATTTTACCTTTTCTATTTTAGTTATCCATATGCATTTCTGCCTCTGATTTCTTCTAGGTTTTTGCTGGTATCCTACTGTGGAAACAGACTAAAGATTGCCTAGGCATTCAGTTAAAAAGGAACATTGCCCCAAATGTATCTTCTGTCTAAATGAACAGAACATGTTGGCTGCAGAGACACATCATATAAAGGAATATTAGAATTTTAAAAGGAAATAATAAAAAATCCAGCAATGGGAGTGGGAATTGGCTTGCTTAACAAAATGAATCATGAGGCAGAATAAGTGGCTACATTAAGGAATATGAAATAAATTTTGTTATACCGTATGAAATTTTAAAAGGTTTTACAACAGAGAGCGTTTTAGAACTAATAARTAACACTGATTCATACCAGCTCAGGGAAATAGGAGAACAAATCCCTGGAGTATTTCAAAGTGAGAGTTTTCAAGCAGGAATAGATTAAGTGTGATGTTAGAAATCAGAGTGCAAATGCATATGTGTTACCACTAATGCTCTGTGAGTTTTATTCAGTCATCAGGAGCCCTTTGCTCCCTTCTGCTGTGGGGATATTGAAGTGCCAGATGCAGTGAAAAAGGATTAGATTGTAAAGTCAGTACTCAAGTTCACAACAGTTCTGCCTTGATTTCATTCTGTTTGGTCACCGTGGGATTTAAAGACAGCACTGATAGATTGAATAAGCAGCTATGGTGTAAATGCTTCTTTCAAAAAATTGGGTTATTCATTTTTTCGAGATGTTTTTATAACTGCTTTTCATGTGCCTTGCCTAATACCAATTAACTTAAGTCAAAATAAATGTTTCAAAAAAATTCAAAAGTTCATAAGGTTTATACCAGCTGTACACTGCAAGTGATTCCACACTGATAACTGTTAAGATTGACATTTGCTAGAACATTGCCCCAGTGTATATTTGATGCACTGTAACATTCTCTATGTATAGAATAGCAAAAGCTGAAGCACGATGAATTTTGCTATATAGTATCTGTAGAAAGTTCTGACTTGTAGTTAGTGACAAGTAATGTATGTACAGAAGTTAAATGCCCCCAATCCTCAATTTAATTCCATTTCAGTGCTGAATTACATCAATACCAATGCATTTTTGTCATAACATTCCTGTCTTCTAGAATTTCTCATTTTCCAACATTTGCTATAAATTAATATTGATGGATTTTGACGTACTTATCTAAAGACCATTTGGGAGGAGGATCTACTGAAAAATCGGAGTTATTCTGTACAAGGTGCATGGGCCAGAAATGCTAATAATTCTTCAGCAATTAACTTTTATTTTTCTGTTATTAATTCCTAAACACAGTCTTTTCTGCTTTTGTCACTATCTCAACTCATTGTCTTGAATGATTCTTAAAATTGAACATTAACCTAGTGGTTTGGAAAAATTTCAGACTTGAAATAAATATTTAGCATTGAATATAGGGACTGAAATGTCGTCATACTGAAATATTTGGAGATAGTATATACTTGGTCTGAAATCACAGGCAAAGAAGTTTGATGAGTTTTCTTCAACTTTTTTTGTTGTTTCTAAAAATTACAGTATACTGTAAGTGCTTCAGCCTGATCTGAGAATCTGTGCAATGAATTGCATTGTGCAGCAAAGGTACTCTCCAAACTAAATTATAACTCTCTATCCAACTGCCTACCACAGAATGTGTACTGTGTTTTTTTTATCTTTATAGAAACAACATTGCTGGAATTAAAATATCTACAAAAGGGTGACTGAAGTGGCTTAGCAGTCCCAGCTCTTAAAAGCCAAGGAAATGAGTAACTGGTCTTCAGTCTTAACTTTCTTCCCATGCGTAGCAGCAAATAAACTATAAATGCATAATAGAAATATGGTTGGTATAGGAGTCTTGTGAAAGTGAAAACCATTTGAACAGGAGGGCAAAATGGGTCTTTTCAGAGGAATGTTGTTCTACAAGCTTGAGAAGTTACAAAAAATGGCAGTGCTTTGTGTCTGAACACCCCAGAGTGCATAAACAATATAAAAAGTTTATACCTCAGTGTAACTAGATAGTGGAAGATCAAATCTCCTATAGTGAATTTGTGTGCTGGCATTGACATAATTTTAACCTCTTTTTCTGGATAGCACTATCAGATCCCATGGCTGGCTGAGACATCAGACTGCAGGCTCTTTCTTGCATTCCAGACTGATGGKTATAGCATAGAAGCCCTTCCTCAGGTCTCTGTGTGCTTCTGCTTCATAGAAAAGAATGGCCAGGAGCAGTTTTAATGGGAACTCTTCTTTCCTTGTAACCTTTTGACATCTTTTCTCCATCTTCTGACATCCTGTTGTGCTGTTGCTATACTACATACATACCCACACCTGTATGTAAATGGATGGGATTTGGCCTTGGGGGAGAGGGGCTTTTAAGAATGCAAATTATATTTGCATGTGGTTTCTCTGCTACTTCAGAGTAGCAGTTTTGAGATATGTAGTTCTAGGATGAGGGAATTGAATGACTTTCACTTGGAAAGAAGTACTTTTGAATATTGGTCATTGATTCTTTATCTAAAGTTGCTATCCTATGTAGAAGAGAATTTGGGGTTCCAGTCCATTAATCTGCATGCACAAATGAACTTTTTTCCAGTCCACTCATTTGCATGCACTTACATGAACAAAACTAGTCTTTAGATTTCACACTTGTTGCAATAATAGAAAACTTTGAGTTACATGAAAAAGGGCTTTTTCATGCTAAATTACAAATACTATTAAAAGACAGTAAGAAGGAAGCTGACAGCACTGCACTGGAGATTCTCTAAAAAGGCAAATCCCTCTTTCTGTGTTTACTCCTTAAATAACATTGAAATAGCTAAAAAGAGAATGAGGCCACCTAGCAAGACAGCACCTTCCCGTCTGTGTTGAAAATGTAAAAGGAAAATAATCCGTAAATTGTTTCCAGTAGTTTTTTGAGCTTGATTTTTGTCTCCGAAGTTCCAGCATATTATTAGGCTGTCATGTTTTTCACCTCTAACAGTAAGGTGCTCTGTTCAGAAAGCACTTTGTGTCTATAAAATTTCTGAAGCAGCTCCGAAAAAGTATCTTTCCTCCAATGAAGGCATTTTAGAAAATTCACCTGGTCTGATGAAGAGAAAAGACATTGGTGAGAATACTGGTAAATACCTGTTATGTTGCTGAATGGACTGTAGAAAGATTGAAAACTGTGTGGTTAAAAACTGAAAATCCTAAACACAAAACCAATAGGGTTGTCTTTTTCGTTTGGTTTGGGTTGTGTGGGTTTTTTTTCTTTTTCTTTTTTTTTTATGCAGCACAAATCTCTGTTTGTATTAATCTGCAAATAGCATGAAAAACATCTATGTCACATTTGGAGCTAAAACTAGCACAGACTGATAAAGTGAGGCAATGGATAGCAAAGGGGAAGATTTCATTTGTTGCATCCAAATTTTGGGAAAAATTTGCAGAAGCAAGCAAGATCTGAAGCTTTTTACTCTCGAAAGGCAGCTCATTCACAGATTTAAGCAAGCAGAATTAATTTCTCTTCATTTGACTGTCAGTAATTTATACAGGAATTATCAATGTTATTTCTAAACATGTAGTTTTCCAACACTTTGCTTTCAGCTTAGTTCTCTAAGGTGAGGGTACTCATTTAATGTGTGTGCGTGTAAAAGAAAAGCTTCTAATAACTATGGATGCTATGAACTGATTTCAGCAGACCTAGGCAGAGGAATAGAGGCTGCTTGAGTTTGAGATTCCTACAGATCTCATTAAAATAGATTTCTGTAGAGGAAATCCTTGCTCAGAAGAGTGAGGGTAAGGCCAAAGCTGGATCTTGCAAATAGTTGGTCACCAGAGAGTCCCCACGAGAAGGGATTTATGGTTGGGAAAACATTGAATCAGCTTAAAATGAAACTTGTCATCAACTGTAACCAAATCCATAGAAGAAAAAGCTTTAATATGTGCTATAAGATCAGTACCAGTGGTTGGTGGCTCTAATGCTGTTCCATGAGTAGGCAGAAAGCACACAATCCAAATCCAACAGCTAAACAACACTGACTTCCCATAGACTGAGAGCAACCTGTTGGTCATCAGTTGGACCACTTTAGTTCTAATCATTATTTTTCATAGTTCAACTAATAGTATGATGCCATAGTTTTTTATTGTTGGCTTTTTAGTAAGTGAACAGCAGTCATCAGTATTTTTAGCTAATCTTTTATGCGAAGACTGCATGTATGCAAAACTGCAGCAACTGACAATTACTTGCTGCAACTGTGGTTCCTGCTTCTATTCCCAATGCCTGTAAAAATCTGAAGGCAGATTCAGTGTGATGGATTATAGTGGTGCCAAGGAACCCATAGCTCTGTTGCAAAACAGAAGTCTGCCGTTAACAAGAGAGAAAAGCAGAATACGCACAAAAATCATGTAATATTAGAATTATGGCTATATATGGCCTGGTATTCTGCAAAGAAAAAGAACAAATGAGTTTACTAAGATACATGGGGTCATACTACTTGTTGCTTCAGCCAATGTGATTTTTTTAACAATATTTTTATTCTGTATATGCAGCATTAGTAGTTATATCTGAAAACTTGCATAAGGTCCATGGAAATATTCATCCTTTTGTGTGTGGGTGAAATGAAGGCTGAGGGGCTCCATGGAGAAGAGAGCCCCATTTTGCTGAACAGAACAGACTTGTGATTTAACTGTTTGGCCAGACAGTGTCTGACAATGGCAAGAGACTGAAATCTCCAAATGGTTGTCTGGAAATGCCGATTGTCCTAACATTTGGTATGTATTTATAATAAAACATATACTTTAAAAAGCTCAGTTTAATAATCTATGTGTGTTGCTTAAGAAAATATGATTAACAGTCTAAGTAAGCAAATCCAAACTAATTCCACTTTCGCTAGCATTAGTAAGTATGTGATAATTGAGCAATGGGAAATCCAGTGACCCATGTACAAATCCAGAATCTTTGATGTATTGTAAAGGTTACGCTGAAATTTGGACTGCTGTGTCCTCACTGCACATGTTGCTTGTACTTAAATTATGATTTTAGAATATGGCTATTTCAAAGGAAATTAAAATAAACTCTCATGCAAGAAAACAATGGTAATTAAAGACAATTCTGGAACACTAGTTCATAGAAGTAAGAGGAAAAAAAAATCTCACTAGTTTTAAAATGTAGTTTCATCAGCTTATGGCAATTCTAAGTAGTATGACTGCTTTCATTAACAGTTCTGGACTGTTGCTCCAGGTAGTCCCTTTCACTACTAATATTTTTGTCCTATAATCTACTGGTCTGCTCTGCAGGAATGTTACTGGGGGGAAAATTGCTATGCAGTACTGTGTTTTTGAGCTGTGCTGGAGTTATTYGGGAAAAAGATCCAGTTGGAAATAAAATACAGATGCTTCAAGAAGCTTTCAAAGGGGAAGGGGAAAAGAGATGTTTTCATTAACAAGATCTAGCATGAAAAACTCGCACTATGACACAGGACTGAAAGTGGTAACTCATGAAATTGTAAGTATCATTGATCTTTCAGAATCCTGTTCTGTCAAACTCGGCTTTGCATAATAGGCCTGCACTCAGAATTAAAGCTAAAACTCCCCTGTCCCTTGTGTTTGGCACACTACACTGAGACTCAAAGCACAGGGTGATTAGGTAATGCAGCACATACGGCTTATGAAATCATCACCCACATCGTGTAGCGGGTGGGTAAATTACAAAGCGTTTAGACTAATTTCTTTGGTATTTATAGTTGAAGATAGTAATGTTAACAGAGGGATTTTTGTGAGTAGTAGTAGATCTCTTTATTTTCTTGTGTGAAACAAAGATCATTCTAAACGTATTAAGGGCATGCAAACCCTGTTTCTGACAGTAATATGTGCTAATTAACAGTGCCCTTCATTAGTGGATGGACTTGCTSTGCGCCATAGTTCTATTGCGGTCCAGCACCAAAAGACTGCAGTCTAAGCTGATTAAAGTTTTCAGGTTTTTTCAGTGTGTTATACTTCCTGTAAATGTGCTTTTGATTGTTTCCTTACTCTCTAATAACCAATGTCTTTTCTGAATGCTCCAAATCTTTTTCCATTATTTGTACCAATGGTTTTAAACATATCTGATTGTTCTGCATTACGTGGGAAGTAACTCCTTCTGGAGCTCATAATCAAATAATTTGAAAAAAAAAGAAAAAAAATTCTTCCTATTTCTGTTTTATAACAAATACATATTAGACATCAAGTCTCACTCGGCAGATGAAAACAATACACTCATAATTCAGGTAAGAAAAATAAGTACATTGGATTTCATTACCAGTCTCCAGAGTAACTTAAACTTGCCATTTGCAGTAAAGCTGCGTTTTTTTAATGGGTTTTGTTTTGGTTGGAAGCCCACAATACGCTGTGGTGCTTCTGAGATTGCTTTCTAGAACAAGGCAAAATACATCTATGTTTGTAATTAATTTAAAGTGTTTTTTGCATGCTTTGTATTTAAAACATTGAAAAAAAGGGCCTTTAGAATCTGCAAAGGTGTCCTTTGCATTGACAAAATCTCACTTGACAGAATTGAGAATCTGATCAAAACTCAGTTTCCTCATAATGGCTGCCAAATTCTTGTACCTTATTAGTTTAAAATATGGCATGGTAATTGGTTTGGAGAACATGGATGTCATTTTACTGTGAGGATGGCACCAGCTATAAACTGAAATTCACTTCCATACTAAATASATGGATTATAAGCAGTATTCTAAACACACACAAACACCAAAATTCAAGGGAGAGGAGAGAAAGATCGTTAACGWTATTCTACAAGGCATCCAGAGCTTCCTTAAATTCTTCAATATTATATCCATTACAATTAAGTTAAACTTCAAAGAAGTTTTAAATAATTTGGTTATGGGTCATTAAGTTAACAATGTCACTGTGTTCTTGCTATCTCATTTACCTTAATTAGAATGCACTTTTATAAATGATGATAACGCTGTGTAACAACTGGATTTGATAGACACTGCCAAATGCTGATTTTAAGGTGTTTTTATTTTGCTGGCCATATCCTTGCTGAATAATACCTGTATCGTTATTCTTCTAACAAGCTCATCATTGCTTTGGGATTTCATTTATGAGAGAGATGCACTACATAAATGTTTATAAAGGAAGGAAAAGAATGGGTTGGGGTACCTCAAGGGTGTAGATTAAGAGGGTGAAAATGAAGCTGGTGCTGTGGTGGATATCTAAATTTTTTCCATTGGGAGAAATTCTACATTCTTTCTAAGGAAAATTTTTGTCAGAAGGAATCTGTTGTGAGTAGAAACCACTCAAAAATTAAATTACTTTGTTGTTCTCACCTTTTTCATGATTAGGGTTGATATATGTGTATGAGGTTAGTATGTCCAGGCAAGGTGCACGTGTTTTTTCTTCATGTCTCTACAGAAGGCTGGGATGATCGAAAGTGTATTCTGAATTATCAACAGTTATCCTTTTTACTTGTGGGTGTGTATATTTCTTAAAGGCAGAGCATAGTTCCATACTGTAGCCGATATAACTTTAATAGAAATGGTGCTTCTTTTGCTAAAACCATCCTTTTGTTTCTTTGGGGACCTTTTTCAGACAGCTGCTATTTGGATTGGGGATAACTCTTCCTGAAAGCTTATCTAAATGAAATAATTCAATTCACTGATGTCAGTTACATATGAAAGAAACATGAATTACCAGTTCTTTGATTTCTTATGTTTTGAATGCCTAGGCTGATGCCCCAGTGATAGTTACTTTTGATCTGTCTCTACAAACATGCTTTATGTTAGTTATCTATCTCCACTGTTGCAGTTCCTGTTGGGAAAGTTAATTTGTTCAAAGACCTTCAGTTCTAAGTTTCCCTAGTGAGAGAAAGTCCAAAAGGTGGAGGGAGCATTGGGTTCAGTGTGATTTTTAGTTTAGCTTTAATACTTGTGGAGTTCCTGACAAAAAAAAAGTTAGGGAGAGATAATCTGTATAATTAAAATACCATATTGATGCTAATACACAGCATTGCTGTTATAAATACCTGTTACTCAAAGAACATTGAGGGTGATAAAATATCCCCCTCCATCGATTAAAAAAAAAGAACCCAACAAAACCAAAAAAAACCCCAAAAACCCAAAACAAACCACCAGGGTGTAGGTCTGAGGCAAGAGATAACTGCAAAGAATTAACCAATGCTTTAAATAAAAGCACAAAGAAAAGTAGTGCGCTTGAGGACCAGAAAGTGCAGTTCCTTTATGTTAGTAAGTATGTTAGTACACTTGTTTTGCGGGCTGTTGTCTAGTAATGGCTAAYAGCTAGTGATTGGGGGTGTGATGCTGCATCTGAAAAGGACACTGTTTCAGAGGGAAAGGAACAAAAAAGTGGACAAAACCTTTACAATACTTGCTGAATTGTGATGCTGCATAAGAAGTATAAAATAGGCTATGACATACTAAAAACATACTGCAAGCGTGCTTTAACTATTTAGAACATAGCAACCACTGGTGATGCTTCATGACTGAACAGTGATGACTAATTAAATAAAAAATAAATAAAAGTTGCTCATCATGCATTGAACGATACCTGGCTTATAATCCAAAAGCCCTTCTCTACAGCTGGAATACACTTTCTCAGTGCTGGCAGTGTATTTTATAAYGCTTCTATTAACTCCACAGGTTACAGAACATAAATACAACTTTTATATACATWAAGCTCCAAGGCTTCCCCTATGAGGTGCTCTTAATTTCATCACTAAAGAATGTTTATCAGCTGTAGAAAATGTCCGTGCTGTTCAGCGCAGTAATTGAGGGCCTCTGCTCAAAGATGATGCATGTTGCTAGTCAGCGTACATGCGACTTTGTCAGCGTGCGTGGGCGGTACGTGGACATTCGGACCTGTGCACCGCCGGGCAGTATCATTACTTAGTCTTTCAGTAGTCCTGTCCCACTATCAGTGCCTTTTACATGTGAACACTTGAGATGCAGTGTTTACTTGAAGACTTGAGTTTTACTGTGAAATGTTGAGACTGCCTTTAAAGTAATACTGTTGCTCACTGTTACTTGGAAAACTGCATAGTAATAGTTTATGTTACGTAAGCTTACTTTATGTTGCATGAAATCCATGAAAAAAGACTGCAAACCAAAACAAAAGAAAAAAACAACAGCTGTATCTCTCTCCCTTGATAAAGTGGCAGATGGTCATTATGTGGCAGTGTGCTTTGTACATTCAAAGCAAACAAACATGTCTACATACGGGAAACAAATTTATGCCCTCACCTGTTGTGGTGGTGTGCTCCCTGCCACTGCGCCTAAGCAGTAACCACCAGTGGGGGTGGTGATGCTGGGCGTTGGGGACGGATAGCAACGCAGTAGCCATCGGCTGTCTRGAGCAGTGGTCCAAACCTCTTGCTGGTATGCAAATATGGCCATAAGTCAATCATCTTACTCTATAAAGAGTRGACAGCCCAGGGCCCGTAGAGCTCTTTTGCATGGCAGTGGGCTGTGTGCCAAGAACTCCCCTTGAGTAGGGATGCCTCTCAAGATTACTCCTCGAGGTTGAGAGATTCCTTATTGCAACAGATCCTTGGTAAGTGACTAATAGCATGCTRAACTTTGAAATCTTAGCTAAATGATATAAAGGATTGATTGTGCATATATAATCCTTTAGACATAAACTGTTGACCAAGTCTGGGACTAGGACTGGATCCAGCTGCACCTAAACTCCTCTCTGAGAAGAAGTTTAGAAGGCAAGGGGATCCTTTCTGAACCTCATGACTCAATAGGAGGGTCTCCCTGACAGTTTTGCCTGACCCTGTCCTCTATGCAGTATATAATCAAGCGTACCTTGCCATTGAATCTTGTTAAACCACTGTCAYGTTTACCATTGAACTTTGTTAACTCACTGTTTTATATCARTGAAGTATATTGTTGCTTCTCTTTTACGAGTGAAGTGCACTCTCACTCTGTCTGTGACACCTGTGACTAAGAGAGAAAAACAATACCGCTGTTTCRGACATGTATTCCCTCACAGTGTCTGGTACTGTCCCTCAGCTGAGTGCACTGCGGGAGAGGTCATCACTTCTGGTGGGACATGACGGGAAATGAGGTGTGAATGCTGAGCCATTATTCCCTCACATTTCTGCTGAAATAATCATACATACCATCAATAAATCTGTTCAATAGCTATTCTGCTGTGCTGAAGAGGAAAGAAATGGGGAGGCAAAGTGTGTTTTCTTTGTTCTATTGATAGTATTCTCAGGAATATCAAATCCCTCTTGTATTCTACACTGCACTGTAGCTCCCCATGTCTTCTACCTATCTGGAGAAAAACATGTTTGCTAAAAATGACACCTGAAACTGAAATCAAACCAATCTTTTAGAATTTTGTAATGCTGGAAGCCACCTAAGTATACTCTTATAGATATGAGAAATTCAAAATCGTAGAGGAAGGGGTGAAATACAGAGTTTYTTTCCCCAACTCATGAACCGCTGACTGGTTGACTTCTACCCTTGACTACCCTTAATTAGAGGTAGAACGGCAATGTAGCAAAAATAGTTTTGTCTTAGAGTTTGGGGAATCTAGGATATCTATAATCTCACTTTTCACAGCTTTGGACTACTCCATGTCACTTGAATGAAAATGTCTGAGAGTCATATGTTTTCATTTTTAACTGTCAAACGTAAGCTACTCTTGTCAAGTTGAGCACTTAAGTCCAGTGGGCATTCTGTAACATGCACACTGTTCTTGCTTGGCTTTCAAACTGATCAGCTCAGCCTTCTTCACATCTAGCGATTGTAAAATAGGAGGCAATGTTTATTTAATTTAGAGTGAGTGTTGAGGTTTGTGTACTAAGGTGTATTATGTTTTSCAATGTAAATTGATGCTGCTTAATGGAGAATACTGCTGTAGAGATAAACAATATGTGTATCTGTACATGTATGTAGTTACTCAACAGATGATGGGTTTCTCTTGAACATTGTATTTTACTTAATGTTTTTGTATTACTTCTTAATGATTTAGATTTAGGTTTAATTTTCCTGCTTCACTAATGGATGAATGATGAGAAGATAGACCCTGGAACCAAGATCATTTGAACTCTATTCTCTAATGGGCAGGTAGTTTTACATGTAGTGTATTAACAGATTCCAGCTCTTATATACAGGTATGGAATATCATGTTAGTTGTGCATTTACTGGCATACAATGTGAAGATAAAATTACACACTATGCAATTTTTAGACAAATAAGATTAGATGTCTACGAATCACCCTCTAGAGTAAATCAGATTACAAGCACCATCTGGCCAAAAACCCAGGAGAGAAGACGACTGAAACATTTCAGTGGTACATAATAATGCAGAGCTAGACAGAATCTTAGATTCCCTACTTTGCCTGTAGTATGGAGAGAGGACTTGTTCAAAATATACCATCACACATACATGTTTTTAATTGGATGAATAATTAAAGGAACAAGGAAATTCTGGCTACCTTTCTGATTATCATTTCCAATTTTTCCCATCTCTTTTTCCCTTGTAACTACCTGAGCATGAATATGGCTTCATCTGGAAAAAGTTTGTCACCATGAAGCCTGCTTTAAACAAAGCAGGGAAATTGAAGCAATGTTCAGTACTTATAGGAATGGTGCAGACTTTCCATGCAGTATCAGTCTGATTATATGTTTGTACTGTAATGGAGGAGAGGAAGACTCATGCTGCATACTWCTTAAGCTAATTCAGAACTGCTGTTAGCCAGTGAATAAAGACACATTTTCTTTTCATACCAGAAATGAAGATTTTTAAAATTAAAGTCATGCTGTTCGTGGAATAAGTGCTTGCCTATTTACTATACATCACGTCCACTTTGCTAGTATTCAAACTATTACTGAACCATTTAGTAGCTCTCTTAAAACTGTTCTTTGGCTTGGCTATCCTCTAGTGTATGCTTAAGCAAATCAACTCTAAGCAGAAACTGTAATATGCAGCCCTAATGAAACGRAAGTCCAAATTAACTCTTTAGGAAAAATCTCTATTGCTAGGAGCTCAGATATAGCTGCTGTTCCTGTATGCTAGGYGTATTCTTTCCAGCAGTGGTGTTCTAGAGTTTCCTATCAAAGATAATGAACATTTGGTGTATTTCTATTTTAATTRTATTTGTAGACACCATCTATCTAGGAACTAAATAGGAGTAGATAAAAGACTTTGAAGACTACTGAGAAATAAGGTAGAACTGGTTTCTGTGTGTGATTGTCAGGATACCTCACAAAACCAGGAAGGTGTCCCAGTTATGTATAAGGAAAAGCCAAATGCARGCAGACATTGGATTCGGACCTAGARTCTTCAGGTTCAAAAAACACTGGGTTTAGTTTTTAAACTGCCCTGAGTATAGGAATCATCACAAGAAAGAAGAATGGTTTGGGTCTTGAAGTTCTCTACTAAGTTAGTTTCATACCTGATGTAYGTTGTGTTGTTTTTTTCCTAGCACTGTTACATCTGTTACTTTATCAATTTTATGTTAATCAAAAGGACAGTCACATTGGTTGAGATCACTTTGCTTTTACTGGTCTGAAGTTTAGAATGTTAWATGACCCTGTTTGAGATATATAACTCAGAGTTTGCATAAATCACTGATACAGTGGTACAACATAAGTAAAAAGAAAAAAATAAACAGAAGTCTGTAAGTTAGAATGAATTCACTGGTAGAATAAGAGGAGAGTCTGGTTTTGAAAATGAGTGACTGCTGAAGAGCCATCTTACTGAAAAAAATTAGACCAGTTTGAACAAGCTGTTAGGTATTGCTGTGATGGCAAAACTAGATGAACGTATGTAGACTGGATTGAGAAACTTTGCAGTTACCAGTGAGATGTATTAATTGTAGCACTGAGATTTTTTTTTTTTTTCTTTTGTCAAGTTAATAACAAATGTAACCCTGGCCTCTGCCATTTGTCCTCTGCCATTGAGTTTTAAATTCTAACCTACAGTGTGCAATGGAAATGTTGATACACTGATGAAAATTATATCCCCATATGTGAAAGATACTCTGTAATATATCACAGTTCTGGTATTTCTGCTGCTGTTTTAGAATGGTAACTAGAGGCAACACTAGCATTAATCTTCCAAATATAMGTTGTTTTCATTGCAGTTGAGGTACTGCAGTTACTGGTTAGTGAAAGGAGTAACATGGCAGCATTGTCCTCTACAAAAATGCCCTGGGAATTCTATCCTTTTATTTTATTTTTCCTTTTGGTAAGGGTCAAAAGTGGGTGGGGAGGTTCCAGAAGCCTATATTAAAATATAAGGAAAATGAGGATATGTCAGTGTTTGTGCTGACATGGACCTTCAACCAATACTGTTCAATGACCTTAGACTTTAGAAGCTCCTTTAATTTCTCCATAGGGAACATTTTACTGATTCCTGTATGCTTTTAATTGCAATCTAATTTATCTTTTGCTACAGGCCTTGCATTCATTTCATCACACTCCGRCAAGGAATGGTCTCTACTTTAAATGAGGTCTATGGTCAGCTGAACTGCTGACTTAACAACTGATGCCAGGGAGTTTGAGGGGTTTTAAGACAATGGCTGTAGGGGCTCTTGTGTATTGAGTGTTACCACCCTGTCATTGCATGTCCCTCAGAGAGTCTGCTTCTTTTGCAGAGGACCAGTGATAACTATTACTCCTTTTTAAAAAAAAGATCCTGCCTGCATAACCAGTGCTGTATAAGACATGGAAAAACATTTCCACAACCTTTTTTTGTTGATAAAATGCTGCCTTTTGTGACTGAGAGTTGATGACAATAGCCATATTCAGCTATGTCACTATTTCCGTAACGTGGGCAGTGTAACGGCTGTATTRTGAATGATGGGAGTCCTTGTGCTCCGGGGAATACCGGTTGGTTAAGCAGTGGCAAGCTGTGCAATGATTGTGTAGTTCACAGGGACACGTTCTCTTTTCTTGTGTTGGGTTTGATTAGTAAACCTCAAACTAGAGCTGCTTAGAAAAAACAAAATTCTGGAAGYGTATTTTGTCAGAAATTTTCCATCAGCTTGTACTTGAAGGACCGTACTGCTTGAAAATTTTCATCTTAYAAGGACATCTTGAAAAGATGTTTCTTCTCTCATCCAGTATTCAGATGTTTTTTCATCATTTTGCACAAACAGTACAAAGCTTTGCCTGAGACACTGATGTTAATGATTTATTCTGAGAGTAAGGGGTTGAGGTCACAGCATTTTTTGACTTTGAGTAAGTGGCTTCCAAACGAAGAAACATTGCTCAATCAATAAACTGGTTCTGTATGCAAAGAATAAAATTCTGGCKAGGTTGTCTGTTTCTGTAAAGTATGGTAAAGACTGAGGGAAAGGCTACCTGATTAAAGCGTTTCCCCTTGCAGAGGTCTGAGTTGTTCATGTAACTTCACTTTCATCAAGTCCAATGACAAACCGATAATTCATAATAAACATATTTTGAARTGGAAATGGAATATGTTTCATTGAAAGGGCTGTGGGAACTCAGATCATCAATCACTTCTCCCACAATTCTAATTTTAAGCTGTCTGCCTAACAAGAAACATTATAGTCCAGTTGCATATTAAACAGTGCTCGGGGAGGGGAAGAGGAGTGTGCACTTGTAAAGTCCACTGAAGCTGTTCAGTTTTATTTTCATTGCTTGGTCATTATGAGTGGCTTATAGGAGTCRACTCCTACTATTCCATGCCTCACAAATTAAAAAAAAGAGTAATTCCCAAACAACAATACTAATGTTTTTTTCCTTCACTTAGAATTTTAGAATGGATTTGGTGGAGATCAGTTTGTTACATCACAGCAGAATTGCTTTGACTTTTGAAATAATCCCTGCACAAGAGATGGATCACAGTTGGACTGTCTGGCTTATGAATTACAGTGTTGTAAAACTAATTCTGTATAGCATTTGGTCCCAGCATGGGAAGCAAGAGTGACACAAGTGATCCATGCAGGGGCTGTATCTTTTTTTACATTTTAAGAATAACTTCAGTATTGTGATATCATTAACTTTCAAGTCAAGGTTAGAAGAGTCTTTGCTTAGCCTCTGTTTGCAACATGTAAAATAGCTCTTCCTACTTTTTGTGGTACTTTCTCTAGCAACATTTAATTGGTTTAGGGTTTTGTTTTGTTAATAGTCTAATTCTTAATTTCRGGTAAGATTGCATTTTCCTCTTGAGGGGGGAGAACATTCATAAAAATTAACTTTGTCTTGAGAGAACCTACCCTCCTATCTCTGTCTTCACGATCAATAGATTCTGTCATGCACTTATTCTGAAGAGATCAAATTAACCTCTGAATAATATTATAAAGTGTTCTCCGTACCCTCCTCCTTGCATATTTTTCTTCCAASTACAGTTATAATCTTTTGAAGCAAGCCCTTCACTTTTTTCTCCAAACATGGGGTGTCTTGTGCTGTCACACTGCAGCACCACAGAAGGAAAGACAGCTGGAGAGAATATGTGCTTTACAAAGGAAATGTGCTTTTTTTTATTCCTCTCATTGGGTTTTCTGCAGTCGTCCTTTTCCTGTCCCCTGCTTGATTTTAATAATGAAATTTAATAGGGATGCAAAATTTGTGGTAAYGAAGATGGACACTAATCATGCCTCTTCTGTCTTCAAATGGCCTCTAAATTAGGTCTGGATAGCTATCTAGACCTAATTAATTATCTTGTGACTATCTACTCCATGTTGCTGTTGGTATTCTTTGACTTCTGCACAGTGATGTGGTGTTATTAGAACAGCTTTGATCCTGGGGCATGCACTCTGCCTGTGAAATTCCTGATCCATGGCCTGTAAGCCATTCTCTACCAATGCTAATGTTACTGAAAAAAACCTGTAAACAATATTAAATGCTCCTAAGGTGTATATATAAACTATTCTTCACAAGAAATAGCAATTTGGTAAGCATGCATATGCACCAGCACACATAAATGTGYATCAAACTTTGAATGTGTTTTGCAAAGGTAAATTTTTGCTTCTACTTTTTAACTTCTGAGAGTGTAAACCAGTTCACCTCTACTTAGGTACAGTACAAGGCAAGGTGCTGCTGAGTTCCTTTTGGAGGCTTAAAATGCAAGCGTGGAGCCAACAGAGATAATGGCATGTGACTGTACTGCCTTCACACTGCAACTGCTGATACTTCTGGGTGCTGTATTGCACTTTGTAGGCTGCCAAGCTTGAYGTTGGGCTCCCTGTCTGTCTAGGGATGGTTTTCCCTGCCTATGTTACAAGCTCCTGCTGTTGAACATATAATTTTCATTTTAGTACAAATAGAACATTTTTATGTACTTTCATTTTTAGAGATCACCAAATGAATAGTTACTCTCWTTATGAATAAGTTATTTTCCTTGCACAGATTTCAAGGAAAGATTTTTTTCTCTCCAAAGTCAGCCTATCACTGCAACTCATTTACACTTCTAATAAAGCTGACCATAAAATCCTATCCATGAAGCAGTTAGTGTTTGATATAGTTAACATTTCTTGAAGATGAAATATCGCCTTCCGTAGTAAGATCTGAAGGGTTTATATGGAACTTTATAGCTTTATAAATGATACCTTCTTGCTTTGTTTTCATCATTGTTAACTTCTTTAATTTGTATTGTGTACTCCTGTCATGAATGTAAAGTTACACAAAAGGAAAACAAAAGTGAAAAAGATCAAAAAGATCCATGTCTAGTTTAAAGTCTAATAAAAAATCTACAAGGGAGAGGGGAAAAGTATTTAACCGCATTTTGGAGGCTTAGTACTGCAAGTTCTGTTCGCTTATCGCTTCTTTTTGGTGCTGATCAAGCCTTAAGGTTTGCCCAATGAAAAACTCCATTGGAATCCATCCAAAACAAAAGCTTGAAAGTAAGCCCTATTTTTTTCAGTGCCTGAAGAGTCTTTTTGGAAGAGCAGTTTGGAAATTTTTTTTTTGGTTCTGCAACCAGAATATTCTTCAAATACTTTGTCTGGCATTTCATCTTTGACCATGAGATGAAAGTATGCATAAAATCAGTTTGAAAAATACTCTTATCCAGTTCACATTGAAGTCACTGGGAGCCCACTTAGATTTGAATTGTAGCTTGCTTAAGTCTTAATGCTTTTGGACTATGAGCTTTATAATGTTACTTGAGAGATGTTACTAAACGTATTACTGCAACTGGCTGCTCATGGCTTGGACATGGCTTGGACAGGCATACACTTCACTGGGTAAAAAAMCGGCTGGATGGCTGGGCCCAAGGAGTTGTGGTGAATGGAGTTAAATCCAGTTGGTGGCTGGTCACGAGCGGTGTTCCCCAGGGCTCAGTGTTGGGGCTGGTCTTGTTTAATATCTTTATCAGTGATCTGGAYGAGGGGATCGAGTGCTCCCTGCARACGACACCAAGYTGGGCGGGAGTGTTGATCTGCCTGAGGGTAGGAAGGCTCTGCAGAGGKATCTGGACAGGCTGGATCGATGGGCCAAGGCCAATTGCATGAGGTTCAACAAGGCCAAGTGCCGGGTCCTGCACTTCGGTCACGACAACCCCAGGCAACACTACAGGCTTGGGGAAGAGTGGCTGGAAAGCTGCCCGGTGGAAAAGGACCTGGGGGTGCTGGTCAACGGCCGGCTGAACATGAGCCGGCAGTGTGCCCAGGTGGCCAAGAAGGCCAACGGCATCCTGGCCTGTGTCAGGAACAGTGTGGCCAGCAGGAGTAGGGAGGTGGTCGTGCCCCTGTACTCGGCACTGGTGAGGCCGCACCTCGAATACTGCGTTCAGTTTGGGCCCCTCACTACAAGAAGGACATTGAGGTGCTGGAGCGTGTCCAGAGAAGGGCAGAGAAGCTGGTGAAGGGTCTGGAGAAGAGGTCTTATGAGGAGCTGCTGAGGGAGCTGGGGTTGTTTAGCCTGGAGAAGAGGAGGCTGAGGGGAGACCTTATCACTCTCTACAACTACCTGAAAGGAAGCTGTAGCGAGGTGGGTGCTGGTCTCTTCTCCCAAGTAACAAGCGATAGGAGGAGAGGAAATGGCCTCAAGTTGCGCCAGRGGAGGTTTAGATTGGACATTAGGAAAAATTTATTCACCGAAATGGTTGTCAAACATTGGAACAGGCTGCCCAGRGARGTGGTGGAGTCGCCATCCCTGAGGGTATTTAAAAGATGTGTAAATGTGGTGCTTAGGGACATGGTTTAGTGTTGGACTTGGCAGTACTAGGTTAATGGTTGGACTTGATGATCTTAAAGGTCTTTTCCAACCTAARTGATTCCATGACTGATTCCATGATTCTATAACTGCCAGTTTGCAGTGGTGGGCAAAGAGAGTTTAAGAAGTTACTTTTCTAATATGAACACTAGAACAAAAATAGACAATGACTGATAACTACTTTTTTCCCTGACCTCTGATTTGAAGTTGTGCTTGTAGTAGTGTGCAGGACCATAGGAATCATTGTGGCGGTCCTTTAMGAGAAGCTCCAAGGGCACCACACCCTTCCACAGAGTGCTTATGATCTAGATGTAAGGAGGGCTTCACCATTAAATAGAACACAAAATTGGAAGCAGATGTTATAAAAAGAACTGACATAGCAAGCATCTAAGCCTTGCAGTTAAGTCAGTATTAATAATTTCAATTGGCTGTGGCAAAGGCAGGTTCCTCCTTTCCTTCTTCCCAGCAGTGTATCAGTAGAGMGGACTGGATACATAGCTTCAGGGTGATTGTTTACAGCAATGACATCTTTATATAGTTGGTTAAGGTGTCATACCATAAGCAATAGTTGAGGGATGGCTATAAATACAAGGCTGACTTCTGAGTTGTCTGCAGTTATCTTGACTGTAATTCTCTACCAGTTGTCTCAACTCTAGTTAGAAATGTTCTGGTGAACAGACACTGAAGTCTTTGCAACAGACCATGTTTTTTCCCATCAGTAGAGAGTCTCGGAGCTTAGTTTGCAGTAAGGTGAGATTTAAATAAATTCTCCTCCCCATTTCTAGAACTTCTGCTTATAAATTAGCAGTCTTTATACAGAATTTTCAAAGCACTTCAAGATAGAATTAGTATTGCAGTGTCCACCTACACTGCAATTTAGCCCTGAGCAAAAATGCAACTCAGTGATATAGTGCATTAGATTCTTGGGAAAGAAATTTGATTTCAGCCTTCTAAAATGCCTTTTTTTTCCCATGAGAATAATTATTCTTGCCCACCTTATGTGGTTAATAAACATATTATTTGRAAGTGTTAGCTTTCTCTTGTTGATTTTATAGTTTTAGATCTATTAACTAATCTAATGTTTGACTGTGTGTGGGTCTGGGAGAGGTAGATAAAACCACTTTGCCAGAACATGCAGTTCTGTGAAAACTGCATCTATTTTACTGGAAATCTGTTTTGGGGTGGRGGGGAAGAAGGTGTTGCTTTTTTGCAATTTCATTTCAGAAACAACATTTTCTGTATGATTTTTAAGAAAGTATATTGAATTCTAAAAGAACATTTTAGTTGTTCTGGAAAGTGTTTATTCTATATTTTTTTTTCCTCCTGAGGTTCAGTGTAAAAAAACAGTTTTTAATTCTTAGAATCATCTTGATTCTGAATTTTGGTGGGTTTTTCTTCCACAGCRTTACTGCCTCTGCATATTATTTGGTATCATTTGCAGAGAAGAATAGATGATGATGAATATACATTACATTTTACTAGTTTTTTATACTACTGCTTTTAGTTTTTGCATTTTTCAATGGTTTTAGCATAATTTGAGCAATGATTAATTCAGCTATTTGTACTTAGTGGTGCTTTGTAGGCGTTTCAGAAGATAGTGGTCACAGAGGGAAGGGGTTTGTAGTCAACTTTACTTCATTATTGAAGTTTACATTAAATGCACTGCYGGTTCCCCAGTGAGCAAGGCTAGTAAGATCCATGGTAGTTTCCTTTAACAATTTCAAAATTGATGCTGATTTCCCTGATTTAGGCAGCATTTCAGCCCAATTCCTGGGTACACGGGTGGTCCTAATGACTTTGGTAAGATTTCTTATGACTTGGTGCACCATTCTGTAGTGGGACTTGGGAGGAACCATCTTCTGCTCTTGCTCACTCCTGAGTGAGCTGACTCGCTGCTGAGTGCCACTCTGCCCGTGGTGGGTGGTTGCTGAAGTAGTACTGCCTCGTGGCATAAAACAGTATTTCTAGACTAGAGTAGAATTGCATGAAACTAATCAGCTGTGAAGAAACATAACTCTTACTGTCTGCTTGCTTTCTAAAAGCAAGCATTGTCCATGATCAATGGTAAAAAAAAGTCCTTAAAACACAGAAATATATATAGCATTGTGACTGCACTGTATTGATGTAAAGCGGTTACCTTTATTTTAATGTGTGCATGGATGCCTGTATTTATTTTTCTTCATCAGTAGTAACCCAGCTGGATTATTGAATTGAAGGATGATTACCTTCTATTAAAAAACGTAGCACAGAGTGCTAACATCAGATGTAGAGTAATCTCTCACACAGGTGGCTTCAGAGATGTGCCTTTTTTAGCAGCAGATAAGCCTCATTCCTTGTAAAAAATAACAACAGCAAGAGATCCTGTCTGCAGTAATGATTGCTGGTTGATTCTGCAGTCACAGACAACAAAGCTGTACCACGTGAATGAATTACTGCTAAAGTCTGAGGGCTTTAGGGCATTTTGCACTACACAAGAGAGTTTTACAGCATCCAGAAGATGAAAAATAACCTTCTGAGAAGATGTGATATGTTGTAATGGTAAAGAGGTTTGTTGCTGCTTTGTATCTCATCGAGAGTTGTTCCAAGTGCACAAGTCTTATTGCTACCTTCCTGTGATTAAGTAAAGCTTTGTTGTCAATTTGCAAAATGAAGGTAGGGGATGTTCTTGCAAGARACGCATACTGTACTACATTTATTCACCAAGATTTAATATAAATAAGTTAAAAGTCACCTAGCATTATTATTGAACTTTGATCACCAGGAACTTTATTTAATTAGTTGTTGCTGCTCTTGGCAGAGCATCTAGTTATTGTTATCTGGGTGCCTGTTCCGTCATCCAYTGTGCACTTGTTTACATGTAGTCCAAGGGAAACAACATGACTGCGCTCCCAAATCTGCAGTGATCACAAGTGCCAAAGGCATTACGGATCCAGGGAGTTGAGTCCCTTCTGTGAAGGGGACTGAATTACGTTTTGAGTTGGTTTTGGGCTGGGTTGCAGCATCAACCACTGGTGACAATTGAGCCTGTCTGTGGAGCTAAAATCTTCATTGTAGTGCTCCTCTTCCTTCACTGAACGAAGACAGTGAAAAATTTTGAAGTATTAAGTATCAGAATGACTCAGACATGATTAATAAACTCCCCTCCTCCTCAAAAAAAACCAAACAAACAAACAAACAAAAAAAACCCCCAAAAAACCAACCCTAACAAACAAACAAAAAGTAAAATCAGAAGCTCTTTTACAATCAAAGCACAGAGAGGAGAAAAAGGTAGGGAGTGGAATTGTTAGGATTTACTTACCCAATTCAAAAACCTGAAGTTTCTTTCAACAGATATGTATGTATGTATTTACTTACCTTCTGTAACCTTAAATTTAGCCATTATAAAGGTTTTTAAATATCCAGAAAACAGCATCAAAAATTGTACCGTAAAAATGATGTGCTAACGTACCTTGACTGATTTCCTCATTTAAGAGGTTTGGATAGCTGTAACGTGCTTTTGATACTCAACAAAATAATTAGATTCTGCCTTGACTCAACTTCAGATATCTTTGAGGCCTTGCTATCTCTAGAATTCAGCCACAGAGCGCCTATGGGACAGTAGCACACATTGTCACTTCATTAGTCTCCATAGTSTGAGGTTCAAGCTAAGAACTAGGCGGTGTTTTCTGAAATATTCTGGTTATCTGCAGCACTTAATGTTAGCTAATAGCTAACATAATAGCTAAGTTATAGCCAGTTTTAGTAGCCTAAATAACAGGTAAACAGCTCAAATGTTATTTTGAATCCAAAAATATTCTAATCTGTAGGCATATCTTTCATAAAAATTAGCAGAAAAATAGACTGTGAATTGCAAAGATGAAAATTAAATTCTAGTGATTTTATGTGCAGTGAAGTCTCCAAGGCTGCAGWTGAACAAGCTCTTTTGGATAGTCTAATGCTGTGCCAGGCAGACTACACAAAATGTAACRAATGAGCAAAAAAAGTGGCATATGAGTTTCAGTGTAGATAAATTCARTGTAGTGAATCTGGAGAAAAATCTTATCTATAGCTGATAAGATGCTGACAGATTTCAGAAAGCAGAACTTGGAGTCATTGCTAACAGTTCTTGAAATTGSTGGCTCAGTGAATACCTGTTCTCAGAAAAGCCCTCAATGTCTTTGGCATTATCAGGAAAAGTATTGAGAAGGAGATAAATGCTGTTTAGAACCTTATGCCTGTATCTTGAGTACTCTTAGAAGGACRCAGCAGAGTTAGGGTATAGAAGATCACAGATAAAATAATGAAGAGGATGGAGAAAGCTAACTTGTAAGTAGAGGCTAAAAAGACTGAAATTTTTCAGTTTGGAGAGTGGAAGGCTGAAATGGGGGAAACTTGAGGATTGCAGAATCATAAAAGCAGTGAGTAAAGTAAATACAGAATTGTTACTTACCAAATCTTGGTACTAGAACGAGGAAGCACTAATTAAAACTGTTAAGAGATCAGTTTAAAAATAGATATTATGAAGTACTTTTACACAGAAAACTTTGGAAATCTGTTGGCATAGGGGGTTTTGGAGACAGTTTCAGCTGGTTCACGAAGGGATTGGAAAAATTCCTGGACAGGTAGCCCAGGAACAGATACTAAAGGGAAAGAATGGACATAGACAACCCTAATCCAGTGATTACTGATGCTTGGAGAGTGTATGAGGGAAACAAACTGTAGATAGCTAGGCTTGCCCGTGCTCTCCTGAAGTGGCTTCTGCTGCCTCGCTGGCTCTCTGTTGGGCTAGGTGAAGTATGGGCGTTTCTGTCTGTGGAAGGCTTGTGGGGCAGGGTTCTCTCCCTGTCCTGCAGTCCAGGTCATACACRCCGGGAGATTCCAGGTGAAGTGACTCTGGGTATCTGTTTCTGTCATCAGCTTGTTCTACCAGCGTTACAAAGGCCAGGGAATGTGATGTGTTCAGCCATATATATTTATAATTGTTTRCTCTAACAAATGGCTATATTCCAGGAAGTACAGAAATACCAATTTAATTTGCTTAATGTAGTTATAGGAGGCTATTAGTTTTATCTTTAATATTAAATTCTGTTTGTGTAGAGCAGTCTAGGACCGGGATCAGATAACAGAAATGTCAAAGATACTAAATTAAACTCTGATTCTTAGGATTATTTTTTATGGACTTGTAGGATTTCCTACATTCTAACCTCTTGTTTCCAGTTTTTCACTATCAAAGATTATTTTATGGTTTTGTAACTTCATGTGTTATATCTTTATTTTTTTTTCATACCCRTGTATGTCTGATTGCAGCATTGAAATACCATATTAATAAATGATGTCATGTCATCTATCTCTGTTGTATCTGGTGGGTTGCAGGAAAGCCAGACCTTAATTTAAATTACTTCGAAGTATTCAAAGAAATATAAAAGRAGTTGCTATGTTTTGTGTAGTTACATCAGCTGGTTCCAGATACTGTGTTGCTTACCAGTCATTGCTATTTTTCTCTTCTGACCTTTTCTTTTTTCCCCATTTTTCACTTATAGCTGCATTTATTTATGTTGGCTTATCTTGAGACCCATTTTCTTGCTTTCCTTTTTGATCAAGTGTGTTGCTATTAAATTAGAGTGCTTAAACAGATACCTACAGCAGAGATGGACACTGTTGGCGTCCGAAACAGGGGAATGAGGTAGAGAGTAGACAAACATTTTTTCCTGTTACGTTAAAAATTCTAGAAATCTTTTTGGACACTTAATATATTCCTTATTCCAGCATTTAAAGAACACAAAAAAGACAAGTCAGCAATGCAATGAAACTCTGAATTTCTCAAGGATGTCTGGGGAGGATCTCATTGGATACTTATCAAAATCCTAGGTAAATTCTTTATAACATTGAAATGAATGGCAATGGATGTATCTTCTGGCTTTTTGAGATTCTGAAAGTGATATGCAATTTCATGTGTATACATGTATGCATTTTGGCAGTTAAGTAGTGATTTGATCACCAGTATTTTTTGATGTTCAGGTGGAACATTTCATTTACAAATTGTAGTTCAATGTTTTAATCACTCGATAGATTTTCTTTGAAGTCCCTGCAGTAAGTATACACTAAATTCTTAACAAACCGTCATTATCTAAGAAAAGAACTTCACTGAAATGGTTTGGTTAAACTACTACTTTGTTCAGTAGTCAAAGGTCAAAGATTCATAGCAAAGTGGCTATTGATACTATCTTTTAATAGCTGTTTTAAATCATTATCTATTAGCAATASTAAATCATACAGTTGCTAATAGTCTATATTCTGAAGGCTAGCTGCTTCTTGGGGCTGCAAGTTGTTTTATGTGATCAACGTGATTGCTGCTAATGGTTTGTGATTTAAGTGATTACTGGGCATGAAGAACAGTTTTGTAATTTGTTCTCCCCAGTGAATAATCTTTGGTTTCCTGGATACATTTTTTTCTGTTTATCAGTTGGTTAACTTCGGGTAAATGAAAGAGAGAGGAGTGCATAAAACTGCATCAAAGTACAGCTCAGTCTGTACTAGGCAGTCTTGGTTTCCTCTCTGCACAGGGAAGTATACTTTGCTTTTGGAGCTTTGCTCTGTAATGCAGGCTTCTTTGAAATACTGCATTTGACACAAGTGGTGGGAAACTTCTGAATTTATTAAAGAAACCCAGTACACTGAAGAGGTGAAATAGTGAGATTTGTAGGCTATTTATGGTATAATTCCTGTGGAATTTGGCCCAGTGTGATTGTTATCTTCACAGGCATATGGCAGGAAAAAAGGCATTGTTACCTTCACCAAGCTGTAGTTATTATCTGCTAACTGGACTTATAAAAGAGGTGGTCTATACAAAATGCATGATAGTGCTGTACGATATAAAGGGTTTTAACAAACTGTTGGAGTAGGTATGCTGCTTAGTACTTACAAAGCTGTGATGAGCTATTCAGGTCATTTGAAATCAGCACTGACAAAAGCTTTACAGTATACTTTGCTCTGGATTCTGTCTATTTAAAAAAACTCCCTTATTTTAAAAAGAAAGAGTAACTGTTTCAATGGGAGTGTTTTTTCTACCTATCCCTACACTAAGTGAGCAGTAGGTCCCACTGTTTCGTTGCCATGTAAGACAGAGAAAAAAGGAATGCTTTTACGTGTTCTTAAAAGCTTTCTGAAACACAGGTTCTTTAACATAATATTCTGTTTCACAGTTTCAGGTATGAGAAGTGGGATTTTATTTCTTGTCGAAATAAAGTTCTTGTTTAGGTCTTAGAAGGTAAATTATTTACTGTTTTAAAAATGATTTTTTATCATCATAAACAGCTGTTACACAAGAAGTGTCAGGTCAGAGCTAGTTGTTTCTCCCTCACATGCTAGAAGACGATCAGTTAACATTTGTAAGTTATGAAATTTTGACAATTCTGAAATTGTGATAATCTGAGCTTTACATGTACTTCACATAGACAAATGCACACATATGCRCTTGTATACACCCATCTATGTGGTTTTCTAGACATACTGATGATGTCAGCTATATTATGTTAGAGGAGGACTAAAAATAACTTTTCGTGATACTTCAAGGAGACGTTATATTTTAGCAATTTTAAAGCCAGTATGAAATTTATCCTAGCGTATGGAGAACCCAGCCCAGTTTTTAAGCATTGAAATGCTTCTAGAATACGCTGTATCAAATTAAGATCCCAAGTCACTACACAAATCTCTTCTTGACAGAAATTTCAATTAAAAGGTAGACTTGAGAGAAAATCTTACAGATGGCATCACCTAGAACAAAATACTGGCTTTTATGGTTCAGGTTTCCTATAGGGGTACTTTAAACCTGTTCAGTTGTCAGTTCTGGGTAAAACTGGAGGAAGCAAAGCACAAAACCCTCACCTTTTTCAGACTAGTAGTTCGATTTTGAAATCCTGCCTTTGCAACATTCCTACATTCCCTTTTCTTTACTTCCAAAGGCAGTGTTTTGTTCTTGTAAATATCTTTAATAAAATAGATTTGGGCAAATTTTGTCCTTCTCACAATCTAACGTAGCCAGACTCCTCCATTCTTTGTACATCATTAGTCTTGATAGATTCTCATGTTTAGAAGAGATCTTTTTTAGCTGTGGCACATGAGGATAAGCTGTGCCCTCAGTTCTCCCTTACCCTTGTAATCAGGACTTYGTAATCAGCCACAATTATGCAAGGAAGAGAATGATTATAGCATCACCTCAAATATGATGCCAGGGTAAGTTAATTTCCTGGGTTGGGAAACTTTCTTTAGTGGCTGAACATACCTTTGTAGCTTAAGGCTGAATTCAGAGATGCTCCAAAAAACCGCTTCATTTCAAGTTGGTGAAATTACCTGAAATTGTAGGTTGGTAGATTTATTTCTGCTGTATGGTTATCTAAGGGCATGGGTGCCGCATGTACCTTGACATTTAATATGGTACACTCTGGACTGACCATTATCAAGTGCAGGATGATACCAGAGGCCTCAGGGCTATAAACGACTCGCATTTATAGTCAATGACTGGTTGTTAAAGCAACCTGGAGAGCGGGGTATAACCAGTTTTAGAGGTAACAAAGTGAACAGAAAAAGTATCCAGCAGAGAAAAATCAGATGTTACGTGGAACTGCAGACCAATGAAGAGACAATGAACAGCTCGTYGTTCGCCAGGTTCCCCGTCACTGCCCCGCCTGTCCTGCTGCACCGGGCTGTTCATCCCAGGTGCAAGGCTTTGCACTCACCTGTGTTGAACTTCATGAGCTTCCCAGTAGCTTGTTTCTCCAGCCTGTTCAGATGGATCTAAATAAGCTGTGCCCTCTGTTTACCACTTTCCCTGGCTAGGTACCACCTGCCAGTTGCAGACTGATTAATTGCAGTGAGTGATTTAAACCAATACATACAGATGGGCACACTGATTTTTGTATGAGACTTATTAATTTCCATGTAGGTAAATCTATTTTGTAGRCTGCTTCCAATGAGATATGAAAATACCTTGATTTTTTTCTGCTACTTTTGCTGTAATGGTTTRGATTCGTGTCTTGAGTTATTCCAATTCAATATTCTTATATAAACAAGCCCTAGGGAATTCTGCTTCATTCCAGGAGGCTCTTATTGTTCCTTGGCTGACTTCTGTAATACACAAGTGCTGTATAACAAAAGAAAGGGGTATAAAGATTACTTGTAACAGTGGGACAGTTAGMCTTACAGGGATGCCTAACAAGGAGCAATCGGAAAGAAGGATGTCAGACAGCTTGCTGCAGTCTGAACATGTATGTGGCCATGGGGGAAGAAATTTGAAGGAGAAATGTCTCTGTGTAGGAGTTCTATACAAGTGACTTTTAAAAAAAAGTCCTAGAGTTTTTATTTCTACTTTAAGTAGAAAAAAGTGCTTGCCTCACTGCCTTATGGAGTGATTGGAAGGACTTTTTGGAAGTCTAGCATGTCTTTTTTCAAGTTACTCTGAAATTCTAAGGTTAATGCCATTTCTTGCAATGCAGTTCACTATAAACTAATGCGCACTGTTTGATACCAACACAGTGAAGGCCACGTTATCTTTGCACAGTTAAGGTGCAAAGCTTAGTGTACCTATGTAAGCTTAAAATATCAAAGCAGTGTATATAATTTCACCAAAAAATGTTAATAATTTATATAACATTCATAGAAGATAGATTTTTTGTTTGTTTGTTTGTTTTGTTTTCCACTTTCCAGTAGCAGAAGACACTAACGCATATGAAGGCCTTTCAAACTTTGTGCTGCATATCATATTTAGTGGTASCAGCCTGTCCTGTCAGACACAGACTGTGCTTGTTTCATGGCTCATCCAAGACAAGGTGAATCAGACCTGGGTGGGATCGCTTGAAATCAAATGTTAGAGCGAAAGGACTATGGTATAGGAATCTAGGTGGATCTAATAATAAGTTTTAGTTGCCGGAGTTAATGAGTATTTGTTTTTAAAGTACAAGTTGAGAAGGCTTTTATTTTCTTGCCAAATACCGTATTGTGTAAGTCAACTGTTTTTCAGAAGTAAGTTTTTGATAGTGGCTTTCTCAGTTTTTTTTTCTCTTTTCCTTTGGGTGGAGGATGTGTCTGTATTGACTTCAATGAAGTAAATGCAGAGCCTCAARGTGAAACAAGGGGCTGGATCAAGTTGTTTTGTAAACTTTCACTTAAATCCTTTTATTAGTGTGAGTTACTGATCAAGAAAAATAAATTTTGGTTAAAGAAAGTCTTTGAAGCTGCATTTCTGTCTTAGTTTTCAATTGCAATGTAGTAACTATTGATTATGCAGTATTAAAATTCATCATTGCTAAATGRCATTATTTTGTAAATCTACGATTTATGGGTAGTTATTTACAGGCCTGTAAAAACAGATGCTAAAACCAGTAGATAGTCAGGAAAGTAAAATGTTGCACTGAAATCCCAGTATTCCCTTACATATTTCACTCTGTTTGATGCGACCAACAATTACTGTCTKTCTTAGGCCTCTCAATTAGTTTGATACTAGGGAATAATGTAGGGATTTGAAAATGGCTAAAAATGGACTTTTTCTGTATATGGCCTATTAAATAAATATCTAAAACTGATAGCMCTGTTCACAGAAATCTGCAAAAATAATAGTAAATAGTTTCATTAYTAATTCCCTCTTCTTTTTACTATTYTCCACCTCTAATAGTAATGAAAGTTATTCTRTTTTATAAAATTATTAATTTATGACCAGAAAGCTATTTTAAATTAAAAGCATTTTGGTAGTGATATGAAAAGCAATTATTATATATTTTATCTGTGACCTAATAAAATGAAGTATCAATTTAGGGGAGGAGGGGAGAAGCACTATTGTAAGTCTTTGTTTTTCTGTAGTGCTCTCAGTGTTTCTAATTACATACAAGTTACTCAAGATACATACTCAAGCCATTCTTTTCCAATCTTGTTATATATTTCTTATTTACATGTTTTCCTCATACTTCCACTATTAGCTGTTACTACCGTATGCTTATATTGTCTACTAACTTATATGCACTTTAGTCTWTCAGTAAGATTTTAGCAAATTTCTTGGCAGGAAATCTTTTTCTAACACACTGTAGGAATGCACGTGGCAGTCAAGACTGAGCAGCATATCTAGACAGAAGTGTAAAACAAAGTTGCTTTGGTTGACGTGGTTTACTTCATTCAGCTACAAGCTTAACCTATCAATGAAACATTCCTACCATGAGCTTTGTGGAGAATAGCCAAATTGCTGCCATTGTCTTAGATCTGAGCAAGCTAAAATCAATGGTAGTTGGAGAAGTCAAGGTACTCAGAAAAGATTTATCGTGCTACAGGATTGAAAGTTATGTCTGCAAAGGCAAAAATTAAGTACTTGTGTCATGAAGCTATGTGTAACCCGTGCCATCTCTGTGCTAGGCAGTCGATAAGCGCTGTTAGCAATCTCACCCCTTAGCAGGAGAGTTCTGAATTCTGCAATTCATCACTGGATATGTGGAGAACCAGTTCTAGCTGTTTCTCTCTAGGTCTTACAGACAAGCTATAGTGCATGGCTGTATTCAGAACAAAAATTGCTGATGTAGTGTAGCTTAAAAAGGACGTGTTGGTTAGAATGTCTTTCTCCAGGAGAATAGTGGCTTCCAAAAAATAGAACATTTTAAAAATATGGTGGATAAGTAGCAAAACCATAGGGAAGCAGCTTTCCCCAGGAGACTGCTCTCTGTTATAGGAAATGACTTTACAGGAAAGGTCTATCAGAGTGTGCAGGGGGAAGGGGACTCTCAGTRGGAAAAAATATGTGCAGGCTTGCCTGGGTTGTATGCATGTGGTGACTCAAGGAAGCTGTGAAACTTTCTTCTAACTAGATGTTCAATTCCTGACCATTTGCTAATTTCAGCTGATTTCAAGCTTTGAGTTGGGGGAAGCTTCCTTTGTGAAAGAAAGCAAGAGGTTTGGCTGAGCCCTAACAACTCAGAATAAATTCTAAAGATTATTACCAATGAGATTTACATGCTTATTAGATTTGTGTTTTCTAGATTTATATTTAATTTATCTTACTATCTATCTAATAATGATTTTCAGGAGTTGATATCAAGGAAAAAAGGATCTTAAACTCCGTGTTTAAGTTAATACAGTAGAAATTAATTTCTCGACAATCTTCAAATGTACATAGCCAATTTATCAGTAAGTTCTTTGCTGCAAAAATAAATAACTGTAAATACATAAATCAATACAAAAAATAGAAAGTGAAAAATATATTACAAAATGTTCTACCCATTGATTTATGGATTTTTGTCTTACTTTGATACACTTAAATAACATATCAAAGAAAAAATCTACTGCAAAGTCATTGGAAAATGGAACCAAAATTAAATAGTGCGAAAGTGGAGAAAGTGTGATTAACATTATGAACAGAGAAGCTTCAAACATGAGATAAAAAAATATTTTAATGTATGCTTGAAATTGATAGTCAAGGGACATTTATGGAASACAGAATGCATTTTCTCTTCCAAAACAAAAGAAAGTTCATATAAAAACTTCCACTGGCAATAACGTTACTCAGTGTACTGTTGTAAGATACCTAGAATGCAGATGTTGAACTTTTTCAGTTTTATTGATGGGAGCTTTATCTGAACTGTTAACAAATAGCTTTTGACATAAACATTGATACTAATGTTTGACATAAGGGCTTTGAGCGATTAGGAGCCTGAGCATGATCCTCGTAATCAAAATTTAGGAGTACTCGTTTTGATTTCTAGTATAGTAAATGGTCATTAAATTGAACAAGTCTACATTTATCTGTATCAATCTTTTGTTATCATATACTTTTTATATATGTATATTTACTGTGCCTATATACAGTAATTTGAATTTGCAGGCTTTRGAGGACGTTATCAAATTATACGTGCCTTTTCTTTCGTGTTTTTTTTTAAGATGCAAAATTGTCATGGAATTGGTTGTGCAAAAATGAATGGACAGGCTATTATGAGTACACTCAAGTGTACTCAACAGTTAGTGTTGTGTATCCTGCAAAATYAACCTTCAGACCTTACCAGTAGAAAAAGCAGAAAAGTGAGGCATCTAAGTGATAAGATCCAGCATCCATTTATTAGAAAAGTACTTCACAGATATTTTAGAGTATGTCATTTTGGACTGTTGAATTTGGACCTATACCTTTGTAGCTGGAGAAGATCAATGTCTGAATATTTGTATTTGGAATATATTTATCTTTTCAGAGTTATGTTGGTGATATTTCTGGCTTTATTTTTGCCAAGTGATCAACCAACCAGCATTCCTCTTACCACAYTAGGAAGCAGCGATGAATGTGTGGCTATTGTCTTAATACAATCCTCTTCTGGATTTTATCACGAGGTTGCTCTACCGTAATCCAAAAATCGTATCTGCTTTGGGCCCCCAAAAGTTGTGGGCAGGTTACAGGTGCTACATTTTCCCCATCTCAGCTTCCTTCTTGAGTATCGACATAGAAGTTTGATTCAAAGGACTACTGCACAAAATTATGATTCTCTCAAGATTTCCACTTGCTAAAACACATTGAAAAAGGTTTTCTTCTTTAGAGTCTGTCCTTTCCTGGGCTGTATGACAACTAAATCCATAAAGAGACAGACTTTGCTAAACTGTTCAYCCTTTACTTTAGACAGAACGAGAGAAATATGAATCCATGCAAAATAAGAAACACTTTGATGAAATGGCAAAAGAAAACCCRCACAGATGATATTGCATACTTCAGTTTCTTAACTCCAGTGTTGGCGTTCAGATAGTGTTTTCCTGAGTTTCTGCTTTTATTCCTACAGCATGGGTTTCTTTTTTATGTCATTATCTGCTCTTTGACTCAAGCAGACAGCTTTCTTCAGTCCAGCRTGTATTAAGATGTAATATCATTCATTTGGTGTTGCTTCAGAACAGTATCATGTAAAATGAATAACTGTCCACAAAGGGGATTATTCAAGACTTGAGAAAGTCTTTGTGGATAACAAATTACTTTAGTTGGCTTTGGGCTCTGCCTGAAATTGTAAAAAGATAAAAACTTTGATGACCAGCCAAACCATAGAATTGAGGTTTCAGAAAGCAACAAGTGAAAGAATCATTTGAGGAACGAGAAGTTGGGTACTGTGTGTTTTGTTCAGCTGTGACCAATGAGTCAATGCATGTTACTGCTTCGTTATGGCATTACATGTAAGTGTATTGTTTTGGGGCTCTGTTCTCCCACCGTTTTGCCTCTCTCTAACCCACTGCTAGTTTTAGCTGTGACATAGTTTAAAAACCAGCACCATTAGCTAATCTGCACTGTCAGACCACTGCTACTAAGAAGTTTAGTTTATTGGAGGCTGATTGTAGTAATTGCACAGGACATGGTAATCTCCAAGAACCTGGGGTGGACATTGGGCGTTAAAGTAAATGTGAAGCTGTAGGAAAAATCCCTGTCAAATATGGTCTGTCGTGTATGGAGCTTTGTTGGTCTTTAAGCTCATTCAGTGCTTCATTTGGTGAAAGGTAATAACTTCAGGCACAACTGTGGCAAATCCCCACTGTCTGGATTCTGAATGCATTTGATCAGTGTTTACCTCTTCAATTTCTAGTTTACTGTTCTGCGCACAGGTCTGGTTCCCAGCTGGTGTCAGCGATCTCCTCATTGGGCAGCAATTTTGTATTCTGAATATTTGTCATCCAAGCAGATAGGTTGTGGAGATACTTGAACTGACATGGATGTGTGATGCCACAGCTCAGATTTATACTGAATTAGCTCTATTTTTTTCCTTAATATTTAAGTTGCAGCCAACAGGGCAGCACATCCCTGAATATGATACCACGCTATACTTTGTAAAAAAAAAAATTTGTTTACACATACATTTACTTCCTTATGCAAATGTGTAAACATTCATTTAATTAAGATAAAGAGAAGAGTGTTGATGTAAAGAACTATTTTACCTTTTTGTATTATAAAACGCTTTCTCTGGCTGTATGTTGTTGCTTGGTTTTATGACTTCAGGCCAAAACCAAGAGGCGTTTCATTCACCTTTACCCTTGTGAATTCATTATGTCAATGCAATGTTTTTAGTGAAAAACTCATTGAAATAATAGAACAGTGTGTATCAGCTGGAATTTTTTTAAACCATCTTTTATGAAAACTGTAAATAAAAAACATGACATCAGAAATCTTAATCAGTATAATATTTGTTGCTCATTAATTCAAGTTGATTTTATATGTGAAAAGGTTTTTCATTTTTTGCATATTTATAATTTTTTTAATAAGGAATAAGATATGAGTTAGTTAAAAGCAGAACTTCCACATGGTTTGTTTCAGAAATAGAAACAGTTTCATGATTCCGTTTGTCCTCCTGATAATATTTGGAAAAGCATTCTGTTTAAGTTCATCTACCTGCCAAACAGCTTAGTGGTTCTTTCTTAGTGTACTTCGTTAATGTATTGTAAGAGTCATTTTTGACACCTTGAGAACCTTGAATACAAGCCTTTTAAGTGTAAATAATAATTGGTATCTTTTCAGGAGGTCAAGGTGAGGAGGTCACAAAGGTTCAGGAAAATGGAATATATGTATATACATACACACACACACACATTCTTTACTGATACTGAGAGCATCTCTGCCACCATTTTTTAGATTGCTATGATGATAGTGCTGAGAGGCCCCAGCTGAGATCCGAACCCCATCGTTCCAGACACTGTACAATTGTAGAATAAAAAATAAGCAACTGAGAAGAAACATCAGCAGAGATGCTTTGTAATCAGTAGGACAGTAAACATATTTATTTATTAGCAAAATATCCTACTGGTTATAAAATAGTTTTCTTAATGCCTATTTCAGTGGTTTATTTCTATGCATGTTAATTTGTATCCCCATTTCTTTAAAATGTTTCCTTGTTCTTACCGCAGTTGTGTGAGGTTCTAGCTCTGATGCCTCTGGCTGGCAGGGCAGATGAAAGGTCCCTGCAAAAGAGACAAAATGGAGTATAATAGAGTCAACCCAGCAGCCCCGAGAGTCCGTGTGTCAGTGCTGTGGTGGCCTTCCCTGGCCCCACGCTGCGGAACTCTTACTCCTTGAACTAAGGTCACTCGAATGGCAGACTGTGCCTCTCTGGTGTGGCAAAGAGCAGGATAATCCTTTTTTTTTTTTTTTTTCGTCTTTTTTCTTTTCAGAAAAATAAGACCATTTGAACAACTGCTAGCAGGAATTAAAAATATGTCTTAAATGATACTTCTGTGTGGACAGATTCCTTCTTGATTCCTGTCTGGTTTCTGCTCTCCCTGTCCYCATCATATTGTACTCTGAGAAATGATTTAGTTGCTCATTTAGCCTGTTACTTACCAGCTTCCAGTTAGGCCATTTAAGCATGAGTAAATAAACAACTGTATTTCCAGAGTTTGGCATATAGCTGCATTTGCATTTCACTCCTGGTTTAGAAAAACAGAAGTTGCTACTCTAGGGGCTCCGGAGATCTGGATACCATGTATGGCCATAGTTAAGGTTAGTGTGTTCATTTTCAAGATGCGCTGCAAAGTTGAGAGGGTCTGGAAATTTTCAAATACAGCTTTCCTGATCACTTCAACTGACCTGGCAGTGTGAGAACACTGATACTGTGAGCAATGGCTCTGCTGTGCCCTTTTCCTCAGGGGGGTGTAGAAAAAAAAATCAGTCAGTGACTGCAACAAAACTGTACAAAGAACGGACTATGGTGTTCATGGTCACATCTTTTTAGCACCTGTGGATGTTTTCTTGAGAGGGATCTGTTGCTATGTTTTTTTKGAGATTTGGTTTGGTTTTCTTTTGTTTCACTCTGGTTAGAGTAGAAGTGATGGCTGTAGGTGAACTTCTGTCCTTTAGAGTGAGCAAGTCTCAATCAGAAGGTGAAAACACATTTGCACTCAAAATAGTAGTTGATTATCCAGTGTCATAGCTGTTATGAGTGGGGGAGTTGGAAATTAAGTGTGGTGAGACTAAACGTTTCCTTGTTTCCAGCTCCCTAAAGATACCAAAAGGTTTTGACTTTCAAGGGCTGAGCTTTATTAAGATGTAAACTTGAACCACAGGTTTTATARTGTCAAAACAGAAATAAAAGGTTGAGACAGAATTTTTTTAATAATTATAATTTTTTTAATATCTTCCTGCTTCCTAGTTTTCCAGGCTTGCAATGTTCAGTGGCTTTGTGGATTGCATAAATACTCTCTTTTAGGCCTAAAGACAATTCTTTCCATCACTTTTGCGGTCTGCCTGTGCATCTGCTCCAGGTTCCTTTCCACAATGTTTCTTGACTGTTTTCACTGCATTGCGGATCTGTCCTTGGCCAGTCAACTTTCCCCTTTCTGTGTCTGCCTCGCGGGCACTCTGGAGAGGGGAGGTGTAATCCTGGCTCCTTCCACGGGGYTCCTCAAGACACTAGTCCAGCAAGGAGGCAGTCCTCTAGTTGGCTGCCCAGGACTCTTCTCTTAAAGGAACAATATGTGMTGAATAAAATCACCTTGATATTTTGCTTAGATACTTTGTTCCCAGGTTTTCTTCTCTATTTTTTTTTAAAGTTTAAAATGTAGTGGTCACAATAAATGCTGTTCAGTCCCCTTCCTGCACAAGTACAGCAATTTGATGGTGAGAAAGGATCATTACCCTTAGATGTTTCCATTGCAAGGTTAAAAAGTGKTGTGTAGTTCTCGAGCAATCTACAGCTATTATGGAGTCTATTACGAAAAAACACTGCGGGTGCTTAAAAGGCATTTCTACAGTACAGTTTCTTTAACTACTGCTTTGAGTGCTTTTAGCTGTTTCAGATGTCTTTCAGTTGTAAGGAAACCAAAACATCATCTTCCTCTTTACTTCTAATATGAAGATTAAAGATAAATATTAGATTTAATGTTTTATACTTCAAATGTGTTAACAAAAATTAAACTGTGAGCCAATGAACGAATTTACTAAAAGTTCCCGCATAGCAAAATTCCCCTTAGAAATAAAATAATTCAYGTCAGTCTGCAATTTTCATATTTCAGTACAGCCAAACACCCTCTGACTTACAGATACTTGTTTGGTGGACATTTATCAGTATGTGTGCCTAGAAACTGAATGGATGCCCTGGTCTCAAAACATGCCTAACATTTACCAGGGTTCTGTTAGAGGAAATCTGTTTCAACGTACTTGTTTAGTACATAGGTGCTTAAAATTAMTGTTGGTCATAAGTGTCTGGAGTAGTAAATAGTGTAAAGTAATACAGCTAAAGTTCAACTATCATTGGTTAGCCACAACAGGTTTTTAATGACCATTAYTTGATAATGATGATTATTGTAATGAATTGTAATTATTGTAAGAAATTTCTGGGGCATGTATTCTTTAAAGGTATTCATAGCATTGCAAAAAAAAAAAGTAATTAAGCATTGCATTACAGTAAAGAATGCATCTATGCTGAGTTTAATCTACCAGTTTTGAGATACACTAAACACTCGCCTGGTTTGTAGTKCCTTCAGGACTTGTAACTAACTCTGCTTGCCTACTTGTTTATTGGAGTGTTTGAATTTCAGTGGATTTATTCTGATAAAAACCTTGGAGAAAAGAAAGTTTGAGTCTTCTAGTATTTCCTTGGAATCCTGAGAGWGTCTCTGGAGACTTGAGTGGCTGTTTCATGACAATACCCTAAAGCAGTAGATACGTTTCCTGTTTCCCATAGGTGGGAGCCTGTCAGCAGCTACTTCCATTCCAGCACTTTTCTTATCATATTCAAACTATTCACACTTAAAATCAATTGACTACATAGTTGCAAAGGCTTGGAGTAAACTGGTTGTCAGTCTGCTTTTTCTTTTCTAGCTAGAGTAAGTAGATCCTGTAAATAAGAGCGTAAAGGAGTTGAGACTAGGAATCCCAGTTTCTGCTTATAAAAATAGGTATTTGTATAATATTAGACAATAATTACATAGACATATAGTGAATATAGACAAAACTATGCTACAGTCAGCAGATCTTTCCTGTTTATATCAACAGCTAACTTGGCTGTAAGCTTTCAGGCCACACCAAAGTAAAATTTTATGTAGGGGATTCATCTCCACCTCCCCAGTATTTTAATTCTACTCCCCAGTATTTTAATTCTAACATGTTCAGAAAGAATAAATTTGATCTATATCAAGTTATCAATTTGTTTGCTAGTACTGCCTTAAGACTTAAAATACTGACGTCTATCTGTTCATCATTATGTAGACTACCTAAAACGTAGGGCTTCTGTAGACTTCTGTAGGGCTCCAAAGCTCAGGACCGAAGGCTGGGGACCACTTGATTTTGTACATTTGACTATTTGCAATTCCAAATATTGATGCCAATCCAAATATTGAACCTTTTCTACAGTTATATATAGTATTTATTTTATGTATGAATGTAGACAAACTTCTGTGTGTTATAAATCATATACACTGAATGAAATCCTATCTTCAGTCAAGACAGAAGCTTTTTGCTTCTTGGAGAAACTGATTTCTCATATTTGTTATTGCCTACATTTTTAATGCTTGATTATTTTTTTTWAATTTTTTTCCCCCCTCCCCTTAATGTTCATGAGGGATAAAGGGCTGTTTTGAATGGAAAGTTCAAATTCAGAACTGATTTCTGTTTCTGCCTTTGTTATGGACTAGTGATGTGAAATTATCTGGGTCATATAATATCCTTCACATCAGCATCCTTTGTTGTAAAATGAAGCTAATCCTGCTTTGGAAAATATTGGAAGATACGATGGAGTTCTACTGGCATTTCAAGTCGTCATTAAAAAAATACTTACGTTACTAAAAGCAGTACTCGCTACTTATGCTGTCAAATCTTCAGGTAGTAACCATTAATTTTTGGAGCTCTCRTGTGATTATCCTTTTAGCAAATCTGTGAATTTAACTGTGTTCGGCATATTAAATAAATACATATACATAATTGATGTTATTTTGGGCAAATCCATTTGTGTCCAAGTGTTGAGCTCAATATATATGGTGAAAAGTGCATCTGTATTAGGAAAGAAATATGATTAAGTAGCATTCTTAAATATAAAAAAGCATTTAAATTGGGGTTGGTGTAATTTGATAAGACTGAAGGGAAGACTATATGTAACTGAAATTTTTAAGGATACATGAAAGTGATCTGACTGCAGTTTGGGGCTCGTAGACTAGGGAAGCTGGAGAACTACTTTTGCGGTGCTTGAAAGTGTTAAGAATCTCGCCATTAGCAACTCAGTGATTTGCAGTGCTCTGACTGAATCATAGAATAACAGTGACCTTGCGCATGTTCGTGCTGCTCCGGTGTTGTGTTTTATCTTCACATGAGCAGATTTTTCTTGTTGAAGTGTTAAAATAAGTCCTCAGAAAAGAAACTGTATAAATGTTCTTAGGATGGGGACAATTTCAGTTTCAGATACGCTCATCTCTTCTTTATACGTGAGTAAATTTAATTGGAAGAAAAGACAAACCTAATAGTGTAACTGGAAGCACTCATAATAATATTACTTTTTAAAAGGCACTGCTGTAATGAAGTGGCTTTAAATTACTGAGTGGATAGATTGGAAAGCTTGTTCGTTGTAATGGCTCAATAGCAGTATGCTTAATTTCATCTGATTTCCAGAATGTACTGCAATATTTGACTGAACGACGTGAAGGAAAACCTTTTATATTTAGTGCGACATGGTCTCATAAGTAGCCAGCCCATACTGTCCGGCATTTGTAACATGTAAGTGCCCAAAAGTTTTGAATCACAGACAAGATATCTGAATTTAACCATTAACTGAAGAAAAAGAGGAGATGTGACCATCTGTTTTTCAGATGTTCTTCCTTTCTCTTGCCTGCTCTTTCCTATGGGATCTCTGAGAAACATGGGAATTTAGTTGGATCACGAGCCTTAATGTGAAATCAGGTAGACGGTGAATTTTTGCTACTGTCGATGTGTTCAGTGCCTTTCTTACTTGCACTYGCCATGATCGTGCTTATGTTTTTCAGTTGTAATCTGCACCACTGTTGGTTTAAGATCAAAATAAATCCTAAGATTTTGAGGTTTAAATAAAACCTACCACAAGAGTTTACAAGTGGAGCAAGCATATTTAAAATCATTGAAGATCTAAAAACAAAACAAAACACCCCAAAAAMCCAAAAAACAACAAAACACTTCCTATTCTAATTGTAAAGTTGTGATTTATCAAATTGAGAGTTGCTCATTGGTAGCCAAATGTTTTTATGCAYATCTCTATTGAGAAAAGCTAATAGATAATTCCTTATTGTTCGTGGGAGAATGTTGAACTCAAATGTTTTTTGTTATTTATGCAAGTTTTTGTTTTCCCTTAAGTTTTATCATAGTTATCATCACAAAAYAACTAGCTAGTTTGTAATTTGTATTTTCAAACTGACCTTTTTCATTAGGTTCACTATGTATTTCTCAATTTCTTTGCTAATTTTTCCATTAGCAGTTAAAGCTAGTGTAGGGTCTTCTGAAGAGGGTTTTCTCATCAATACATAGCCTGATGATTAAATTGAGCATTCACCAAGAGGCAAGTTATCTAGATTGCAGTACATCTGGGTGATTCCGATGAGGAATATGAATCAGGATCTGAATGGATCTTCTATAACGAAAATTTTCTTTGCGCCCATCTTTTTGAGCTGATTGGCATTGTATGGCTCAACTTGTGTGACCCACGTGAAGACAGGCATAGCACTGCCATAATCCATCACTGGTTTTAAGCATTTTTAGGTGTTAGGAAGAAGGAAAGGTTGACAAATAGCCTTTTTCAGGCCAAAAGGAAACTTACCTAGTAAATAGCGTGGCTGCAAGTTTGTGTGCAGTGTACTTTGTATTGGTCTTACTGCTTTGGGTAGTCTAAATTTGTCTGCAGTGCATGTGCCTGCAATTTCTTAGTAACCCTCAAGAAACTGCTCTGTTYAGGCACAGCAGGCTGTCTTCTTATAGGCCATGTTTCAGCTTCATAATGAGTGAACCTTATTCCTGAGTTCAACTGTAGTCAGTGAAGTATTAGATCACTTTCAGAAGGGTTTTGCCATGATGGGTCCATTCATTGGTCTTCGTGTGGCAGTGTTCTGGGAAGTTAGTGGGAATCTTGCTTGAGTAAGAATCATCTCTGTCATCCGCAGGTGAAACTACAGACATCTTTGGTCCTTCACAGATTTCATTTMTGGGATGGCCAGAAGGGTTGCAGAAAACTGTAAATTAAGTATATGACCATGAATCATGACTAAAGTAACYTTGCACAAGCAGCATTGGGAATATTACATACTAATACACACCCAAAACATTATTTTCCACCTTTCTGTATTGRTGTAATGGAACAGATATTATGTATACTGCTCTTGCTGTGTAGAGGGATAGTGCTCATTAAATAAGAATACGTGATTTATTATTAGGTATTGTGTGTAAATATGCTGCAGCCATAAACAGTGTAAAATAAATCTTTAAAATATTTTCCCTAACATAACATGATTTGTCCTGCAACTCTGCGATGTGTACACCTTTGCCMCCTGAGATTTCCGCAGGTACAAGAAATATTCAGTATATCCATATACAAATGGTAGGGAGAGAGGAACCTTAAAAAGAACTTCAGAGGCAGGTCCCAATGTTAATTTTCATGAAAACCTTCCTATTCTTGATGTTTTCTCCCTTGAGCTGTCATCCCTGGAGAAATCAGACTGTGTGCTGTAAGATAGAGCAGCATCCCTCCTGTCAAAGCTGGTTATATAGTACAGGGCTTGCTGATTTGACTCCCACATAACAATTTTCTGTGATAAAATTATTTAAAGAAGTTAATATTTTCCTGAAATGGTGAGGCTAATACAGATTCTGATCCAYGTTCAAGTTCTGCTGTGCTTATTGAGAGGTTTGTCACAGAGATGAGACACAGGAGGTAAGAGCACAAGTAAGCAAAACTTGTTACCAATATTCATAACATTTCCAACACTGTTAAAATGTCATTTGTCCAACGTACAACTGGAACATTCACRTGTACACTAAACCAACAAATTGGACCATATGAGGACTTCCTAATTTTGCTGCCCCCCCTTATCTTTTTTATTTCAATCACTCTTTTAACCTTAATTATTTGATTTGGTAAATGAATACAAAACGCAGTGRGACTGCTGAAGTTAGAGATCCCTAAAAGAAGAAAAGATGATTTAGCTCTAAGTAAGAGACAGTGATAAGCCTTGTTATTCTTTAGGAGCCGTTCAGTTAAACCAGTTGAGTGCAAACCTGTTAGAGCAGAAAGGAGGTGTGTATATGTAAAATGTACAGGTGGATGARCTGACTGTCAGTTTTCAGCGCCAATTACGGTTCTCCTGATCCATTGTAATGTCTTTCATTTACAAGCAAGGTAAAACTTTAACGTTTTCCACTTGCTTTCCTGCTGAAAACTTTTTGCATCTAGTAGGGTGACTTTCACACCAATCAGGCGTTAGGTGTCAGTCTCCTTTTACTCTTAAGAAATTGGAATATTTGAAGATCATTGGCTTGTGTGTGAAATTAAATTGTTTTATTATTTTCCCAAAAGAATAATGTGTTAAACGCACAGCAGCATAGCTAGACTATAGCCTGTGGGTCCTGACCTACATTTTTTACTCTACAGAGCATGAAATATCTTGCTATATATGATGGAAAGTCACTGTAYGGTTGGAAATTACATTAACTTGTATGGTTCTGGTATTCTGGATTAAAAAGTGGCTTAGAGTTAGATGCAGTTAATCATTACAGTAAGTAAAGAATTAATATATTATAAAACAAATTAATGTTTCTTTTTTGTTTCCTTTTTTTACATTGGTAGGTGCTTTCTTAATAAACAGACTTGATACCTCAGTATTTGAACTACTGTAAGTATCTTGGAAACCCTAGTTTTCCTGCATTTTCTGTTATCTGGCGATGATAATGATGGGTGTTTCAACCCCAACTTGAACAAAAATAAATGATCCCCGAAGTTTCAGTGTCTTGGAAAATCAAAACTCTTATGCCTATTTTTTCCATCACTGTAATTAWATAGTTCTGTTCTCACAACTCAGTGAATAGAAATCATTTTAGTTATATGGTAAATGAAGACTCTTCATACTTGCTCCCCCCCTCCCCTGACAGTTTTTTTGCTTCTAAATGGGTTCAGTCTCTTACCAGTGAGATCATCTACTGTATGTCAGGTTAACATGTTCTGGTCATGAAGTCTGAAATTGTAAACCCAATGATATTTCTTTGAGCTACACTTACGGCTTTTGAACTCTGCCATAACTCCTGAAGCTGTTTCCGTTACTGTGAGAAGTTCTCCCCAGGAATAGAGGTTACTTTTTCTTGCCCCTCTTTGAATCCCAGATTGAGAGAAAAATAAGCTTCAAGCAATAAATTCAAGAAATATGAGAAATCTTGACTGGTATTTTGTGAATTTTTACTGAAATGCTTGCCATTTTTGATCCCTTATCTTTAAATTGAAACCATTTGAAGATATGAGTGTAGTCCCTGGTCTGTGAATRAAGTGTCACAGTTAGAAATGTGGCTGTTGTGCAAGAAGTGACTTACAGCACAGCCGTGGCACTAAATTTACTGAATATTGCAAATTACGTAATGTCTGATGATACATTATTCATGTAGTTAAGAATGATGATGATAGTTAAAATACAGGAAAAAAGACAAAGTGAAGAACTCTAAGCCTGATTAAAATAAAAAAATATTTTTAATAAGTTATTGGAGAATGTTTTGATAATTCTAGTTTTGTTACATTTTTAAAGCAGTGATAAAGTTTCCTAGGGACTCCTGAAATAAATAGATGTAAAGGTGAAAGAAATATCACGCAGTTTCTGTTTCTGTTACCTTGAACCTGTAACGTTATAGACAACATTACAGCAATCATTGAGCTKCTCAGAGGTAGGCCAGAAACAGAGTATGGTGTAAGTTGTGTAAGACTTTATCTTTGGCCACAGTCCCACCTTAGAGAATTCCTGACAGATTTCCCATGTATTATTGTCTTCTCTTTCTAAGTCTTGATGAGGATAAAGAGGACAGYGCAGCTGTCTTCTGTAGAGCATTTATTTTCCACTATTTCGCCTTGCAGACAGAACATGTAAGTGAATGGGCTTTTTGTGAAGGGGTGTGTGCATACCTCTTCTAAGCCTTAATATCTTCTGCTGGGGATATGTAGAGCCCTGCTGGGGATCTAGGGATTTGGTAAAGCCCTGAAGAAAACTTCTGAATTGCATGAGATACCTTTATTTCATGAAACTAGGAGAATGTAGACTGTCCTTCAGAATTCTGCCTGGAATGTCAAAACTAGCAATATCTCAGCATCTCATTATCAATAGAGTTGTCCCTTTTTTTCCCAGTGAAAACATTTTTTGTGCTATGCTGACATATACCTAAATTAATTAAGTGCATAGATCAGCTGATCTTAAAAATCACATTATTATGATGTGTAAGAAAACAATGACACTCAATTTTGATTGATTTGTTCAATATATTTGGGCAGATCTTTATCTTCTCTGAGTTGGCTTTGTTCCACTGAATTCATTAGAACTACTTTGATTTACATAGCGCTGTTATCTCAGTAGCTCTATTTTTTTTTTCTCTTGACTCTTGTTTGCAGGGTTTTTTATTGAAGGATTCATTGTGCTGGCAGAAACTAGCTTTACATGAATGTGAAATTTCTTGTACATATAGTTTGCACAAGCAGTTGCATTCCATAAGTCCACAGACTTATGAATGGAAGCCTCATTGAAATCCATGGCACTTGTGTTCCTAATCATTTAGGAACTATAACAACAACAATAAAAAAAATCTTTTAAAAACAAAAAAGACATTTTTTTTTAAAAAAAAAAGAGGTTTTTTGGGTTTTTTTTGTCAGTAATATAATGTATAGAGTCCATATTGTAAACAGGTGTGGAGACCGTGATGCCCTTGATTGAAGTCACTCTCATTCCTTTTACATGACTTTGGAATTTGAGAATTATTTGACAATCTAGGCTCTGTGCTCGTAAGTACACGGCGATATACTGTTGTGTACATGCACACAGGTGCACATGGTTTCATTATTCTGTATAGAGGGGCCTTTTGTTCTTAAACAAGAAAAATAATACCTGCCAATGAGAATTGACTGCACAGCTTTAATTTAAGAGTTTAATTGCTATCGGAGGTTAATGTATTGTCCTTTCAGTGCCAGAATGAAGCTGTATCTGCTATACTTTAAGCTAAAGAACGAACAGTGAAAAAAACAGCAGGGCAGTCAGCTATAAGTCTAACACCTGAACAATAATTTTAGAAGCTATGTAAGGTACATACATATCCTATATACTTATGTTTCTGCCAAAAAAAAATGCTATAGATATAAATAAAGTTAAAAAACAACCTTGGAGGCCTTACAAATGTTACTTGCAGAGGTTTCTAATGCACTGTGCAATCAATTTTCCTTTTTATGTTTCCTTCAAACTTATCCCCTTTACCATAAAAAAAAAAAAAAAAANAGAGTCCATATTGTAAACAGGTGTGGAGACCATGATGCCCTTGATTGAAGTCACTCTCATACCTTTTACATGACTTTGGAATTTGAGAATTATTTGACAATCTAGGCTCTGTGCTCGTAAGTACACGGCGATATACTGTTGTGTACATGCACACAGGTGCACATGGTTTCATTATTCTGTATAGAGGGGCCTTTTGTTCTTAAACAAGAAAAATAATACCTGCCAATGAGAATTGACTGCACAGCTTTAATTTAAGAGTTTAATTGCTATCGGAGGTTAATGTATTGTCCTTTCAGTGCCAGAATGAAGCTGTATCTGCTATACTTTAAGCTAAAGAACGAACAGTGAAAAAACAGCAGGGCAGTCAGCTATAAGTCTAACACCTGAACAATAATTTTAGAAGCTATGTAAGGTACATACATATCCTATATACTTATGTTTCTGCCAAAAAAAAATGCTATAGATATAAATAAAGTTAAAAAACAACCTTGGAGGCCTTACAAATGTTACTTGCAGAGGTTTCTAATGCACTGTGCAATCAATTTTCCTTTTTATGTTTCCTTCAAACTTATCCCCTTTACCATAAAAAAAAAAAAAAAAATGAAATTGAGAAGTGTCACTGAATGAGAGTGTCTTGAGCAGGCACTGCAGCTGTGTATAAGTGGGTGTGAATTTGCTTCATTTTTCAGACTCTTCCTCTATAGGAAGCAGAATTGTTACTTCCAATAATACAGTCAGGCTTTGTGAAATGACTGTAACATTGATCTTGGCTATAATTTTGTACCTTAAATATGAATTCCTGATGCAGAAATAAAAGCCAAAGTGAAAAAAAAAAATATTTCCACAAAATATGTTACAARTGCATTTCTGTATTTTTTTTTTTATCATAGTAGAATACCAGAGAATTGTTGCTTTGCCCAAAGCTAATTCTCTTGCTCAGCAATTTGTTTGAGAAGCTGAAGGGTGCCTATGAAATTTCACCAGAATGCTTAGTTCTTATAAAAATCAGGAAGGGAATTTTACTTATCTCATTTGTAAATCTGCCTTTTTATTTTAATGACACCAATAAATAACCAGAGTCTTATTTTGTCTGATAAACCCTTTTCTAGGATATATAGTAATAGAAGTTAGAAATGCTGGAGACAGACTGAGAGACAGTGTGTGACAGAGCAAATTGTAATGCACATGGTGGCTTAGAATATAAATCTGAAAARTGCACAACTTCCATCACGTTTGTGCCTTGAGAGGGAGCTGAAGATGTTAATAAGGACGTTCAACACTTAGGAGATAAGGCTCTTGAACTATACATTTTAAAATTACGAATTAATTTTCAAGAAAAGATATTCTTTTGCAAATTACATCTACAGAAAAGATCTGAAAGTAGTCAGGAATGTTTTGTTGACAGAATGGTTTGAATCGTTTGACAGAATTTTTTTTTATCAACAGAATCAAATTAGAGATTCAACGAAATTAATTTTGTTTTGTATGTAAGTCCYACCTGACAGGATGTATTCAAAGAAAGAGAAAAACACTCTGGATATAAAAAAATGTGTCAATTAGAAGACAGGGCATGAAGTCTCCATAACAAATTGTTCACTAAAGAGTAAGAAGTGAGTTTCCAATGTAGATAGCTTCATTAAAGATACTTCTTGTTTCGATAAAATTATTTCCTTTTTTTTTTTATTGAGAAATCTTGACAGCTATGTCAACAACAAAAAATTTTTTCTGTGCTGTTACTAGTTTCAGGTACTTTTTCCCAATACTCATAAAGGTAGAGCAAAATTCTAGGGAGAATGCTGTGGGAAAGATTAGATGTTTTGATTATTTCTTTTCAATTGCAAGCAGAGCCATTTCTTTGGGCTTCTTTTCACTTTGAGATTAGRTACTTAGAAAATACACAGCAACTATGTAGATGGTGGATACTTGGTAGGTAAAAAAACAACTGAATATTACAATGTATTTTATCCAGCTGGTTAAAGTACTTCAGGAAGAAACTGGAATTTCCAAGCAACTTACACCAGCGTGACTCAAAGACATTTACCGGCCTTACGGAATGGAGCTCTCATGTATAAGAGAACAGTGAAGACATTAAACCACCTTTGTAAACACGCTGAATCTGGTTCTTGTGTAAACTGCATTTGTATTATGCCAAATAAAAATGCTTGAGTTAAAGCAGTATCTCTAGAGTCAGAATGGGATCTGCGGCATTCAATTAAGCAAAATTTCTAAGGAAGCTTAGAGAAGTGCTATTATTATTGTTATTACTACTACTACTACTACTATTTCATTATGTAATAGCCAGTTTCTTCGTCCCTATCCTCCAGACAATCTGTTGGCTCTCCTCTTTTCCAGATTACGTAGATTGCTTATAGATGTCCAGAGTCAGTGGGATGTTAATGGGCACCTCTGCCAGYTCTGCTGATGTTACTGAGTTCAGCGTGGGGATCCAGGTAGAACCGATACTTCTGTAATCTTCTGATTAAGATACACTAGTGGTTCCATTTTTTTGACTGCATCTTGTATATTTTGGAAAGTTGACATTCATATAGCCTTGCATTTACTTRATGAATTATATTCTACGTTGAATTTGCCTTCTGTGGAAATAAATCAGTGTTTGCAGCATTCTAGCATTAAAGTTTACCAGTACTTTGTTGTAGTATGTTTCTAAGGTTTTAAATATCTAGCACTGTGATGGATGGGTGTGGTCTATCGCTGGCTCACACAAATGAATTTTTGTGAGCAAATTTTTTCGCTCCACCACTCCTGGAAATGAGCATGTAGATTGCATCRGTGAAACTAATTGGAGCCTTGATTGTACATGATATAAAAATAAGTCTGTATTTTCTTACCAGAGATCATTAAAAACAAGTTCTCCTCATGCAGTACATAGAGGTGAACAGTTGTTCCTGTATTTGTTCAACAACAACATTAACGGCAGAGTAAAATAGCAATTTATTCACCTTATGTATTCAGATATATAATGACAAGTTCTGAAGTAAATTCAAATTCTGGATCTGTTTGTCTGTTGGGGAAAAAAGCTAAAACAAGTGAGTTGGATCTGCAGAGACCACTGCATCAGTATTTATGACAAGCCAGAGCAGTAGGAGAGAGCTTAGCAATATTGYCTTGAAGTAGTAAGACAAACGCTCRAACTGCAGATACATGCAACTGGTACATAACATAAGCTGCTCTCAGTTAATTACACTTCTAATTTTAAACTTAATATCAYTGATGCTCTTCTTTATTCTAAATTCAGTAACTAGGTACTAGTTTATGATACTTACATGTCTCAGTGGAACAAGAGACTGATTTGCTGTATATCCATGTACTTCATCTTTGTGTCACTAGTTACTAGCATTTACTTTGTGTAACTAGTGTTTTTTCTTTTCCTAATATGTGAGGGTGATTAATATTTTGACCTCTGATGATGATAATGAACTATTAGATAAACGCATCAACAAGCAAATTTCTCTCATTACTCTTTCATACATTGATACATGAGAAGAAATACAGGAAGGTACTGTAAGAGTCGTCATATACTATGAGAGTTTATTAATAGCAAAACCAGATTCAGATTTTCTGAAGTTTAAAGCGTCTTTCAGCCAAAAGGAACCCAGACTACTCCTTCCAAAATTAGGACTCAGGACCATATGCCCAAAGAATTGGGGTTTTTTTTAATGGTCACAGTCTCCAAAACTGCAGAAMTTCATTGCCTCCAAATACGTTAATTGTTTGTTTTATACGTTATGGTATTATATTGCTATTTTGGAGTCTTTGCTTAAAGAGGAGTATGAGAAGAAGCTTGTGTAATCAGCTAACCTCTATTCCAGAGAAGTGTGTTTTACATTATACTGTTTTTCTGAGCTAGGTAACAGTAGGGGACCTAAAAACAGTAGGTAATCTAAAAACTATAACTTCCGTCGGGGAAAAAATCTCAACTGTTTCCCACAGCTGCAAAATTAAATTGATAATAAATACTACTATGAAGTCTCCTATTCTGGCTTTTTACGTGCAAATAAGCTGTGCCGATTGTTTCTGCAGACAGGCTGATAAAGCCTGTTGAAGTCAGTGTTCATTTTCAGAGGAGGGAGTGCTAGAGCTTCCTGTCTGAATGCCAGGCAAGYACTGTGGTTTAGTTTTCATAAACACTGGCCCTGGCAGCCTTTTTCCTTAAAACCAACCAACAAACAAATAACATAATGCCTGTTTTGAGTAACATTTCTATTTAGATTTAAAATTATCAATTAATTTTGTACCAGAAAAAGGTGTTTCTTAAGACTTTGCRCTAAAACAAGTTCATAATGTTGGCTTTTTACATTTTTCTTTAGAAATTAAACTCTGACAATAAATAATAGGTGTATTGCMCAAGCCACAGTAAATGTACCAGATTATCAAGAAATACTATGCCTGAMTCATTGAACAGAATTCTGAGAAGTTTTGTTACAAGTCTGGTGAGATCTTGTGGTATTCTCTTCTTTATCGTTCACACTGTTAGTCTTTTCCCCATTTGCCTGCCACATTAGGGGAGGTGCAGGTGAGATTGCCCAAGATGTTAATTGTTGATTCAACTTTCCAACTTAAAATACCATTTYCCTCAAAATTATTATTCCTAGTTTTATGTATTTCCTGGCATATTTTAGTGCTTATAATTGCTTATGAAGTGTTTAACTTTCCTTGTAATAAAAGTATAAAACTTAATCCCTTGCCATTAAATTAAATCCCTTTAATCTCCTGACATTAGGCCATACTTGTGATTGGTGAAGCATCAGGGTAATCTTTGCAGCATTTCTGGTCTCTGATTTGTCTGGTCTGCTGAACTATTGACTATATTCATTTGAACATGTTATGTGCATTAGAAAATCAATGTGGCAGAGCAGATGGAAGCTTTTAAACTGATATGACCTCTGTGACCAAAATGTTTAGTTTTGAGATCTTCTGTACCGAATTAAAAAGAAATGYAGGAATAGCGGACAACCTCGGCTTATGCAAATACTTACTTTTATGTATTTATTTATATTTTTTAATATTTATTCTACTTTTCAATGACAAATATACATTTATGTTGTATTAGCTATTAGGAGAGTCTTTGTTTTGTTTGTTTGATTAAGGTCTTGGGAGGAAAATGACTTGTCGGTTACTGACAGAAGTAGCTTGGTTTTTGCTGGRTTGCATCCTAGTTTGACACTGAATAACCTTCTTGCTTCTGGGTTTTGAACCATATCAATAGATAGGACTTTAAAACTTTGTCAGTATTGATTTTTCTAATGCATATACTATGTTAAATTGATCAATATTTAGCCGATCAGATGAGGTCAAGTACAGGGAACATGATGAAGCTTCACCACGCAGAGTCGGCTATCTGAGAGATTAGATATGCAAGGAAAAAAGTGCAGGTGAAGTGGTGGTAGAATGTGCTAATACCAGTTAGCAATAGGGGAGGAAGGGGAGGCATCAGAGGTGATAACACTGCCAAGGTACAGAGGCGTGTTCAGGATTTACTTYGTACTGTTTGCAACTTTCTGCGTGTCCTTTCTTGTGATCTCAGTATTAGGCTCCTGCTCCAGAGTGTTCAGACAAGGTTAAAAACCCTTTTACTAGATAGTGCAACTGGCAGTGGTTGTGGTGATGTCTAGTTCCTTCCCATCACTGGAAACGGTGGCTCTACGTGGGTCACTGTTTTGAATGCTGCTTTGTACGCTGTTGGTGGTACACACAGTATACGTTGAGAAGCCCTGCGGTTAAATGCAGCAGCCCTGAAGCCCCAGGATTAGCAAACTGTGCACAGCTTTACATAACTGTTTTATGCTAGCCAGCTATGTCCAGATTTTAGACAAGGAAGWTGTGAATTTGCCACTGGAACCTTATATATTACATTTTCTGTGTTCTGAGTATAACATCATGGAAGAAAGACAGAAAGTACCTTAGTTTGTTATGCTGGAATTTTTTTCTGTTTCCATTTTGGAAGAATAATAAATAGGTTTGTAGTTTTTCATCAACAGTAATTTTAAATCATAATGGAAATGTCTATATTGTCTTTATGTAAAAGCTGAAAGAAAGAAAAAAATAACCAACTGAACACGTAACCGACTGAAATGCAGATCGTTTCCTTATTTATAAGTGACAATAAATATTAACACTCACAAATGATGTAACTGCAGACCAAATGACTGATTTGAGCAAAAAAAGTATAGTAGTTTTGAATGCTAGTCTGTGAAATTGGTGAAAAAATTAAYGATAATGTAATGTTTAAAATGGCAGCACACTAACGGCCTAAGGATAGAAATAGGCCATTGTCCCTTTTTAAACGGATTGAGAAATGTTATTTAATAAAATAAATTAAGTCAATTGCTACTCTGCTTAGTAACGTAATAAAAATAAACATGATAAGACATTTTGAAATTGAACTAGTTAATAATATCATCTTATTAGAATTTGCATTATAACCAAATTAAATTAGTTTAACGGGGAAGTGTAATAGTACGCTCTAGATTTTTCCTGTTAAATTAACTTTGTATACGTTAATGGATACCTTAATTAGGCACCTTTATTGATGCAGACATTTCAGAAATAAGATTTGGTTCTATATTCTCCTTCACACACCAGCATCCATTAAAATAAAAGTAATCTTATAATGACTAAAGGGCAATTATTTTGGAAACTTCCTGTGCCTGCTGAAGGGACTTCGATGCAATGGTTCATCTGTCTGTGTGCAGGGATGTTATGACTTCCGTAGGCATATAACTGTACTGTTTATTTGTTATTAATTAATGTGATTKAAAGTTCCTTAAGCATATTGCTAAYGGTCTGTTACACTGTATATGTAGGGTGTGTATATTCTTAAAATAAGATGAAAATCTTTTGGCGTTGGTTGTTTTAATCAACAGTTATGGTATATTAAATGTAGAATATGAGGCTATCAAATGATTACAATCTGTGCACTATGAAGGGAGAATTGACTAAGTGACTGAATAGATCTGAACATACTCTTGTCAAAAAAAGCAACCATATGTCACGAATGTAGTAATTTGTGTCGTTGGGTTTGTGGACTTGAGGGCTTATGCTTTGGCAGAAGTAAATGTGAATTGGTTTCTTTAAATATCCCTTAATGCTACRAGAACTATACAGTCAGGCAGCCTAAAGCAGTTAACTGCCATCGTGTCTTTCCTCAGTTAAGAGCCAGTAATGAGGGGGGTATATGTATAATTATGCACATGTGTCATGTATGTCTTTAATGTTCAAACTGATAAGAGCACACTAAGGTCCAGTGAAACCTGCCAAATGGTAGCCGATGGGCCGGGGGAAGTGAGGGAGGAGCAACATCATACRTCTTGAGATAAGGGGCTAATTGTTGTAGATGAGTCTTAGTCTAACAAGGACATACTTATATAATTAAGTCAGGTTTTTTCATTTCATTAGGAGAGTGCCTGATAATCTGTTTAAGGAGAGGACAGAATACTTCTTGGAGGAGATGGGGATGTTTAAAGCCATCTGGACAACTCCAAAGACCTCAAAGCAAAGGCTAGCCATAAAACCCAATACTTTCCAAGCTGGTAAGGGAAAAGGGGTAAGTGCAAATCCAAATCTACATGAGAATGTGGATCATGGAGTTCTTCTAATTATGTTTTCTGATGTGAACTTTCCAGTAGGAGCACTTTCCTGTGAGTGACTTTTTTACAGAGGTTTCTGAATAAGCATAATCTGAGGCATAAGGAATACAGAGGTTTCTGAAAAAGCATAATCTGAGGCATAAGGAMTACACAAAGACTGAAAAAACTATCTTTTAAAATTCTTCTATAATCTCCATAAGGGATCACAGTTCTCCATCTTTAAAGTTTAGTATTAGTTGTCTTCTAACCCACTGTGAGGATGATTTTTCTTTGGAGGATAAATACCTTCAAAATTAGATGGTGCTTATTTCCAGGTGTTTTGTTCATTTTGAAAACTTTTTGCATTTGGAGAAGGYTAACACTCAAATTATTTCAGATGTCTTATGAAGAGTTTTTATTCCTCATATTTGAAGTAGCTGCAAAGAATCACRTGTTGCCCACATGTGGCTTCTATTTCTGAAACAGTCACTTGAAAGAGGCCTCAAAAATAGCACCTTTACATACATGCAGTGAATGAGGTTCCCTTTCTCTGTCATACCTGTGATTTACGAATTCCAACTGTGGTTTAGCTAGGTGAAGCGAGCAGTCTTGTAGTAATGATAAAAGGAAGAAAGAAAAAGAAATACCTTCTACAAAACCTTGAAAAATGCAGCAGTATATTGGAGTAAGAATCTCAAATGCCATAGTGATGTTATGTCTAAAGTGTTATTACAGAATACTGTGCTATTGCTGTAAAAATACTTTATTTATAATTGCAGATTTCAGGACAATGGCGCAAAAATATTTCACTTGCCTTAATTATCTGTAGTCATGTGAAATTGCTAAATATGAGATACTGTAATCCTTTTACTTAGTTTTTAATTTACAGTATTGCTTCTTGACATTAAGCTGTTAAACCCATGTATTATAAGTTCAGAATAACTTCTTTTATGTTCTGGCACTAAGCTAGAGTTCTTGCCTTGTCTACTAATGTTGAATAATGGAAAATAATTAACTTTAAATTAAAAGTGTTGCTTTTTATTAGGTGGCAGTATTAGTTATAATATGGATTTCAAAAGCCATTTTTAAGTGCAGGCACAAATCAATTATACACAAAGAATAAATTATGTCTGCTGCAGAAAGTAATAGTTATTGGATGAAAAGCTTGTTCATAAAGTTGAGTGCCATTACTGTCATAGACTTGTATGTTGTCTRTATGTGTCGGAAATGAAGATATACCAGATAGTTGTGGTGCTGTTCAAAGTGATCTCGACAGGCTGGAGAAATGGGCAAATAAGAATGTTACGAAGCTCACCAAAGGGGAGTGTGAAGTCCTGTACCYGGGGAGGAATAATTCCATGCACCAGTACAGGCTGGAGGCTGACCAGCTGGCACACAGCTTTGCAGAAAAATACCTGGGGGTGTCTTGGTGGACAAGGGGTCCATGGGCCAGCAATCTGCCCTTGCAGTTGAGGCAGCCAACAGCATCCTTGTCTGTRTTAGGAARAGCATTGCCAGGGGGTCAAGGGAGGTGATTCTTCCCTTCTACTCGGCATTGGTGAGACACATCTGGTGTGCTGTGTCTGGTTCTGTCATATGAAGAGAGGCTGAGAAAGCTGGGATTGTTTAGCCTCAAAAAGAGGAGGCTCTGGGAGGACCTTGTCAATGTACATAAATACCAAAYTGGGTAAAGATGGGGGTAGCAAGAGGCAGTGGGACTAAACTGAAATACAAGAAATTCCATATAAACATAAGATGGAACTTTTTTTAGGGTGAGAATGATCAAGCACTGGAACAAGTTGCCCAGAGGGATTATGGTGTTTCCATCTTTGGGAAGAGTCAGAACCTGACAGTACATGTTGTATTTAGGGCTCTTAGCTTGAGATCAAATGTTTCAGTAACATTTTGGGAGACCATGGTCAACAAATGGRGAGGATCCATCTGCTCTTGGGTGAGGATAGTGATACATGGAGGATGCCTGCCCTTGGCGTGCTTTTCCGTATGAGGCCTTAGAGGAGAGTTAGTAGTTGTCATTTGTGAATTCTAATGGGTTTTTTTCAAGGATTGAGAGTTAAATACACAATTTAAAAATATATCTATTAAATGCAATGCTTTTGATGCCTTTTGTTTAATTTATGGCTTTTTCTTTGTTAATTATGTTGATATTTTTAAATGCACTTTTGTTAGAAACAGAAATCTCTAGTGACAGTCACTATAAATTTKATGTTTTTAACTGCCATTTATGAGTGTCATTGGTAAACTGTAACTCTGAATGTAAATCACAATTATTGAGAGGTTTGAATGGGAAATCTCATTATCAAAGAGAGGATGATTTATGAACAACTAAAGGAGTCTAATTTCTTTCATTATCTTTATTTTCCAGGACAGAGGACAAAAAGGTCAAATTACTTCTGTTTGGTTCTGTTCTTATTTTTCTTCTCTCTTCTTTTTCTCCTTTCCTATTTGTGAGTTTGTATGATGCACCAAGAAAACCATTTTTTGCAGAATTTATATGTACTTTTGCGCTTACTTGTGAAAGAAGGGGATCCTATACGGAGATCAGKGCCTATTATATTTGTATAATAGTTGCTATAGTGAACATGTCACATGCATTCAAATGCTTTAGATCAGTACAGGACATTAATAACCCATAAACTTAGAGAGCATTTCTCATGAAAATAGATTGTCCATAAAATGTAACATTATTCCATGTTACATAAGAGGGTTTATATAAGTCTCACGCGGAGTACATCTGAAATGTTTTTTCCTATAGCAATCAATATTGTGTTTGTAGTGTTGCTTTTCTCTGCAGATCTGTTGACAATAAATTCTTTTGTGGTGTTTTCTGTTGTTATTACCACTGAAACAGCTCATCTGGTGGCTCTTTAGAATAGGGAAGGGCAGTGATTTAACAGCAACATTCTGACTCCCTGTGAATATCGTTAGATGAACCAGTGATTAGACTGTCAGGAACCATGTCCCACTGTTGTATCTACGCTGTTGAAGTTGGGAYGGTATTATTTTAGGGGGAAAAAAGATTAATGCAGCTGTAGTCAAAGATAATTTAATCTTTGAATTGTGTAGTAACTCAGACAAACATATCAGTGTTTTTGCACYATGGTAGCTTTTTTCTATTCAGCAACAAAAGTTAATTTTCATTGTTACTTAGCATTAGAATGAAATAGTCACTCTGTGTGTGTCTTTAGTATTTCTCAAAGTTTGTGTGGTGTTTATAGGAAAYTGAGAAATGAAAAAAGCCCAAAATATGTGAATAGGATCAATTTTGGAAGTTTATTCATCTGTATTAAATACTTGCATATTTGGCCCTTCAGATATGAAGACTTGTGTATGTTTCAATCCACACATAAAACACAGGAAATTGTAGTCCCTGATAGTTCTTCKTTACAACCTGTACCTTTCTTGGGAACGATGCTTGATAATGAGGGTGAGTTCCACAGAGGGAATGCTGGACGTGAATTCACTAGAAAAATAAAGGGCTGGGTTGCAGYCTCACAAAGCTTCTTGAAGCTGTACCAGCCCACAGGACTGTCAGGGAGGGACAATGCTCAAGCTGTCCCACCTGTTGGAATAATATTCCTTCTCCAACATGTACTAAATACAAACCAGTTSTTCTCAGCTTTCTGTACTGTATTTGCAGGGATATTCCCAGGAGGAGGTAGCTAAGTGACTTTTGGCAATGGTGACAATCATATATCAACTGCAGTAAGCATAAAAAGTTGTGGCTCTTCATGCACTCATGCAAAAAGTCTTCACACTGTGGCTCAAAAGTAATTTCTTCTGTGAAACAAGGGATTCCCCTGTCTCCCAAAATAATAAAATTCAAATAAGGAAGAGAATCCCTGGCCCCTGATTTTCTGCTGCAGCGTACTCTGAAATCATTTAAACTTAGACACTCCAAGGTCAAACTTGTTATTAAATGCTGTCAGAGCAAAAGCATTTACTTGGGTGGAAAAACCTTAAAAATAAAAATCCAAGCAATGAAAAATTGGCCTCAGCAGTATTCTCTGGTAGAAGAAAGTGTTTTGGTCTGTTGTAATGAGAAATATCACATTGGACGTTTTCGGCAAAGAGGCACTGCATTTTGAACAAAGATTGAAAACAAAAGGTAAGATTGTATGCAACTGCTGTCTAGCTCTGTAGTTGAGTCAGTCATAACTTTTAGTTATTTCTAGGGGTGTTTCATTATTGGTAATACATGACATAATAAAATTTTCATCAAACTGGAAAAATCCAACTATTTTCAGAGGAAAGTATGATATTTGTCTAATAATTCTTGGTGTATAGACAATTCTTGGGAGGTAAAAATGTCAGGGCTTTCAGATGGGGGTTCTCTACATGCTTAAAAGAGATAAGAGGGATACAGAATCACACCTAATTTCAGGCACCAGGTATGCCAGTAAGATCAGAGTCCGCCCCAGGGCCTTCTGTGTAGTGAATAGTTGTATGGTGACTCAGGTTTCTCTGGGAACCTTAGTGACCCATCTAGTGCTAGTTGAGGTGAATCCCTTGGATTCTGGACTATGTGATTTTCTTCTGTCTTCCTAAATGGCACTCATTCCTCCTCAGGGTCTTTGGATTTTATTTATTTTAATTTATTTGTGTGGCCCTGCCAGAGGTAGAGTAAGGTTATCATGATTGGGATTTTAATTTGATTTTTGAAATTTAAATTTAAATTCAAAACTTAATTTCTTTCTCCTGGTGGTACGTAGGAGGCATTTCTCCTACTCTGTGTAGCTGCTTACTCCAGGAGAGAGAGAATTAGGAAAAGGAGCCTACCAGAGAATGAGGAAACCAGATGGGGCTTTGTGCGGAGTTGTGAAGGTGTTCGGAAGGTTCAGCATAGGCATTCATTTAAGGAGGAGAGAAGTCATGCATAGGAAAGTGTAAGGACAGCCAGAAAACTCTATGGGAAAAACAGAAGGAAAGAAAGACAAAATKGAAAAAGTATGTGGCACTGGGGTGGGGGAAGGCATGGATGAGGAGCCATTTACCATTTGGGAGATACATATTTATCCTGAAGATATTTTTTCACCTCCTTCTTGCATGCTTTGTGATTAAGGTATTGATGCAGTGTGAGCAATCAATGGAATATTTGGTACATTTTATCTAGTGTGCTTTTTATTAATGTCGGCAATTGTATTGCTAACCAGMATGGTACACTGGCCTTGACAATTTTATGCGCTGTGTGCTTGTGAAAGGAAAAAAAATATGCTCCCAAGCCTCACATGTTGCTGCTTTTTGTTCTCGGGCATTAGATAAATTACAGCTTCTCACTTCTGAGGGAGAAARGACTTCAAAGTTATTCAGAACATTACACAAGAGTATCTGTGCATCATCCTTGAGAGTCAGTGGGAGTTGGCTAAAATAGCAGGTCAAAATTGTGAAATGCAGCTTCACTCTGCATTACACAGACAGCAGTAGTTGAGGTTTGAACCATTTATGATGAATTGGTAATAACTCCAAAAGAGTAAAAGTAAGAGTTTTCATGATCTGTAAATTGCCATAATACACATTGAATGTCACAGRCTGGAAGCAGTGTATCGAGTAGCCTTCAGCTACAGCGGTGAGCAGAGCTGTAATCTCTTCACCAAGTTTAAAAATTGATCCCGAAAAATGATTCTTAAAAACTATAGAAATGCAAGTGCTAATTTTTGAACAGCTTTTTCTCTTGCTTCTCTATCAGTAGATCAATATTTACAACATGTATAACTTAAGTAATATATGCAAATTATTCCCTTTTAGCTCTTTTTAGAATGTGTGAAACATCTTGAGGCATCATGTAAGACTAACAAATTATAGTGGAGCTCAGTAAAATGAGTACCTGTTAAAGCAATACATCCTATATGGGATATGTTTGCTTGTGGAGGATGAGATCAAATGAGTAGATTTGTGGAGAAGTATTAAGCTCCTTATTATAGCAGTAAGACATTTKTACCATACAGAAATAGAAAATACTGAGTCTGCTTTAGAGGAGATTCCTCCATCCTTGGATGACAAAGCATCACCCAAGCTTCAGAGTATTTAAATCCTTATTTTAGAAGTTGTCATTTGAAATATGCTTCTCCAGTCTTTTGTTTTACATACAGACATTTTACATAAAGGCTGAAGAACTTTGTTTTTCTCTAGGTTCCCTGGTACTTGGGGTATTTAGAGATSTGATGCTACAACATGGTACAGCAGGGTTACAGATGTAGTTCCTTCTTTCCTGGYGTTAACACTGTTCACTGTATTGGGTACAGACACCAGAATACAGTAAGCATGCAGTAAATTAAGATAAGCAGGAGTGGCTGAAAATAWAGATTCATGTCTGTTCTAATGTGGCTGGCTTGAATTATAACTAAAGATGAGGAGTCCAAGCTTGTTTGAAACACCAGAAACAAAACCTCAAACTGAAAAGTGCAGGCTTTCTTTACCCAAGATACTTTCCTCTCCTGAAAACTTTGTAACACTAGGTGTAGAAAATACAGCAAATTGTTATTTATTAATGGAAGTTAGAAATCTCAAGTTAGGTTACTCRTTAATTCTTGTGAAGGTTTTAGCTTAGATTTTTGTATGTTTATGGAATATTTTTTTGTGTGTGTGCATTTGTACCCTAATCTGGCTACCATAAAATCTTTTGAGTTCTTAATGTCTGGTCTTAGGTGTCCCATTTTGGGTAGTTGGGCTATTATCAAAACTATTCATCAGCTTATAAAGTTGTATCATTTCAAAATGTGTTAGCTAACAAATCATAATTCATAACTCATGATGCAGAATATTTTTTTAGAATGGATGTTTAGTATAATCAGCTAATGTGTTTTTAATTATGATTATCCTTGCCCAAAAATGAAAACTGTGTTCTACTTTGCTAGCTAGAACACATAAATTAAAACACTTGCTGACATGATTTAATCAACATAAAGTAAGAGCAAGTAATTTTCCTTGAATCTGAGAAAAATATGCTGGAAATAAAATTAAGTACCAGTAGCTRCTCTCAGAAGAATGCTCTGCAGTCAGTGTAAAGTTGCTTTCATTTTCAAATAAAAAGGAGTCATGGGTACAATACTAAATGGTTGTATCTCATGAGGAAATTGTGCTACGTACCCAAGTAGTTTTATAGGGATATTAAACTCTGCCCYTGACCATTTCTGGAAGAAAGGTCAGATTTTAATTGGATTCAAAGATTCAGATTGCAATATTCTTAACGTCTTAAATAATACTTGCTGCTTGTTGTGTGTTGGTTAGTAAGTTTCGTATTGGCAAATGATTGTAACACGCCCATCCATAAATTGCCCTATCACAGTGAGTTTAAGTAATTTAACTAACATTTTCCTGTTTTCTCAAAGGGTCTGATCTTTAAATCAGTAAAGTAAATGCRTAGGGGGAGAATGTAACAGCCTTATGGATTGCTTTGTTATAGGACATCTTTTAATTCACAGTGAGGTGGTTTTAGTTTTAGAGCAGCTAGCAAGGTAAGGCTTCCCAACATAGATGAGTATTCAAGTTTTGTTTCTTCTGCATATGTGTTTCTCTCCAGCTCWCAAGCAGTCTTACTGTGTAGCTATAGATATAGCTGTATCAACCCACCTTTGTCACCCCGTACACTTTGCTGAAATTCTGGTTTCACTGTAGTAAGCGTGAGTCACCCACCAGTATCATGCAAATCTTTTGTAATAGGATTATCTACCAGAGTTCATTTTCTGGTTTTAGTCTGTCTGCGAAGTTCAGCCTCCCCCACACAAGCACTTAAAAACATGTTTCACTTTAAGAACGTGTGTTTTACCCATTGGTGAGTATATGCTTACATTCTTTGTTGGCTAGAAGTCTTTGTGCCAATGGAGGTGATGTTTTGTTTAAGTTGTGAACACCTGCCTGTTAGGAAATGAACTGAGACCATCAACTCRTTTCACAAAGGCCAGCAAACAGCTGTCAGATGGCAATGATATAAACTTTACAACAGCAATCAAAATTCTTGTGAAACTGCCCAGAAATGTTCTGAAGGAGGGGAAAAAAAAGAAAAAAGGTCATATAAGCAGCAGTGTTGGAAAAGAAGCGGCTGTGTCAGCAGAAAGAACAGTGCATTGRGTATGAACGGTTTAAGCAGTAAGACAATGGAGAGAGAATATACTTTTAGATAATGTTTAAATGAGCCTTTCCTTGCACCTCCAGTGTAGACAGTAGCTTCTCTCTCGATTATGAGAACTCATTGTTAAAATAGTGAAAAGTCTTAATATTATGCCATATAGGATATGTGCTGCTATAATCATGTTTGCTTGCAATCCCCCTATCACAATGTAGAAGTTTCTTCCTGTATTTCTGAATAGATAGAAGCCTTCAAAGGAACAATACAGAAGAAAATGGAATAAAAATAATAATAGGAGATAGGCACTGTCTTTAGTATTAGTATGTAGTTCTCGGCAGCAAATTAATTCATGGCAAGTTATGAAACCAAAAAGCATTGATGATATTTGAAAAGAAAAGTGACTGTACTCTGCATAGGTATACTTTGTTCTCTTTCGCAGGTCTRCATCATACATTGTAATTCTACCATCAGAGAAAGCCTTTTTCCTATTGTGTATTTCTGACAATTGTAAATGTGATATTATGTAGTCAAAGTTATGGAGAAGGAGAGATGCGGTGGAAAAAGGTGATCTGTTCTAACTGTACCGGGGGTGCCCTCTGCAGAATGTTACATTGTGCTAGTCTGCAGGGAAGGCTGTTGACTTCTTGGTTTGTTGGTTTTTTTTGTTTGTTTGTTTGTACTTCTAAATATACTATAAAGCAACCTATTCTTACGTTCTTTAAATGCTGATAGATGTGTTCATATAGGAAAGGAAGGAGAAAGAGGAAACTATGAGACTAATAATGGGTAAAATATTAAGCTTACACTACAGATAACCTATTCTGTTGCTGGTRTGATACTTTAGTGATGACTATGTGATAGATACTTATGACGATGGACATAATTTCTTATCTTTTCTTACCTGATGTCCATCAGACACATCAAATTGGCACAAGCTACGTTTAAGTATATAAACTGTTTGGCAGTAAATTTGATACKAATAGAAGGTTTTGCACCCAGGTCATTTCCCTTTCTTCTCTTCGGTAGATGGAATATAGTATGCTTTAAACCTTGCGATTCCTTTTAAAAATGCTGTATGTTTTGTTAGTATCAACATTAATCCATGTGTTCAAGTCAGGTACTTAAACATGCAGCTTCCCAGCTAGGTGAGCTGTAGATACAGGATTGGGGAGAGAAGGAAAGTGATAAAATGCTTTAAAATAGGAGAACATGTGGTGAGTGCTTTTAAATTTGTACAAACTACTTTTCATTCTCTTCCTCTCATGACAATATGAAAACTTCCTTAATACTGCAATTAGTAACATGCTTTGATGTTACTGAATATGTGGTAGGGGAGACAGGATAGGGTCATGTAGATAAATTGCCTTTTTTCCTTTGAGCCAGTGGTTTTTCAGAATCTTTCCCTTTCATCTGTGAGATAGCAGGACAGGGAGAGAACTTCAGTTTGTGTTTCTTTACACCTGGAAGGGGAGACACACTGGTTTTATGATGGTGTTCAGACACCAGGTAAATATATCACCATCAATGACCAGTGAATAATTAATTTCTTAACAGGATTTTTTTTTTTTTGTCATTTACAATGAACTGTTATAACTCTTCAGATCTCACGTAATGAAATTTGAGATCAACTTTAATTGGTCTCAGATTTATGACAGAACCTGACTTGAGTTGTTCAAAGCATTCATTATGTGTCCAGTGATTTCTAACATTTTAAGTTAATGTATTTTAAGTTGAAAAGGAGTTTTAGTGCAATTTAAAACAATTTTAGTGAAATCTGAGAAAAACAGCCTGACCGTTGACAGCAGAACATAGAAAACATTTTATGGATTTGGCTGGGTTGTACTTTGTTTCAAGTATGTTTCATCACAGTGCTGGAGCTAGACTAGAAATAGTCCTTGTATGGTATTTACACTGCTTAAGCTTTAGATAGTAGTTGGAGTATAATTGCAGATTGTATGTGCTAAAGATGAAGTAGGAAAAATTGTACTTAAGTTAGACAACTAATTTGTGCAAAAATATTTGAAGTAAACCTGAAAACATAGGAATGTCACCATAGGTCATCTAATTCAGTATCCTGTCTCTGAAAGTGGCCATAAAAAAAAGCCGAGGGAAAAGGGAGGACAGGGTAAGCATACATGATGCATCCACCTGATACCAACCGTCTTACATTGATTTCACCTCACTAACTCTGAACTTCAGTTCATTTCTGTGTATTTAGTTACTTTATGAAAAGCGAAGTTAGGCTTTTTGAACGTGTGTAGAACTGTAGCATCTGCAGCGTCCTTCAGCAGGAGTACCAGAGGTCAGGTATGCTACTTGTGTGAAGAAGCCCCTCTTCTTTTTTTTTCTTTTTTTTTTTTCTTTTTTCCTTTTTTTTTTAACTATTTTTTGAACTGAGTGGGTGCTGCTGCCTTCTGAAGCCTTCTCAATTCTGTACTGAAAGGGAGAAAACAGCCGATTCCTACCCACCTCTTCCATGCCCAAATGATTTGTAGGCCCCAGCTCAGCTACCACCAACTCCACATTGTCCTCCCTTCATTCTGAAAACTCCCAGTCTCCATTTCCTGCCTTTACCAGTTGCTTTCCATGCAGGGACCTTTCTTCCTACATCTGCATAATTGCCTTGACAGCCTTTGGTGAAGAACTACATCTAAGGGACATGGCTTAAAGGTAGGCAATGTCAATGCTAACTCCTGCAGACAACACCAGCAACTTTGTAAGGCAGATCCCTGCAAGACTCTTCCCCTTAGCAAGCAAAATAAACTAATGTTAGATTCTTCCAATTTGGGTTTGGAGTTCCAATCTCATACAGATTTTATTTGGTTAGTTTGTTGAATTGATTGCACTCTAAGCTCTAATATCTGGCAGCACATCACAACTGTCGCASTGTAGTTTATTTTTACTGTACAATAGTAACTACAGAGGAGTCAAGAAGAAAATAAGTGTATGGAAAAAAMCCTCAAATCTAGGAATGACCTTATTTCATGTGTAGCTGAATGTAGACAGTAGGACTTAAAGGTACTTCAGTAGTATGTCTAATCTGYTCAGGAGGTCTAAATCAGGTTCGGTTATTAATTAGTTATTTATAGTAGAAATAGTTTTTCTAATGTTTTTGCTAACATTGTTTTGCTGTCCTTTAAATCCACTATTTCATGTACTGTGCCACTGGTTGTGGTATTGTTTAAAGTTTTCTTCATCGTTTTACATACATATGTCTTCATCAGCACTTGAAGAACTTGAACTGTCATAGCTACTTGTTTTTTATCTCAGCTCATTATAATAAAAACCTTGAATTTTGTGTTTTATTTAAAAAAAAAAAGGTACAAACCACCCTATAATGCTTAGTTATATATGAGGTATTTGTGTATGCTTCTCTGGTGGACAACATTAAGCATGTCTGGTAATTAGAGTTGTTTATAGATAGTTTCAGAGGGCTAAATAGACTTTGTAAAAATATTTTAGAAGCAGATCCATTAAAACTTCACTATAAAAGTGKCATCAGTAAACCTTCCCTTTATTCAGCAAGAATTGCCCTTTCTGAAAATGCTGCATTATGATAAAATAATTTAAAAGAACAAAGGCTTATCAAAGACTCCCTTTAAAGCTTATCAAAGCTTCCCTTAAATTCCTTAGAAATATAAACCTAGATTATCAGCACTACCTCAGGGGCATCTCTGGTGGACTTCTGTAATTAAAAAGTAGAACCAAACAAAGACAAGACAATGAATAACAAGAAAATCATATATAACATAAATCATTTTAGCTCCTAATTAAAAAGGATAGGTATGATGAACTTGCATGAACAGTACATGGGATTTTAGCAACACCTTATGCTGAGAAGGACAGAATGACCTCTGCTGATGACAGCTGAGATTTCCATCTGGCCTTGGCAGGTTTCCCATGTCAAAATCTTAGAACTTAACCGCTTCGTTTCACATCATGGAGTAAAGCTCAACCGTTACCTTTTTCTTACAGCATTCACTTGGTGTAACCGCACAGAACGCACGGCCTGATAAAAAGCCCACAAATACCAGTCTTTTCAGGGACCCTCAGAAGGTGGTGATTTTTGTAATGTAGATAAAAGCCGCAGAAGTGATCATAAATACCTGCTTATCTCATATTGCTTATAGGCTGGTGTCTTACTCTATCATGTAAAGTGCTTATATCAACAGTAAGCCTTCTGCTTTGGTAGAGTATACGATGAAGTTTTGTGTTCAGTCAGGGATTCTCAAGGATGAGGTATAATAAAGCAAAGGAGCAATAGAATAGAAATTAGTTCTTCTCTTAATCACTAAAATGCTGTTATTTGAATTGCAGTATTTACACTAGTTGCTGACTAGTGAGACCGTTTGAAATATTCTCGTCTATTCTTTTTTTCAATTATATCTCAGCACTTTCCAGACTGTTTCACTGTCTCAGTTCTCTAGCTGGCGATTTTTCAATTAAGATGTGAAACRTTCCTTTTTTGTTACATAGATTTAATTAAAATTCTTTGAAATATAATGCTTGGGTGTTGGGTGTGTGTCTGTTACAGTTCAGGGAAATTAAACTACTGCTGCTTGTTCTATCATTTGGAGAAAATGCAGTTAATTATTTTCAAAATGTGGGAAGTATCTTTGGAATCTCATACAAAAAGCTCTGGTTATTTTGGTATTGTAAGGTATTCCTACCAGTCTCCTAGTTTTTGAATAATAAAAATTATTATCTATACATTTTAAAGTCCTCCAATAAGAAGGTGTTTTTCCAGGATTTTTATTTCTTTTCTTTACTGGATTGTGAAAGTATGTTTTACGCTGGTATTTTTATAATTAGTTTTCTTACAATTTAGTATTTAATATCAAAATTATAGGACAGTCAGGTGAACAAGATACAGGACACTGTTTCTACCTTAGGTTTTCTCTGGCCTTCCAGTAGTGTTGCTATAAAAGCTGTAAGATCCAAAATACTTCTAAAAATAATACCCATTATTAGTTTACAGTCTCTGCTTCTCCACCAGACTAATACCATTTTTAAGTTTATCCTAAGACATAGGAAATGCAAAAAGGAAGAAATAGTGAAATTATTCACTTAGTGCATGCAGGTTCATAGCAAAGTATGAAGATTAATAATTGTTTCTAAAATTCTTTGAGACGGAAAGCCATACTAAGTATTGGCATTATTTTATTATAATGGAATATTGAGCCTTCACCTCAATATGACCTATTTCTATCCATTGCTATATGGGCAGAAGAATTTGCTGCATGTCAGATTTTGTTGTGTAGTGAATGATTCAGCCCCTTGATTCCTGAAGAGGTTTGCTTTTATGAAATAAAAAGAATCCAGAGAATATTAAAGCTGGTATTTTAAAAAGCACTCAAAAGTCAAGTCAGTTAAGCAGGTGGAACAAGCACTACCTATATCTCTTGAACTATTCTTGAACCCGGTTGTGTGAGTCATAAACATGTATGTTAAACATCTGTGATAATCATGTTTACACTTTTCCTTTAATATGCATTTCTGGATAATAGTAACTCAGTAACTCTCAATTTGCTTTCAATTGTGTCATTACACAGTAATGGATTATTAAAATAATAGATTAGTTGTTTAATGCACATCTTACAGTCAGGAAATTCAGTATTTAGGATGGATAGTAGTAAACAAAGTGAAAGATAATTTATCCCTCTGCTATGCTAAGAAYGATTCCCCTTATTTTATATATTTAAAGTTTCTTTACAACAACATCACAGTGTGAGGAAAACCATTATTCCTACCTTTTTCAATGCACTGAAATGCAGGAGATCGCATTTTTGAATGTTCAATAATACATTTTCCACATACACTTTTCAGTGCTCTCAGTGGAGTAGTGTATCTGTAGCATTTTAATTACAGCTATGAAGCAGAATTAGTATCTTCACATCTTGGGTGCTAACCCCAGTTTCTGAGTAACATATTTCAGTAATATAGAATGGTAATCTAAAATTGTAATGTACTGCCTTCCCTTAAAAAAATAAAACAAAACAAAACAAAAAACCCCAAACAAACAAACTAACAAAAACAAACAAACAAAAAAAACCACACACACACACAAAAAAAAACAACACCAAAAACAAACCACAAAAAAAAACCCAAAACCAAACAAATGGAAGGAGGGATGCAAAATCCAGATCTGTCATTGACATTGTAGTTTCAAGAATCTGTTGAAAGATGAAATTAATAATTTCAAGTGCTCTGTTTAAGTGGCAGRTGTGACAAAGTTTGGGGAATGAATTACACTGAATAGCCTCCAGCCACATTTTTGCCTCTTAATATTTGGCATGGAGAGCGATGCTGACTTGTGCAAAGGGAACTTCTGGGCTCTGGTGGGTTCTCCACTCTGCCTTCACACAGTGCATCAGTCTTTCAGGTTCTGTGCCTTATTCTCCTCTGGATAACCTACCAGTACTGTTTGTCGGTGAAATAACATGTCAGCTTATATTCCYATATTCTTCTTTCCCCAGAGAAGAGTTTGCAGAGCTGGCCACCACAATGGCCAGACACAGTTCTCTTTATTTACATGAAAGCCTTTGAAAGTGTTATAAGAGAAAGGAGACTGACCAAACAGAACTTGATGCAAAATCTCCTTAAACTTCTGTGACCTCTGTTTAATCATATAATGACAGTACCTAAAGAGCTTACAGTTGAAAGATTTTAAACTTTGTCAGCATATTCTGCAAGAGCACTAAGTAGTAGTAAGATTCCGGTAAAAGATGGCTCCTCCTGCTTTTTGCAGTAGGCTAGGGTGAAATACTGAAGCTGTTCACATCGTTGCTAGCAGTCTTCATCTTGGTTGTTCAGTAAATGCTTTGAAACTAAATAACCACCTGTGGTGGACCTGCATAAGCATAACAGAATATTTTAATAACAAATAAAAAAGGAAAAAGTGGTAGTACGGTTCACTTAGTTGACAAGATTAATAAATGACAAAACATAAGATGTGATAATTAAATGAAATTATTTCCAGACTTCATTAACTACATTTATCTCTCTTAATTTTCAAATTGCTGCAAGCTTTTACTTATGTCCCCTTTGGGAGATCAAAAATTTTTATAACATCAGAATTTAAGAATTTGTAATTCACCTCCCGGATAGATCTCCATTTGCTGAACTGAGCGTACTTCTGCTGCTAAATCAGGTAATCGTAAAGCCTTTATTTACAAACTGTATGAAAATTAATATGTTTAAACCATAAACATTTCTTATCTTTTTCTTCAGAAGTTAGTTTTTAGAGAAAGAATTCTAGAAGAAGAAAGTTACAAAAGCTTAAACTATTTTTTAGTGGACAGTGGGACTAGTGATGTGTACGAGGTAGAAGTCTGCTATCTCCCACTTCTGTGGGGAATAAAGAAAAAATCATAGGCATGATGTGCATCAAAACCTATTCTTGATAAACCATGTAGAAGCCTTTTCTCAGCATTCAGTCTTTCCTCAACATGATTTTTGTAAAACTCCTCTCAGAATACCGTTGAGAATCCCAAATACAGGCCACAATGGCATGTGATTTCAAGAATTCTGAATATAAGCAGGGAGAGGGGGGGTGGAGGTGATTGCTGTATAAACACATTGCGTGAGAATCTTGGGACTGAAAGTAAATGTCACTTGAAGCAGATTGGTTTGGGTTAAAGGCCTAATTAGTCTGTCTTTTTACTTTATTGACATATCTGATGTCCCGGTTTTCAAATCCTAACGCATTTGGAAAATGAAAGGGCTGTGAGATACATCTTTTTCCAAACACAGATAGCAAAGCAAAGGAATTGGAGTAAACTTACAGGTAGGGTTGTACATGTCCCGAGAATCTAGTTTATGCTGTGTCCAGTAGGCAAGAGGAAAGTAACTATATCACAGTAAGCTGAAGTAAGTAGGATGGAGTGCCTATGTTGCTCTAAGGGAGACAGAGACTTGGATAAAATGTTGATGATGCTTATGGATTACAGGAACTGACTGAAAGACAGCTGAAAACTTAATTTCAGGAGCTTTGGATCCAGTACTTGGTAAATTTGAGTATGTGTGTTCAGAAACAGCTCCAATGGTTAAAGGTTTTAACAGAATTTATGACATCTGATACCAGTATAGCTAGCTAAAACTGAACAGCGTGGTCACAGAGAAATACGTACCACTCAAATCAGAACAGRTAAACTTCTTAGTTATTTATTTTTCATGTACTTTCAGAGGTAAATATATCCCACCTTTTCTAAAGCTAACACACCAAAATTTCAGTATCTAGCAGTTTCACAGGTGCATCTTGGGATGAATAAATTATGAGTATGAATAATAGAATGAATGTGTGAGAGAGTGATTAAAAAATTAAATTGATCTGAGCCTTGAAGCAGACTGCTCTGCTTTGTGTTTCTAACACATCAGTTTTTTTTTTAATTTCCTGCTGACACCCCAGGTTAATTTTTTTGCTGGTAATTAACTTGAAAGCTAAATGTCCAACCTAAATATGTATGTATAATTACTGGGTTAGTTACCTGTTCTAAGCAGATAATTTTTTAATGTCTAAATATAACAGTTACTGTATATTAACTCTTCTGCATGCCACATGCATGTTATGCATCCATTCCTTCCACATGCTAGAACATCTTTAAATTTTTTCTCATGGCTTTAAGTGTTAAAGTATGTCCTGAAAGAATGTATTTCTTAGATGTAATAGTAATTGGAGACTAYTTATTGTTTTTCTACTGTTAATATGAAACCACATAGATTTTGTTGAATTTTACTGCACTCTCAGGAGTGACGGAGGCACTCAGCACTTAAGGGAGAGATACAGCTTTGAAATGTGAGCCATATTTTTGTCTGAGAGGTGGAACTTGCATGTCTACATGCAATGCTTTCTAAAATATTGGAACAGTTGCTCTGGAAATAGCAGAAAGAGTACTTTTTCAGCTAGTAGAACCACAACATTACCACAAAATTACAGGTGAATTTCCAGATACGCTTTTCCCAAGGTCCACTTGTTAGTGGGCTGCTTGGAACAAGAAAGGAAGAGAAGGAGAATAAGTCAGAGGTAGAGAAGAACTATATTATTGTCTTTATTTGCAAGACCTTGTTTCCACTGRTACATCGCTGCAGCTAGTAGAGGTATAATTCCAGCTTTGTGTGCTGAGTACAACAGCTTCTAAACTTAAAGAATTTGCAAACCTTCATTTGCAAGTGTCTTTCTCAACCTTAGTAACTTGGAACAGACACAGTAAGATTTTTTTTTTAATTATTTGATTGTTGCTGGTTAGAAATACAAAAGGTACTTAGTAGTATGAAGTGATTAAAATGGGTGTAAAGTGCTCTTAAGTTGACAAAGGATCTGGCCCTTATAGTGAGAACAGAATGTGAARGTCTTTTAGACCTGAATTGTATTGAAGAGACTAGATATGCAAGGGCTGTTGTTTTGTAGGTTAGACAACATTTTTGTTCTGTGGAATAATGGAATTTTAGTCTCCCACATAGAATTTCATTGTCCATCAGCATAACTGTTTAATTTCCGTTCTAGCCTTTCTTATGTTTTTCTGTCCTGCAGGCTCTTCAGGATGATAAAATAAAGAATATATATCAAAAACTATGTAATAACAACGRTAAGAATTTCCTGTGCTTTATTTTGTTCATGTTGCTTTTGTTTAAAAATATGAAGATTTTTTTTGTATGTGTGTTTGTGAGCATGTTCTTCTACACTAAATTATTCAGGACATAGTTAAATAAATTCCCTAAATTTCTTGCGTACTGTTCTGGTAATAGCAGCATTAATAAAGACACTCCCCTACTGCTTTCTTAGTGCCTTTACTACTCGTTTTCCATTAAACAAATGTGATCACCTGAAGATGACAGTCCTAAGGAACAGCATTTGTAAAGCATGAGTACAGACATGATCTCTTGAAAGACTTGCCTTAATTTCCACTAAACTGTCTAACATATCCGTGTGGTACCTGCTTAAATATTAGTGTTTTAAGAATCAAAAACATTAATATAATAGACAGTCAGTACTTAATGGATGRTAAAGTCAATTTTCTGTCACAGGGCATGGATAAACATTATAATACCGCAACAGTTGAAAGTCTTTATTAATATCCGGCTCTAATGAGTATCTTCTATGGATTTCTCTGTTGCAATTTAGCCTGCAGTGTTGCAGAAATGTGTGCAGTTTGCATAGCAAATAGAAGAATCACAGAAGCTAGTTCATTGGTCTAGTCGGCGTTTGAGACCTTGAGTCTGTAGTTCTTTTAAACTTGAACTTCTTCATTAAACTTGATGCTATCACACCTGTGCTTGTTTGTTGTTTATCTACTGAAGAGATCTTTCAATTTTCTGTAACAGGAAAATAYCATAAGCATTTTGGTCTCATGAGTATCACAAAATAGCACTGAGCACTATTGCCAACTTGAGAAATTTTGATTGTTTGCATATTTGGTGGGGGATCCTATGAGGACTTGACCCAAAGAGATCCTGAACAAAACAGACTGAGCAGGTTGAGCCATGATTGAACAAAATACTATGATAAGTAACCAGAGTGTTCAGCTTGTTGTGTCTCATAAGAAGATACTTTTTGTCCTTAGATTGGAAGTCCTGGGACTGGCAGACAACTATTGTTAAAATAGAAAGTTGAAAAAGGAAAAAGAAAAAAGTTGCATTTGCCAATATGTGGCCAGAAGCTCCCAAATGATTTGATATTRTTCACTGTGTAAAATTTAATTTATTCTAGAAGAAGAAAGTAAACCTTGGAACTTCATATAAGCAAACTAAAACTATTCACTTAAATATTTTCATTGCTAAGTGTGTGTGCTTTCATGTATATATCTATCTCCCTATGTAAATATACATAGAAAGATATAGATATAAAACACTCATRCTAGGGTTAACTGATTTTAAAATTCATTAATGTACTGAATTTTACATCTGGCTTGCTGGTTTTTTGTGAAGTGTAAGGAAGTAGAAGGTCCGATGAGTTACACTAACTAGCAAAGCAAAGATACCAAAATTCATAACTGCTAATCKGAGCACTGTGTCCCTTTTTATCTGAGGCAGGTAGATGTGCAGATTTGTAAGACTGGTTTAGCACCTTCACTTTACTGACTCGCTCTGTTTTGTCAGTTCATCTTTTCTTTTCAGCCCATGCCAAGAGATTGTAACTGCTGATGAAATTTATTGACTTACTGCAGCCTCCAAGTAGGCTAAGTTCCTTCCAGAAATAAATCAAAATGAATAGGTGTTCTTTAAGATGAATTAACATCAATGTTTTGYAATAACTTAAAACTAACTGCATGACTTTGGGCTACTACTGTCTAGAGCATAAAGGCTATCATGACCTTGACAGAACCAAAAAACGAATGCCACATTCCCTGCTGCTTCTAAGCTTCTAAACACAGATGTGCATTAAATAACATCACCATACAGCAATCAGATAAATCTTGCTTATTGGTTACCACTGTTTTTTTCCCCACTTAAATCTTCTGGATGCAKTAGACATGGAGTTAGTGTTTGCATTCATATTTTTCTGAGTTACAACTGATTAGAAGAGTATAAAGAACTTTAACCCTACGAAGTGGAACGTTATTTTTATTCATTATTTGCACTGATTTATGGTGGCATAGAAAGGCACCCATTATTTACTCTGAACCTCCTTGACAGTATTTAAAATAGCAAGGCACTCCAAACTGGRTTGACAGCACACCTCTGAAAAGAAACTCTAGTAAGGCTGCATGCCTCACATAACCCACTAAGGCTTTCTCCAATAAAATTCTGCTCAAAGAGAACTTCCAGTTCTTTCCAAATTCCATTTGAAAACGTGGACTTGTAAAGGTTGTCCTGGAGGTCAGTGATCTGATATTAATGTGTGCTCAGCTAACAAGTCTGGCTTTGATTAATGGGGGTCAAGATTGCTACTGCAGAATCGTGGGGAGAGGCGTGCAGTCAGAGAGGGAGAGTCAAAAACTCGGAGGCTTGGAAAGCAGCAAATGGCAAAGAGTGATCTCATGCAGTAATTACCAAGCRGCCTGTCCCTTTTAACTCCATCTTACTTTTCTACAGTAAGCAAGAGAGTATAGAAAGGARTATGAGGAAACTCTTGTATTTCTAGACTAAGAACGAACAGTATCTGACTCAAACATTGAAATGGTAGGAGAGCCTTTTTATTTCCCAGGTGTTCCCTTCCCTCTTAAGTACTTCAATATTTGCTAAGACCAAGTGCGAAGAGATGCAAGAGTGAGTATCACTGGTATTTTGGGACGGCTGTGTGGGAAACACTGAARGAAAAATCCTTAAGCCAGACATTATTGCCCAGGTTGAAGGCTCAGACTGTTTTTTAGCCCTGGGTTGTAATACCTGGGCCTTTTGTTAAGGCTTCTTGATAGTGTTCATGATTCCAGGATCATTTYAAAGGTAACTGCTGCTTGAACTTTCTACCTGTGAAGAAGTAATTGAGCTGTTGCTTCTATCCCTGTTTCTGCTAAGCTCTATTCTTCTTTCTRTCCCCTTCTCCTTTGCTGGAATATTGCATCATTAGTGAGAGGAGAGAAAAGGGACTAGAGCAAGGCCAAGGCTKGATTCTTTTGTACCAAGGAAAGAGAGAGGAAGGACGTGAGGCCTGCGAGGTAGAAGAGGCAGAAAGGACAAGCTTTTTGCCCTTTGTGTGTATGGTCATCCCAAACACCTCCCGACGGCAGTAGTGGCAACAGCAGAGCGCTAAGGATTGGAAATAAGGGTGGATGTTCAACCTCTATCCTCAGCCGTTAGAAGTCAGAGGTGCTACCCAGCACCCTGCTGTACCCGACGGCTGGCCAGGTGCCTGCGTCTCTGACAGCCCTCCTGCCCAAGAGCGGGAACCTAAGCTCAATAATAAAAGCTATTTCTGTGACTCCCAGACGGTGCCATAGTTGAAGACTCTATTGCTTCATTACTTACTTAAGAATAAAGTGTAATGAATTTGTGAAGATATTTATGTGTTTCATATGCAGTGCATTTAAATGAACTACAAGTACGTTAAAATATCCTGATCAACACCTTTGCGGAAGAAAAACGAGAGAGACATAATTATGTTTTGCTGCCATCTGTAAAATCTTGAGAAATGCTASCTCTGTCCAACTGCTAGTTGTAACAAGAGAAAGTTTCTTGATGAAGTGATTGCTTAACCATTGAACAGGAGAAAGTAAATACACTGGCTTCTAATTTTTGAACGCTTTCTGCTACGCAGCATCTTAACATTGTAGTCTTTTCCATCACACTACATTTATCACATTTGAGGTGTGGTTTTAAAAACCCTTCTGGAGAAAATGTGATTTGTCCTCTGTTGCCTGCACATTCCACTAAATGTTCATTATTTATAAAATTCTATAGGGTCTTTCTACAAAAACACTATCAATTTTTCATTATAGAGTGCCAGCACTTTGATTCATGATCTGAGATGTAAATGTCTCAAACTAGTATATGATCCCACCCATTATAACTTGCCATCTCTAGAAGGTGGCAGACTAGAAGATCATCAGAGAAGGAAAGTTTATGCTTGTAGAGACTACTTCTTGAAAATATTTTAATCAGCAAAAGTATAGCACTTTTCTCTTGTATTTTTGTAGAAATACAYGTTTCTTGTGTTGTTGTTAGTGTTAATATGGTGAGAACTAGCACAGGTTATTTTTAGAAAGTTTTAAAGGAAACAAGTTACCAGTCTTCACTGAATGTGTTCCATTGTGTTCTGAGTTATAGTTATAACTTGCTTAAAATTTGTCACTGAAACTTTTTGAAGGAAACAGAACACTGAGCAAAATTATATTTTTAATAGAAAATGTCTGATCATCCTGAAGGTTATAATTTTTTCTTGAGAAACCAGGAGCCGACATTTTGGGATTGGGATGCTGGAACAGTAGATCAGTTTTAACTGAATTCCTTTCAGTCTGATTAGGGAAAAATACCCACAAAAACGAAGTGAGGCTGTGGAATGGGGGTGGTAATGTAAGGGAAGAGTTTTATAATTGCTGTTGGTCATTTCAATTACGGTGGTATTTGATTATGGTCATATCTAGAGAATTTCTTTGTATAGGGAACTACATACACACAGAAGAAAATTCTTGGCCTGAGGATCACAGAATGGCACTGCACCAGAGTACACTGCAGTCCCTTTCCTAAAGAGGGCTGGGGTCCCCATCCCTAGGATGGTGATCAGTGTTGCTTAACATTTTTTCATTTTATTTTTTAACTCTTCTTCTGTGTTTGGAACCAGCAGTTGCTGGGGAGAATCTGATCCCACCCAATCTGTGGTGGGCATTTGTTTGTTTGTTTTGGGTTTGTTTTTTTTTGCTTCATTGTAGCAGAGGACTACCTGCCYGTACTGCATTTTTAGGTGCTTTCATGCATTAGGATGATATTTTTTTTTTGTTCGTATTACAAAAAAAAAATAATCGCACCTTCCTGTTGTTTAATCAAGAGGAAGGAAAAATGAGAGAATGTGCAGATCTTTTGAAAGGTCAGTGATCCCTCTGTGTAAAAAGTGCTATTTCTGGCTCTCCGTGGAGCAGTGGGGTAAGGATAATTTCATCCCCCTCAATATTCCCCATTTTAGCGGGCTTCTTACTGTTAGAGAATGATTCCTACCCTGGAAGACTTTTAGTGAAGTTAGGTTTGTATTTAGTGCCGTGGAAGAAAAGCCAATAGGACCCTGCAAATGGTGAGAGAATGGAGTTGTAAAAATAATGTGTTCTTGCTATGGGTCTGTGGAACAGGGTAGTATTAACCAGAGGGTTAACAGGAGCAGTGATAAAAACCTCAATGACCACCAAAGGTTAAGTATTTGAAGAAGCTTTGGGGAACAATGAAAACTCAGCTTTAGAAATGCTGAAGTTGTTCTCTTGACTGGACAACCACAAATTTGCATCAGAGAGCTTGAGATTTTTCAAAATAGATAAAGACAATAATGCATATAATTAAATGTGATGCAGAGATGATGGGATCTGAGCTGTTATTACTACACAGGAGTGAGATTTGGGGGCTATAGTAGTCATATGAAGCAGAGAATTCATTTGAGAGATTACCCTGAGGCAGGGCACAGAGAAAAAGTGGGGATGAAATCCAGTGTTGTAGTCATTGTCCTCAGGAAACTGGTGTGGGAATGCTTGAAGAATATCTGTGGAGGATAGAAACACAGAAGTTAATGATGCTAAGATATCATGGAAAATAAAGTGGCTGATGGGTGTCAGAAGTGGCTGACAGGTCAGTTAGGATAAAACAAGTATCGATCCTGAAGTGTAACCAGTGAGATGTAATTAGAGACTGTTGAACGCAGTGTCAGTGCAGCGCAGGGAGCAGAGGCAGAGTTGGAGACTGTCTAGGATGGAGTCGGTGAGTTTCTTTCCTAGAGAGCAACTGTAAATAGCTCATTCAATGAGTACAGGTTATAAAAAGAGAAGAAAAATGGGTTGGTAGTTGGAAAGATGAATGGGAAAGACAAATCACCCAAGAGTGGGTTTTATATAAGACAGGAGCAATTAAAACCTGACTTTTAAATAATAAAAGTTGAGATTCCTTGAACCAGTGCAGCAATTGAGATTTTACAGATCGGAGGCCTCACATAATAGATTTTGTGTCAAGACTATGACAGGTTGTAGTGCCATGCAGCTTTTCTTTTGCAAAATAAGCTCAGCAGTTCACACCACTCTTCCTAAGCATAGGTGYCTTAGCTTCTGTTTTTCTTATTGCTTGGGGTATCTTTTATGTCTTCATTAATGCTTCAAACATAATTCCACCTCAGGGTCATTAGAACCATTAAYAATTAATATAGTTCACTGTCATCTACTGTAGTTAATTTTACACAGCTTTGTTATAAAACTCACAGTTCTAGTTTTCAATACATAAGATTTATCTATTCCATAAAGAATTTTTACCACAAAGTTAACTTGATGCTCTCTTTAGCATTGTATAGACTTATGATGATGATAATCTTTAAATTATTTAATGCAAGGATATTTTTATCTTATGTGTATTTTTGCATTACATTGTTATGTATTTACTATGCATTATAAAYAACAAAGAACAGATATATAATTGGTATTAATAATACCTTTGCTAACTCCTCACTAAATCTGTTTAGATTGTTAGTAGAAAGAAACAAACATAGCTGCTTATATGCTCAGTAACTGAATAAAATTAAAAAAAAAAAAAAGGTTTTGGGTTCTGTTGAGGTTCAGTACCTTGTCACTCTGGTGGGTTAAGTTTGCTTTTCCACCTTTTTGTTTGACTGATAAAGTCATGGAAGTTCCTTGTTGAAATACACAATTGAAGGGAAAGTATTATGTCTTTATTGTCTTGCTTATCTGCTGTTAATTACAGTCAGTTTTTATACAGCTTTGTGTGAAATCACCCATRGAATAGCCATAGGACTCATATGTGCTCTGCTGTATTCACATGCTGCTTGTAAAGGAGCTGAGACTCCATTTGTTGTGAAGATTTCCTAACACCCTCTGTGATAGGTTTCTATCTTTGGTGCTGGCTTTAAAATTCACACTGAAGATTTTTTTATGGCAAGGAGTCTGCCGTAGYGGGTTATTTTTAAGTTCTTGCAGGAATTTTATTATTTTTTCATCATAAGAAAAGCCTTGCACAGAATATGAGGGGAAAATTTTAATTGCTATATTCTGTTTAGGTTCCAAAGTAAGTTTAGGAATCACCACTTTTGAGGGTTTTAGTCTAACATTTTTGAGGATGATAGGATAGATATATGACTGTGAGAATTTAGAAATTGCACCATTTTCAGGTTTTTCATGGTGTTACATTGCTATGATACTGTGATCTATGGAGAGAAAATTTCATGGTTTGCAGAATGACCTTGAAACTTGATCATAAGTTTTATTTTAGTGTAGGGACATGCCCTTTGCCCTATAAGAAGTCATGCAAATTTGCCAGCACATCTTTGAACATTTCATCACRCACATGTTCTCTAAGAATGAGTGAAAAGTAAATTATTTAAAAATCAGTGTGCGTTAAGCACCTTCTAGTCCTGCAGAACTCCTACTTGCTAGCCTGTCATCTTCAGAAGCCATTAAACATGAAAGGCTATTACGGTTTCAAGTGTGAGAACTGAAAGGAAGGAATTTACACTCTTTCTGCTGGAGGGAATGGTTTGACTTAAACATAGAAGGGTAAAGAAAYGGCACAGGGATAGAAATTTGGGAAGAGATAAGAGGTGCAAGGCAGTGAAGATCTGAAGCAGCACTGCTCTCCAGGGCTACATATAAAACACGTTTTCTGTGTCTGAACAGTCTATTCCCATCAGTAACAGTCTTCAGTCTTTAGAGAAGGGGTATTTAAAGGCGATGGTGACCTACTTCATTGGGAGGCTCCCCCAGTTGTTTGTGTGGAGGTGGGCTCTTCTGCAGTGCAAGGCAGTGGGAGCTGTGGTTTGAACATAATGCGTAGCAGTACTATGGAGTTAGATACCTCAAATGCAGCACAGAAAATGAGTGAAGATTTGTAACTGTAGTACCTTTGTGCTTCAGTTTCTTATTTCTAAAATGGACTATAAGAGTGCTATGAAGATGAATTAACTAATTATTTGTAAACCATTCAGATACTACATTGATGAATATTACAGATAAACACAGGRAAGTTTCTCTTGTAAGGTTAAGTGGAGTTTTTTGATAGCAAGCAATTCATTAGAAATGAGAGCATGAATTGTGTGGTGAGCTAAAAGTAAATATTAAATAACTCCGTATTCAGTGCGGCAGGATCCTCTGGGGAAAAATGGTGTGTGATCATGGAATTGGACTTTATTATAATTTGTACTTTTAAGTTTGCAGTAACAATGTAATTCTGACACACACTAATTTTTGGATGCTTGATTCTACAAATTTAATTAGTTAACATATTTTGGAAGATGCTTGGAAGCTGTATATAAAACATGCATTTATACACAGCATATTATGTATGTGGAAGATGCTCTCAGAAATTACGGCGGTAGAACTGAGCCTGGTAGATTAGYTGCATAATGTGAACCGTGCAAAGAAGTAGCAATGAGCTAGCAGTTACCATTCACTTAAGATATGCATTATAGATTGCTTTGAATGTTTGAAATTAAATATTAACTTTTTAAATTAGGGAAACTCGTGGATAATTTTTGTAGTGGCAACTGCATGAGAAAYATTTTCTCTTTACATCAATATTTTCATAAAATCAGAACATTTTAGATCCATATATGTTGTAAATGCCTTTTGAATGCTTCATTTAGACTCYCTCTCCTCTTTATCTGTTTTTGCTTTGGCTTTCTGTTCTGAAATTTGGATTTTACAAACAGACTGAAGAACAGAGACAAAAATCGRATGTGAAACATAAATGATCAAAGTCCGTTAAATCTATTTTACATAACATTCTTCTGTTTATTTACATATAAAGAATTTAGTACTGCATTATCTATATGGTAAGGAGCACTGCTGAAACTCATATGGACCAAATGTTTCTTTTCTCCTGCTGACATCAACAGAGTCACATATTCCTTTTATGAGATACTTAGATTAATCTRTTGACCTCTCTTGGTTTTGAATTAAATGTTCTGTGATGGTCGCTGAAACAAAATTGTTTTCTCACTTAACAACTTACTGGTAACTCTAGAGAARGGATAAGTTAAGTCAAAATGGTTGTTGTATAAAGTCAATAGAGTTTGRACTGAATTCAGAATGTACATGTTGAATTAAAAAGAGTGCATCCACCCTGTCTACTGAAAARGAAAGAGTGACCTTAATGGTATGGATTTCCAATAACTTAGGGTTTCTCTTCACCTTTTCTGTTTTCTTTACACAGTTATTAATAGCAGACTAGTTCATTAAATTGTGAAATGAAAGCAGAGACTCATTTCTCACCCTGGCTGATTGTTTATATGAGGTATATCTTATTTTGGAAATTTATAGTCCTTATATCTGTGTTACAGTCCTTGTATCTCTGACTGGATTTAAGGAAAAACTTTCKTATGATGAGGACAATCAAACGTTGGAACAGGTTGCCCAAGAGAGGTTGTGCCATCTCCTTCCYTGAAGGTTTCAAAACCAGACTAGATAAAGTTCTGAGCAACTTGATCTGACCATGAGTTGGCTCTGCTTTGAGCAGGAGGCTGGACTAGACGATTTCCTGAGGTCCCTTCCAACCTGAATTATCCCATGGTCCTGGTTTTGTTCCAGTGTTCTTACTTTAAAAGAATTGTTAACTGAAATCTGTTTTTTGAGCTTCTGTGAATTACAGTTGTTTTTCATTTGTCTTTATTTTAATATACTGGAGATCTCACTGAAATCATTGTAGATTGTATGAAGGTAAGGAAGATAAATCTGCATACTGTTAYCACACATTTACACAAATTAAAAAGGAAAAGATTAATTTTGTATGCTCTCTCTGATGGATTATGTGTCTTATTTTAGCTCTGTAGCCTTCTTTTTAAAAATGTTCTGTTCAAATACAGTTAATAAGTTCAAAATGTTTAGTATCAATTGSATTATCCCTGGTTTCCTATCTTCATCCTTGCTTTTGCAGTAAAGTAGTCCATAAGCCTAAATTAGCAATGGTTGTTATTAATTCTCTCTTTAAATCCCTCGGCATCGTCTCTGGCCCCATTTAATAAAAGCTGCAATACCTGAACAGTAAATACTGTGTAAAAGTTTCATATCTGAAATGAATTTCCTTCAGGCAAATAACAGCAGTAAGATGATATTTTGCAGTGTTGTATATTAAAATAAATATACAGCTAGTTAGAATAGGAATGTTTCTTGGGAAGTAAAGCCAAAGAATGTGAAACAGAGCTTTAATTTGRTTAAACTTCTTGTTTTGAAATACGTAACATTTACCAATGTTTACCTATCCCCCGTTACGTTCAGAGAAGGAGGTGAGTTGCATCTGCCTCAGAGTTTTATTTATAATTTAATATTGAACTTCCAGAATGGATCTCACCAATTCTTACCTGTTTGTGTGGATTATATTTCAAAAGCCTAATGGATCATGGACAGTAAAGCCATGGAGAGATGGGGAAAAAAAGTGAATACCTGATTTCCAGAAAACTGTAGTCTCTCCATGTTTTGTTTTTCTTTCCTCTATAAATTGTATTTAATTTCTTTAATCCACTGGAGGAATAACTCAGCAAAAATAATCACCTGTGCAAGAAAAAAAGATGAGCTCAARTAAAGAACACCTTGGTCACAATGAGCTTACTTCTCCTTCATTATCTCTTTATCCTCTCCTTCATACACCTGAAAACTTTGGTTCCTTTAGATGCTGTATTCAGAAAAGTCCCCTCTGGAGTTTCAGAAGGTAGTATGCACTGGAGCAATCTAACCTTTGTTAGAGAAATAACCTCGTTAAAATGAACTACCTTACCTGTTCACAGTTACATGCATTTAACAGTTTTCAGTTGTTCTTCAGAAACAGTTTTATAATCTTTTCAATTACTAGAGATTGGTCAGGAATTTTGAGAGATTCTTTGGAAATACCTGTATGGCAGAATTATTTTATCTACATTATATCATGCTATTAAAATCCTTCACAAGTCTGGAAATAATTCTTTATAAATAACTATCAAATACTTTCAATTTTCTTTGCACAGTTACAAATWCCCTTTAGAATCAAAGGTTATTCTTCGGAATACTTTTTTTACAGTTTGTCAGACTGTGTGAATCTTTAAAATGTGTTGCTTGGCAGAGATTTTAATACCATTTCAAAATATTTTGAAACAGTTCAAAGACACAAACACAACTGCTAACATATCATAAAATTTTGTATGAACCTGAGCTATGTAAACATTTGTTTGCTACAGGGCTTGTTCCTCTTCCACATCTCTTCATCTACATGTTCCATAAAACAAGGTGCACCAGGAAGAAGTTCCAGCAAAATCAGAGAAAATGTTTCTCAGTAATTAATAGGYAGCAGCACCTGTTAGATCACAAACTTTGTGATTAAAATTGCTTATTGTGAAGGCAAACTATAGATACTCCATAATTACTTCATTATAGCATGGCATATATATTTACGATAAATGGCATATAAATTTACGATAAATTTACTTAATATTTTCCATTATAACTCCCTTTTTTCAGTTATTTGTGAAGGTAAAATCATTCAAAGATAGGCAATTTACGTTATGTAAGAATGTTCTTATAAACACATCACAAATACTAGAACCTCAACCACGTTTGAAAGTCGCTAGAGAAAAAATAAGGATTTTTTTTAACAGAACATACTACTCAAAAATCTGAAAATACTGTTTAACTAGGGACTTCATATCTTGCTATCTGAACTTGTAATTTCACAAGGATTCTACATGATATTCTAGTTAATTTATTTTTCTCTATTTTGTGTATTAATTTTCTGGATAAGCCAGTTTTGTAATTCATAGTCCGTAATGCCACAGAAGTGTTCTTCTCCTGCCTCCAGAGCATGAACCTACATTGATTTGGGGGGGAAGCTACAACATACTGTCTAAATTCCTCCTTTCTGATAACTGCTGTGAAATATTACGCTCAATAGGTGCTTGTACAGGAGGCCTCGGAAGAAGATAGTAGAGCAAAAGGAATATATCAGGCCTTCTCAGYTGTTGGTTGACTGCACAAGACCATGTTATTAAGATTAATGTCTCCGCAGATTCCCCCCCGCCCTTTATTTGCTCATTTATTTACATCTGTAGTGCCCTGGGAAAGGCAGTGGCAGGCATGTTTGGAGTATGCTCTTCAAGGGCAAACATTTTGTCATTGTTGGAATCCCACTCTGCATGTACGAAGTTCCTGGGAGATCTGGAGATGTGTTTTTAATGGCATTAATTTCTTTCCTCATTTTAGCCACCAGAATTGCAAGTAGATGGAGAGGAGATGAGTTTGGTTTGTAACTTAGTTCCATTACCAAGTCAGTACATGGGTGCTGTTCCTATAAACTGAAGAAACAACAGTATTAAGAATAGAAACTATATTCTTCTGGTGCATTATTTCCTATAGCGGTATCAGGTATGCCTTTTGGAAGTTACGTATTTCCACAGGAGAAATCTCCATCTGACATCCGTAGAAACTGTGGGATTAGGTGTAGTTTACGAAAGCAAGCAAAGTTAGTCTAACTCTCAGGGGTTGCACTGGTTTATACTAAAGGCAATAAATCTACTAAGGAAAGAAACTTATTTCATTCTGCATTGTTATTTATTGATGCAGAATGGTATTCTTCAGCAATAATTTCTTCAGAATTCAGTAATAGAGAACAAGTAGCTTTTCCCTCATTTTMTGTGTGCATCAAGGGATGCAGGGAAGAAAAGTGAAGATTGAATCCTGATGACCCTTCCTGAGTTCAGTAAACACAGAACATTAAAACTGCTCTAAATGAACATGTGCGTGTGTGTGTTTACTGATTGCACTGAAGAGATAAATAGCTTTCACTTAGAAATATACTTCACATTAAGCACGTGTATGAGAAAGAAATGTTATCTAGAAAGTGCCATTCTCACTGTACTAGAAAAGGATTTACAAGTTTGAAAATCAGTTTCACAGGGTTTTCTTCTGTTTGTTTGTTTTAAAGAAAAYCATTGGCAAATTTGCATTGGCAAACCAGAAAATAAACTGAAATAATTCTTGTATTCATGCTGTTTTCTTCCTTTTAAGGCAAAACTTTGGATATGTACTTGAAAATTGTAGTTGTTAATGAAGAGATTGGGATTACAATAGCTGTAGCACTGAGCTGGGTAGTAACTAAGGAGCCAAAACCAGTAACAGCATATTTGTCTTTCAGCCTCATTGTTTTACCCAATTACACGCATTTCCCTATGCATCCCATGCCTGCTGTCGTACCAGTGTACCTTTCAGGTGGAAATTATTTTTTGGGCAGGTCTGCAGTACTAGCAGAGGTATTACTGAGGCTGTGTATGTACCTCCTGTTCCTGCTCAGACACTACCTGTGGTGGGAATATGGTTGCATGGGCTTCAACTGTTTAGCAAGAACACTGGATTCTGAAGTAGGCACACAGAGTGTGCAGGGTGTTAATCAAGTTTCAGATGTCTATTTGGGTACTAACTGCTATTGTGACGCTAATATTAGTAACAGAAACATCTTTACCAAGCATCCCCCTGGACTAACAAGAGTTACTCTGAACAGTCAGAGCTGTCTCATGCTGTGGAGAGGCGGCTGTGTTCTTGGGTCTGCGCTAACACTGGCTACACCAGGCGCCTTCGGGAGACTCACAGGGAGAATCCCTGAAATACAACTTTTAAGCAATTTCTAAGTGAATTAACACAGGGCAGTATCTTTGCCAAATGTGATTTACTGCCGAAATATTATTCCTACTGTTGATCAGTATTGCTGATTTATGAACAAGCGTGGAGATTTACATTCCAAATTTCTGATTTATAGCACATGTGACTTACAGGACAAGCAACTGATTTATTACAGTGAAGCTGTATTACAGTTATGTCAGTGTTGCTATTATAAACTCCTGGTTTCAGAGATTTATAACTTGCCTATAAAAATTGCTCTAACTGAAACTGTTTTCTCTCAATTGCCTGGCCATATTTAAAGGCCTGAGAAAGGCAGAAGATGAGTGACTTCAGTGTGRGTCTGATTCTACACATGGGATTAAGAATATTTTGAGTTTTAAAATGTTGAAGATGCTTAACATATGATATTCCAGAAGATTTCATGCTTCTACTGCAGTTGTCTCTCCAGAGACCCAGTGATCACCCTAGACTGAAGTCCAGCAAGTGATTTTTATTCATGAGTGTCTTTATGAATTCTCTACAAATGCAGCCTTAATCAACCCTGAGAAGTGCTTAATTTGCACAAAAAGCTACACAATCATTGTCTTGAACTGCCAAACATTTATTTCTGCRTTAAGCTCATTTCAGCCTATTCCATGTGTGCTTCCATGTCTCTGCAGAATTCCATCTGTGCTCCAAAAGTTTCATGAGGCAGCTCCAAGGTGGTGGCATYGGGCAGTCACTGGAGTGGGTAATCCTCCCAAGCCCTTTGCAAAAATCTGGACAGCAAACAGCAGTGAACGTGATCCTGTGTATAATTTTTAAGGGAGCATCTGGCTTTACCTTTTATGTCAGTATGGTTGTAATTCTGGCAATTACATTTCGTATTTTAAATGTAATCCTAGATACTGGCAAGTAGAGACCAGACTGTCTGGCCAAACTGATGAAAAAAGTTTGCAGTACTGTTTGTAGAGACAAAAAAATCCAACCCTTCCTTCTGCTCCTGTCTTATTCCCAAGAGTAATTGTGAGAAGRTGGTAAGTCTTACCCAGGGCAAAGATGAGAATATCTTAAACTGTTTCCTAGAAAATGTGCCCCTCCCTCTTTAATTTGTCTTAGTGGCTTGGCAGGAGGGCAGGTGAGGTGAAGTCAGTTGAGGAATGTAGAAGAAAGCTAAATGGTCTACATATAAAAGAGGTTTAATGAAGTTTGTTGTTTGCTTATGTATTGGTGAAGGTAGAGAATATCTTGCTGAAAAAGGTTGAGAAAGAACGAAAAAACAGTAGGAATTTACCTTTTTTTATTATTTTTTTTTTTACTATTCAGCTAGTGATCAGCTAGTAAGCGAGTTAGATTCATTTCTCAGATTTTTGAGGGGGTAGTTACTGAAATGAAGATCCAAGCAAGACAAAGACATTAAAACAATTATTTCTGTTGTGAATTTGGCACGCCCACTTGCTGGAGGCAGTGAGGCCAACAGATTGCTTCAGGTAACATTAATAAACCCAACAACACATTTGTTCTTGGCAGTGCAGGCAGAGAATAGGTGCCATGTTGCCATAGGAGGTTCAGGAGGATGACACTTTTGTTGCTGAAATCATTAACCCAGTAAAATGAATTAATGGATTGAAGCATGTTGGGAAAACTTTAGCTCAATTCTCAAAAATGCCCAAAAGGAATCTCAAATGTTAGGATTTGTTAGAAAAGGAATAATAATGTTCTTGGTTGTTTTTTTTTGTTTGTTTGTTTGTTTTTTATTAAGCTCTTGTAAATCTATGGTGTGCTTACATTTTGAATACTTCATGTACCTCAGTTTCTTGACATTTAAAAAAGAGCATAGTGTAATGAAAGTTGCAGAGAAAGCCGGAATTGGTGTTCAAGGGTGTGGAAAGGCTTCCATACARGGACTAATGATACAGACCAAGATGCTTCAGCCAGGAGAAAGGRTGGCTGAGACACACAATAGAGGTCTCCAAGTCATGCATTGCATAGAGAAGACCTCTTGGGAATGACGTTTGTTGTCTCTTTTCAGACACGAAGTAGGGCACGTCAACTGAAATTAAGAGGTGCCAGGCTCAGGAGAAGGAAAAGAGTATGCTCAAACAGGGGAACTCTGCCACAAGAACATGATGAAAGTTTACATGGGGCAAAAATGGTGTACGCAAACACATAAAAATCTATTCAGAGCTAACTAGCACCTTCTGGCTCAAAAACTCTTTGTCCTGCAATTCTCTGGAGGTTGGAAGACCTGTTTTAGAGAAATATCTTTGCATACTCRCCTTGTTCTGCAGCCACAGTGTCAAATAATTGTACGTATCCACAGTTTGCCACTGCTGAGGACAGAACAGAGGAACCTGTAGTCTGACTCAGTGCTTATGTAATACATTACAATCCTTGGTATGCTTTAATGGGATCGACACATACGCTAGGAAGGCAGTAAGAARGTTGAGTTGATTAGCAGAAATGTTTGTTACTTTTGTATCATTGTCAGTGGTTGAATATTTATTTTGCATGGTCTTAGTTTTTTGTAAATTGAGATGGACTTTCATGTACTATCAGGGATTTTTTATTTGTTTTGTTTTGTTTTTTAAATCCCAAATAATTTTGCTTTCTCAAAAAGCTTTTTCAGAAGTTACTGGCTATCCTTTCAAACCCCAAAATGGAAACTGTGTATTGTGAGAGTGACTCAGGACATCTTACTGAAAGATTGCTTTTGACACTTGACTTGACTGATTTCTTGTGTGTAGGAGTGAATGAGGCTRCTTTTGCATCTAAACAAAGAAAAGCCATGCTCATTTGGTTTTAGCATCCAAAGCACTTAAAGCAGTTAGGAAAAAAGGCAAAACTTTCAAACTGTTTTCACTACAATTCTTTCAGTTTTGGGAGCAATGAAACTAAGTTCACCATTCTCTGATACTGCCATCATGTGAAAAAGCGTGCTTAGGTTTCTTTACCTGTTTTCTTCCATTTGTAGAGCACATATGGTTATAGTTAGCTAACTCACAGTGACTGTTTTGGTAGTTAGTTACTTGGTAAATAATGAGCTGTTTGTAGACCATAAGTCTTAAATAGAAATAAATTAATGCTATTTCGTAATGGTTATAAGAATATTGCCTAGAGTGAGTACCGGGGCCTCATGCACATCTGACAGAGAGGCCAATTCAGTAGTCAGGTAACTGTCAAGCCAAGTTACAATAGCAGATKCTTCCTTTTATCCTTATAAAACAATGTCAGTTCCTCGGAATTCCTCATTCTATGTGGGRGTTTGTTTGTTTGTTGCTGTTTTCTATCATCTAGACAGAACCTGAATATGTCTTATTTGGTCTTTTTTTATGGGGCTTTAATGTCACTTTCTAAAGGATACTTAATAACAGGTACTTTGTGCCAGAATGCATTTGATGGTATAGACATGTCACTCTGAAAAATGTGTGCTGTAATTTTAAGAGTCAATCAAGCAGACTGGAATGATTATTGCAAGATGTAGTGAAATCAATTCAGAGAAACATTTTGTTTCATACTTCATTTGGATTGATCACAGTGTGCTTCATTGAATCCTGCTCTTTGCCATAGAATTGTCTTTCACCAGAACTTGCCAATGAGGCAGACAAATCACTTGAAAATGTGTGGATTTGGTAATCTTTTTTCATTTAATGATTTGCATAGAAATCATTTGGAATGACTCTTCTGAGCTGTTGCTTTGCAATGTGGGTAGGGTTTTCAGCAATCTTTCCTAGATACTCTAGCCAGAGTACAGTGTAACCATCACTTTCTAAAGCCACTTTCTGAAAGATTGATTACTGTACTCAAAGCAGTACCAGTCGTGAAATGAACCTCTGGATAAAGCTCACAAATTCAGAGTTTTCTCATTCTATTTTAGTCATGAAAAATACTATTCTTTAAYGTTCATAGTGGAGGTCACAAGAATGATAGATGTAATAAAGTCTATTAATAAAGAATCAAGTATGTAGCAACTCTTTGACATCTCTTTTATTTTTGATTTGATGTCCATATTGTAATAAAGTACCAGCTTGGGTTATGTCAACCAATTAAAACCGAGATTCTGACTGACTTTGAATCCATTTGTTAGTGACATCAAAATTCTTTTTTTAATCAAAAGAAAGTCACATCTGCGGAAAGGTGAGTTAGAAGAATATTCTATAACCATTTAAAAGTTAATCATTATTCTAAATCCTTGACTTTCCACTTCACTTCATACAGGTTATAACCCCCCTTTTTCTGATTCCTTTTGTAGTTCTCAGAGTCCCTGACATGCACCTAGCAGTGTTACTGAAAAAGGATAGTACTACTTTATTAGAAGTTCAAGTTAATTGTGAAAGGATACCTAATTTAAGCACTGTCATCATTATTTTACTGTGTGCTTTAAGAGTTTTTTACTAACAGGGTAGGTGGACTAGTACTGGAAATCCGTTTTTTTTTCCCCATCGAACTGTTAATAAAAAAAACCCTCTCTCAAAGTACACAGTAATCCATTGTAAATGGATTGTAATTTGTAATTGGTTATTTGAAAATCCATTCTAAATGAAATCTGGGTTTTGGTTTATAATACTCTGTTGCTGTTTATTCCACTAATCACACTATGCCACTAATCTGAGTGATTTTAGATTTGATAATCATTAATCCCATAGCAGACGTGTTTGATAAGGCGTCTCTGCCAGTATATTAAGGGGATTATTTTCCTTAACCACAAATCATTGGAACCACAAGATGAGCTGTCTTTAGAAGAAGCAATGAAGAGTTTCTCAGCTGTTGGTGGTGGTGCAAAGACCCAGGGGAAAAACAAAGGGAAACTCTAGAATAATATTTTTTTTTCTTCCAATTGTATAGCGGTCCATCCAGGCCAAAATTGCCCCCGCTCTGTTTGATGGAAATAAGTAATGGTTTCAAATTCTTGTGTTTATAGATTTTGCAGCTACTTTATAATCAACGATCCATAGCTAAAGCTATATTTTATTAAAACAGAGAAGAAACAAAATATATTATGTCCCTACCAAACACAAAAAGTTCCTACAAGAAATGTAAATCTAGAAAATTTAAACATCACCAATACAGTTTKTGTTGTGAGCATACATTACATACATAAGTTTGTATGGTAGAGTATGTTACATGAACCAATTTTTCTTGTAAGAACCCTTCTTTGTAAGTAAATTTGGTGCAGTTTTGTAACATTTGAGACTAGTTGTCATGGAAACGCAAAGCTCTGATGTTTTTCAATAGTGCTGATTGGTTAGAAAAAATATTTTGACACCATGTTATTTTCATCTTGAAAACTTGGTTAAAAAACATCTTAACATTGTTGTGTAAAGTCAAGAGCATAACACAGGAGAGGCAGTCATTTAACGCAGCTGTCATGATAATATATTATCTTCTTACTACAATTTTCAAAATGGATTATTGTTGCTATGGCATCAGATAACAGGAAAACCCACCATGACTGCTGGAGTACTTTCAGCTAAACAGGATAGCTTGCTTATTTTGATTGAAGAACTATTTTACATATGCCCCACTTTTTATATATAGCGTTTCACGTTGTGTTCATCTTCCATGTGCCATGTTAGAATAGAGCTAATGGAAAGGGACTTTTTTATCCAACAATTTCTAATGTGATGCTTCACATTATTTTACTAGAGTAGCTTAGTAGAGACCTGRTAAGTATGTTAAAGTGACTGAACTTAACCTCTTTCTTGCCAAAATGCAATGAGGCCATGTAACATGTGTGGCTTGCTGTGTCTGTGTACATACTGAAGGTCCTTGCAGCTCTTTCCCATTTTTTTCCCTCAGCATTTTATAGTTGATGTAAATCACTGAAACTCCACTGACCTAATAAAATCATTTYGAATTAATGTAGGTAAAATTGTGCTGAGATTCATAGAGCTTGAAATTTGACTGTGGTCCATTGAAGCCCAGGCGCTTATTACATACTTTTTTTTTAGAAATGCAGTATAAATATCTGGAAATTAGTAAGAGCATGGCTAGAGCTCACTGTTGTCTCTAGAGAAGTGAGCTAGAACAATTCCCATTCTAACCCTACAGGCTTTAATTGCCAGGCTAAAAGCAGTAATACAGAAGTTAGCTATGAGATTAGTTTTATTTGCTTTTGAGATTTTGATGTAATCATTTGGTAATGTGGCATTTTATATAGTAAATTAGTTAGCCTTATTCCCATTCTCCAGGTGGGAGGCTGCAGCACAGAAAGATGAGTTTCCAGGTGACGGTTGTGTGGCAGAGCTTAGGCAGGAGGTSAAGTGTCTGGTCTCCCATGCTGTTGCCGTACCTGCAGAGTCGGAGGGACTGGCCCCTGAAGGGCACTGAGGCTATACAAGGATGACAGAACTAAGCCCAGTTCTTTAAARCCTTGTCCTTCTCAGCAAAAGTATCATCACACTGGAAAGGAAGCCCACCCCCACGTTGTAGTGAAATCAGTTTCTATATCTGGAAGGTGCTCCTTTGTGGTCTRTTTTACAATGACCACATTGCAAAATGTTTTCAGACCTCTGGATTCTTTGAGAGATGTAGCACAGGGCAGATTCTATCTTTCCTAATCACGCGTAGTCCAAGGAGATACGTCTTTAGATGCAGAAACCTTTACTTGGAAGCTTCTTAGTGTATTGGCTGTGAGAAAAGAGAATGTGAAATATTTGATGCAATTTTGTATTTTCACAATATCCTCGTTAGCTATAAGAAATACTTCATCCTTTCATTCAAGAGTTTCCCACGTAGAGGAAGAAAGAGCAGTGTTCAGGGTGTGTTTCATTGTTTGTAGAAACTAAAATACTTGACCTCTTGTGGCTGCACAAGCACAGCTAAAGTTGGCCGAGGTTGCCTAATACRATGTGGAAATGATGTTACTAACCCTCCAATCTAAATTCTTCACCTGCATTTCACCCGTGACATATTTTTAATGTACTGTCTTGTAATGTAAAATACTGCCAAGTTTGGAAACTGTGTTCCTTCATATGAGTTCTTTTGAGGTTTTCTTCTGATCTTTGTGTGACTTCTGTCGTGCTTTGATATATAATTATATGAATAACATCTTTGCAACTTCAAGCATTTGGCTTACTGTTAAATTTGCACAATGAAGAGGCAAAAGAAATGCAGATGATGAAATAAAAGCTCAAAGATATCTGAATCCAGCCTAATAATATTTTTTTTATTATTATCATATAACATTCCTAGGAGCCAAAAGCAAAAAATACAGGACCGAGTTGGGTTAGAAATAGTGTATCAGGAAGGTTATCTACGAAAGAATAAAAAGACATTGTTTGGTCATTTTGCCCAGCAAACTTTCTTTAGATGCACTTTAGTACAGCTGGATTTTAATTCATCCCTCATATAAGCAGCTGAAAATAGATTTCATTTTAGGACTGTGTACCAGCTTACATCAAGACTGCGGTTTGTCTCCTGAGTAAACGTTAAGCACTGGGAAGGACTGTATATAGTAGATTGCACTGTCTGCTAGAGACAGAAGACTTCAGCATCAGTGACTTTTTCACAGTGAAATAGGTGTAATGAATATATGTATGGAAAATACAGTAAGGAAGACTAAAGTATTCAAGATACACAGGATAAACTCTAGATAGCGGCAGCCCAGATCAAGATTCGCAACTCGGGCTTCACCAGCAAGTRCTGTGGTCTCATCTCTGATGTCCCAGGTTGTCCCTTTTACCTATTTTGTTTTTCATATATAGAATGGTTGATAGCACAAGTAAGTAATAAATATTTCCTCTATTAACATACTATAGGATGATAAAAAGGAATTTCGTTAAAAATTCAGTATTTGCTAATCTTTGAAAGGGGTCAGATTACTAATAAAAGAACATATCTTTTTATGACTTTAATAATAAAGAATATTTGGAGGCATAAGTCTTTTTTTTTTTCTTTTTTTTTTTACAGTATAAAATTAGAAAAAAAAAAATCCAGGGCTTTTGTGAAACAATTAGCTAAAAAAATTCCTTAAGGCATTTTTGTCCTGGATATTGTGGTTGTAATAGTAACACTTATTTGAAAATTCTTAGCACTTTTGTGTAAACTGTTCCAGCAGTTAATCACCTCTTACCTATAAAATGTATTAGAGAAATAAAGTATACTACAGTAGCATGAATATCTGTGTCTCCAAATTCAGGTCATTAAAGAAAAGGAAAAAACAATTCATGCAATAAAGGCTGAATGAGTACTAAGGAAATAGTTTACCTCTAGTGAGACTTATGAGGCTTGACAACATGTTTGATGAGTCAGTAAATGGTTGGAAGTTATGAAGGTAATATGTGCTGTATGGAAGAAGAATGCAAGCAAGCGTGAGAGAGGGAGGACCAATTATGTATGTCTCCTAAGTTGAGAGCACTACTCATGGAGTAATACYCTTGGGAAACAGGCAATGCAGAAAGGGGGGGCAAAACACTGGATTTCTTTTCTTGAAGAAACATAAAATACATCTAAATAGTAGTGTATTGCCTTCAGTACTAAACCATCTGGAGAACATATCTCTCACAGGAACTATAGTCGTTTCTGTAATGCTTGACTTTATACCTTTTTGGCTCCATTTTTATTGTTTCCTCCTCACCTTTACTGTGGGATTTGGTTTTTTGGTTTTGTTTTTTTTTTTTTTTTTTTTTTTTCTCTTGAAGTTTGTAATCTGCTCTGAATTACAGAGAATTCTCTGGAAACAGGAAATTCCCAACAGTACCAAGGAGATTGCTCCTAAAAACATTGTTGTAAGAAAAATAAATGATACAGTTTGCAGGAAATGGACTTTGAATTAAATTTTCTCTAGCATTTTTAGAAGATGTGAAAAATGAAATTAAATTACTGTTGTCAGCTGTTAAGGTTTTAAAATGTTGTTAAAAAATGTGTGCAGTCCTAAAATTAATTTTGGTATAGTTCAGTATATAACAGGGAAAAAATGTGAAGCGACATGCTGCATAGAAATAGCGGGTGCAGACCTACATTTCTGTAACTAAAATTAAATTCAGGTTTTGGTGTTCACAGAAAGCAGCTCACCACATTAAAAATAGAAAAATGAAAATGGTTTTAAAAAGCATTATCGAATGAATTAAAACTCCGGCAAAGGGAACCATTTCTTATATAAATGTGTTTTCTTCTAGGAATGCCATAGTCTCTCAGTTACTTCYCATCTTGAATGTCAAATTTAGGCCAACATTATCTGGTAAACGCCATGTTCAATAATTGGGACTGAATCTTTACTTGCTTTATATTACCCATTGAAGTCAGTGGAGTAGGGACTTCAGTCGCTGAAGTTCTAACCCTGTTTGGGGCTGTTTATTTCGTCTTACAGCCTACTGCAAAAATTTTGGTATTGAGAATTAGAAGTGCAGAAAATTTGTTAATCTTAGCTGGAGTTCAGAATGTACATATTTTTCAAAGTTTCATCCTGTTAGAGTCTCAACTGCCAGTTTTGACAGTCCCAGATGTCATTATGGCAAACTGCATAGATATGGATAATTTTTTCTGCTACACTGTATTTAGCTAATTCCCTTTCTCACTATTTTTTGTGATTAAGGCTCAGCAATTAAAATTCACAACCATGCTTTTCTGTGTGGTTTCCTATTGCCTCGAACTAAAAAAAAAAAAAAAAAAGTGAAATTCTCGTCATAAAAAATAACAATAACGATGTAATTAGAGCTTGGTGCCATAATTGCAAGGCATATTAGAACTGCACTTGATGGCATTTTATTATTACTTTGCACACATAAAAGCTAGAAGACCAAGCCAATAAGCTTAAATAATGGTTCTGCTGAAGCTTCTGAAGCAGTAATCAGTTTTTTAAATTCAAAATGTCACTGGKAGTGAAATTCACCCCCCTTTAAAAGGGCTAAAAGATGGCATCTAAACCACTGAAGTTCAGATTCTCAGAATAATCTAGTATTGACATGTAAATGGAATGGTGGTGGTTTGCACCTTTGATAATCAGAATATCCCTGGGTGTAGAGGTATTGGCTAATGGGGAGTCCCTGGCAGTAGGTGTCAGCTGTAGGTAAACACTGGGCTTCGTGAAGGTCCGCATTACAGATAATCATCACGCACCTTTCCAGTGTAGGTCTCGGAGACAGTTCAACCTGTCGCTGAAGTTTCATATTGCTAAAGTAGTAATGGTTGTGTGGGATTTGCATTCTGATTAGTTAATGTGTGCAAAGAACAGAATTAATGCAGAAGAATTGTCTTATTTTAATGGTTAGGCTTGGACGCAGCAGATTTGAGTACAGAACTTTGCAGGTGCCTTTAGGCAKGTTGCTTTGGGTATTTTTAGTATGTAATGCTGATATCCTTGAGCTTGTGTAGGGAACTTGAAGCCTTAGGAGGTATAGTTTATCACCTTGGGTACAGTGATACACTCTTTACTGTTTTTGTGACTGGAGCTAATGTGTTTTTATCTCTCAAGAGGAGTACACTCTTTCTGTGTGCTTTGTTACAATACCTGTGAATTGGGGAATATTAGAATATTTGAAGTGTTAGAAGTACCATCATTTAATCTGGATACAACGTCAAACGTGTAAATGGTCTCAGACTGAGCATTGACTAATATGGTGTGAGGTCCTTATCACATACAAAAAAATTGATTACCAGTTGATAATCTTGCACAGCATGAACAATCCAAGGTACGGGCTTGTATTTCTCAAATTAAAGTCTTATTTAGATACAGATAAAAATGAATACTGGCCACAGGGGTGAATGAGTTATTTGGGCAATAAAAATGGGTAAATATAATCATTGGGTATACTGAAAAGTCTACTGTTGTTTTGTGTAGTTTCTCTTTCTTTTACTGAGATGCTAAGTAAGAAGAAAACATACATAAAAAAGATGTATCTTTCATAAAGGTTTTAACATTTTTATGTTATTTCATATCTGCATAAAAATGTGGTTGGTTTTTCAGAAGCAGTGACCTAAAATGAAAGACATAAAGTGTTATTGGCCTGCCACTTTGGCCTCTCAGATCGACCATTCTGTCTCTGGGGCTCAGCAAAAGGAGCCTGTGACATTTTGAAATCATCTGTCCAGGGATTAAAAAACTGACTTGGAGGTTTTAGATTTTTTGTTGCTGATTTTATGTATCTATACTTTTTCCTCCTGGAATTATTTTAGTATCTTGCTTTCTATAGGTTATGCTTGTGACAAAATTCTCCTTTCATTGGAAAACACTGAAGCAAGAACAACCAATACTCCGGTGATCGGAGCACTCATTTGGGTGTGTGGGGGGGTGTCATCAACTTTAAGTCCCCAGTAGAAATCAAGCACCGTAGCAACTCCCACCAATATTTTGTCCCCATTGCAGAGGAGTCTTCTGATTTCTAGTGTCTTTATATTCCTGCATATTTTATGCCACTATATCCAAACAAAACCCATTGGAAAGTTTTGCATCTGGCAGTATTTATGATTGTGGATATTTAAACAGTGATATCCGTGTATTTAGAGCATTAGTGAACAGTTCTCAAGTTCAATCTACAAGGAAAAGTAATTACATGGATCACTGATTAGGGAGTCTCCCTGGCAAAGTTGATAATTGTCCTGAAAAAGGTGATTTGATCACCAAGCCTTTGCAGTCAACACAATGCCCTTATACACAGTCTTCCCTAATGCTGAAAGCTCACTCCTGAGCAAACTGTAGCCCAGATATAAGCGAACTGAAATCTCAGCTGTTTTATCCAAGATGATTAGACTTGATAAAATCAGTCACCCAGGGATATTTTAGAGTACTGCCACGGTGAAACTCTGGGAAAGGTTCTGCTGAAGACGACTTTTGAGCTGATGATAGAAAATTACATTCTCAGTAGCTGGAACATGAAATGCCAGTTTCCACAAGCTATTATGAGACTGTGGGCTGACAACAGCAAAATTATTGCTACTTCACCTCTGCCCCTGTCCTGGAAAGCATGGTAGGTAGCTGGTGTCATTAAGGGAGAGATAGGTGTCTATAAAAGCTAAAGCTCCTTCTGGAAGATATGGCAGTTGTCTTTGTGACAATATTCTCTATCACCACCTCTCTCGTTCCCCAAGAGGCAAGGAGGCTTTCCAGAACTTGCTTCTGTGGCTTTTTGAATTCACTACTTCTCTTAACCATGTATGAATAACTCATATTTTTGGAACATAGTCATTCTATTTTGCATTTTATCCTGTTGAGAGACCTAAAAAAGTGACTAGAAACAGACAGCATGTTTCTCACCTTTGCCTGCCTCTTAAATTTCATTTTAAATTTTCAGCAATCTGCAGTATCAGTGATGAATCTTCTTGACTCCACAAATACCATAAAATACCATCAAGACTCCCAGGATACTTGTACCTCAAACATACAGATGATAAGGAGTGCTCTAGGAATACCTTACAGCGAARGATGACAATTCTTTAAGCAACATGCTACTCCATGGAGCTGAGCATTGCAYGCTGTTGGATTGCCGGGTCCCCTGGCGTCGTTAGGATCCACATCTAAGGACCTACATCTCTGCTAAGATGCCTTTTTGCACAGAACTGAATTTACTGAGCAGCCCCCCTTGCTGACACAGCTTTTCACCTCTTACACAAGAGAATGGAAGCAACCCTGGACATCTCATGAATAATGTATCTCTCTCATGTATGAGTCATACTCTGTTCTGGAACTGTGCAGATGGCTGCCAGATCCCTCACTGGTAAAACAGGAGATTCTGAATAGCTTTGCTGCCTGGAGAGTACAACAAAGCATAAGTACAGTGGCAGGCAATCCTGAAATACTGTAAAATTCATTCTGCTCTGATGCAGTATATTTACTTCATCTCTGTACTAACATGAGAAAGTATATGGGAAAATTTCTGCCTGCTTTAAGCCATTTCATTCCGGCAGGTTAGAAAGGCAGGCTTTAATTATAATGACTAGTGGATCTTGATTCAGGTCCTAGCAATCTTCAACCAAAAATTCTATTCTGATTCCCAGATGCAAAGATACGTCTTTCCTAGAAAAATTGGTTATGGTGGTGAAACTGATACAAGCAGCTTTATTGTGCTGATGGCAGCTTACAGATGGCACAGAAAGCCTCAAAATACTATGACGTATATACAATTAAATGGAACATAAAATCCAAATCGATTTGTGCCTCCTTTCCTTATCACAACAGTCCATCAGAACATAGTAAATGCATTGGAATAATGGAAAATCCACTTGCTCTTTTCTGTGCCATCTCTTTCAGATAATGTCTGTGGAATACCTGAGGAATGCTTTTACAGTACAGTTGTTTGGTTGGCTTTATGCAAGCAATTTGCAGAGCTCTTTTCAGAYATCCACTTACTAAACAGAACCTTTCTCGAAGTGAAGCTAAAAGGAAGAATGTAAAAAATACTTCTTAATCTAAGAATTTTGAATGTTCTACATCTTAAGTCTGTAGAAAACAGGTGGATTTTTTCTTTCTTCTTTTTTTGCTCCTTTTTCTCCCCTAAAATATTTTCAGCTCTCAAAGAACAGTGACATCAAGTGGCAGGTTGATTGATTGCATGTCTGAATTTTGGTGTATAAACATTATATAATGCTGTTTTCCCTTATGCTGAGATTTAAAAAGAACGTGGCCTTTCATACTGTTTTGGGTTACGGGAGTTATTCATCTACCATTGTTTGTTTCCAAGGGCCAAAGAGGTCAAGTATGCAAAATGAGTATTGCTGCAACATCATCTCTACCCCTAGCATGACTAGTGCTCTTACCTGGATCAAATCACAAATATGTATTAAACTATTGGGCCTTTTTGTTCAACTGCAGTTAGTTCACATGATCTAGTGGAATATTATTAGTTTTAGTAAAAACATCTTAAGAAATAGAGTGCCAGTGTTGACAAACAGATTAGTATGCTACGAGTTTTTCTGCAGGTTACTGGCGTCTTCAGGAAAGTAGCGAATCTCATTTAGTGGATCAATTCTGTTAGAATTTTAAAGTTGTTGGTGACTGTGTAAAAGTTCATATGCCACAGGMGGGCTGTTTACTGAGAACCTGCAAATACAGTTTGATCTGCTGGATGCTGTCTGCGCTTCTCTGTACTTGGCCCCTACCACCAGAAGGCAACAGAAGTGATGAATAATCCTTGATACCTCTTGGTTTTGTTCTGCCACCTTCATCTCATAGCACTTTCTGCTTCCAGTCTTCTAGCCTTCCCTATTATTCACTTCTCCATTTCTTTTATCCATTTCACTGCTCTCTTCCTTTTCYTACTTCCCCACTTTCATTTTTCTTTAACCTATGCACGCTTCTGTAATGAAATTGAAACAAGTGCACAGAAATGTGAGCCAGCCTTCATACTTTAAAAATTTTATTTGCGTTCTGCATCTTTTCCCCTTCATCCTGTTRTCTGTTCGGTCTCGTTTAGGTGGAAGATGTACCAAACCAGGAGCTCCTAACCATTCTGCTGCAGTCTAACATAATCATTGATAATTTTTCTACTTCATGAACCTGTACCATGTTTTATAAAAGTGGATAAATAGAAGTGGATAAATAGTGACAGAGAAGTTAACYGCACTTTAATACACAGGAATTTATTTCAGATGCTTATGTGGAAGCACATCAGATCTGATTCGTAGATGCTCAGGGCACCCATTAATCCAAAGAAAGGAACAAATACATGAGTGCTTTATGGTCAAGTTGCTAGAATCTCAAGGAATCAAAAATCAGTGAATTTTCAGACAAAACAAAGAAGTTGTCTAACTATACTGTGGCCACTAGTTAATTATGCTGTCTGCCAGTGATGACACCAGATAGTCATTCTTGGTCTGGYGAACAATGAAAGATAGCGGCCCTCAGGAAGAAGTGAAAGGCAATCTGCTTCAGAAGATCAGTCAAACGCTGTGRGTCAATAGAATTGAAATCTGCCCCCTTCCCCTTAGCAGTGAGAAGAATGTCTTCCGTGCTGAATATAGATTACCATTTCTTGCTGGTTTTGGATTTATAGGTACGTGAGACAGAGACAAGTCTCACTGGCTCCATGATCATTTACTGAATTATTCTCTGACTAAAGCAGTTGTGATCCAAACCCAATCCCCACCYGCTCTCTCCCTCCCATATTATCCTACCTTTATCTCCATGCTGTATCTGTTGTCCCCCATAACACCCCATAATATGGATAGCTTATGCCTGAAGATAAGCAGACTGCTTTACCCTTATTTTGGGTAAAATACTGCTGCTTTTTCCCTTTAATATTGACATACCCCTCGTCGCTTGTTTGAAATTTGCCCAGGAGTTGTGCTGACTAAACATTGAGGAAGGTGTACTGAGTATTGACTGATACTCCCAGGAGACCAGCTCTTCATTCTTGATGGGACTTTTTTTGAGGATGGATTTAGACCATTTAGTCCATCTGTTTATGACAGACTGTCCATCATATTGCAGCATCTGGTATGAAAAAAGAAGTAGTTGATGAGCTTAAAACAAATGAAAGWAAGAAAACTCTGAACACACAAAAACTTACTTGATGGGAGAGTGTCAGAAGCAGTTACACTGGGTGAAAGTTAAAAAACCACAACCAAACAAATAAACTTGTAGAGCTAATGTAACTATTAGAATGAATGTGTTTATGCCCAGATGAACAGCTGTCCAAAAAATTCAGTTAGTTTTATGAACAGCACATGAATTTAGTGACAGCTCGTAATTCTGTTAAGCACGGCAAACCTACAGGCAAGGGATGTCACAACAACACTGTTTTTAAGGAAAGATTAAACAAAAAACATTTTTATASAAAAAAGGTGCATGTCCACATGTACCTGTGCGTACACGTGTATGAGGTGAGTGGGTCAGTGAGAGCACATTTTGCAGACATACTCTCAAAATAACTGAAGTGTTTTCAGAGCAGGGGGAAGACTGAGGTAGGTAAAACAYGACATGGAAAACCTCTAATGAATGAACAAAAAGTAGATGAGAAATAGGATGGTCTGCAGTAGTTGTTCACCTCTGGCAAGCTCGAGGCATATTCAAGACACTTAAGGCCACATCAACTTAGGAAATAACATTACTTTGTTCTGTGGTCTTATGAACTAACTTGGCCTCTTGCAAAACTTCCATAGCTTTTGATCTTCTTTTTTTCTTCTCCTCATGTTTTTCTGCCAAAGTAGAAAAAGGGGCAGAATCGAAATGCATAAATGCATGGCTTTTATGTGAACTGCATCTCTAACGACTTCCCTTTGTACTTGTATAAATTTAAGCTACTCTGACCAAGTTGTTCTTATTAAATCTAGCTCTCTGAGTCTGTATAATGCCTGGAGTGAGTTCAAGAGGACTAACTTTCCAAATGTAAATGCAGTSTGAGGTTAACACTTGCAGTGGAATAATTTAAAGAGTCCGTGAAGTTGCTATCACACAGTCTTTGCTGTTGACTCCTTACTGGTCCGTTTCCTGGAAGACGTGCTACAAAAGAGGATAACATCTACATGGCTGCATACTTAATTGGGTAGAGGGAAATTGTGCTTCAGGTCTACCAGAAAAAGCAATAAAAATACAGATGAATGTATTCATCCTTTAAAGGAAAATGAAGAGATGGYTTGACTACAGATGTAAATCATCTGATAAACTGACCAAATGAAGACTTTCTGTTAGACTTTTAAATTAGAAGTAGTGTCAGTACAGCATACAAGATTGATGTAATATCAGGAACCATTGTGTTTAGCAGTTGCTAGGTATTGAAAGATAACAGTAGTCACTGAATTAAATCACAAGTCTGTCTGCTTTGCCAGTCTACTTTTTAAGAAAAAAACACCTTTGTTTTTTTGTTTTTTTGGGTTTTTTTCTGGCAGATATTTGAAAAGAAGTTAAAGCTGGATCAGTGACCTGACTCGGTATTAAAATTACAGATACTTTTGTCACCTAAATTTGAGTATGTTACTTCAAATAATTTATTTTCTGGTTTATCTGTTGCTGATAATTTGTTAGGAGAAATAGAAGAGGGAATTCCACTCTGTTACTGTTTTGTTACCTCACCGGAGGTAACAAAACCTCCCTGTTACATCATGGAAACAAAACATGCTTGCGTTTCCTCAGTGACTTTCCATCATTCCTTTTCACAGACTTCAGTTACTAGCTTTTTCATGACAACAGGGTGAATAAATTAATATACTTGTCTTTAAAATGGGAAGGTGATAGTCTGAGAAGATGAAACCTTACAGTATTTCAACTTCTACAATTCTTTTACTTAAATCAAAATCCATCTGTAGGGAAAAATGCTCCATTTTCTACTTCCAGTAAGCACATGGAACTTGAATTATGCGTTTTTGTGGAATATAAGATAGTGAGTCAAAAGGCCTAAGCATACATAAGGCCTGTTTCTCACTTRGTGGCAAGGTATTGGTGTTTGACATTTCTTGGCTGCTGTGGCATTACTGTGATTCATCTCAACATATTAACATAACAGAACATGACTGATGTAACTGTGTGTGACATATCAAAACAACACTATCAGAGGCCAAGGAATTCAATTTTTAATACTGCTGCGAAGAGGCTATTAATTTTTTGAGAGTTTGTTTTCACTCTCAGACTTGCTAAATTTTTGTCATTTTGATCTGAATCCAAGTGAACTTCTGAGATGTTATGAGCAGAGTCTTTATTTTAAAAGCCAGAAAGTCCAGAGACAAGGCCCTGAAACAAAATCAAGATCTGAACATACAACATTTATAATGGRCAAAACAGAAAACAAAAAAACAGTGTTTAAATTATGTTTTTTTCCAAAATATCTTGGGTTTGCATCAGCATAGTTTAGAGGTTTGCYTAATAGCAAACCTGAAATCAGTCTGCTTTCAGGGCTTTTGCTCATTATAAACATATGAAGACATCATAATCTTCWAAGGATGTTTTTGACCTACTAGCCATTGCTTCTTACAGAGGTAGAATTTCACTGTGTACAGCCTTTCATCACTTGGCTTCCAGGTGTCATCCATGGTTGCAAMTGAACATACTATCACTACCGTATTGTTTTGGTTGCTTCAGAGTTTCTTTAGCTTTCCTAAGCTTTCCAACAGTGTATCCAAGAATGACTGGCCCTTGGAAAAGGGAGGGCTTGGGGGAAGGATTGCAGTTACTTAGAGGGCCAGCCCAGGTCCCCGTGAGAACTCATCCACTTTAAACTCTCCTTGAGCTCTGAAGTTTGCCTTGTTGATCTCTCTTAAAGCATGTTTTACATGGTTTCRTATGGTTTCTGTTTTCCTCTGTTGGATACGGTCACACACTTATTTTCTGACCCTGCTATTTTAGATATATTTAGAGAAGCAGTGTTGAATGGTACGTACATTGCCTCACTGGAGAGCTGTGCAGAGGTGTTCTCCCCTGGGAGAGGATCCAAACCTGATAGGTTATAGTTAATAGTTGGGCAAGATTTGGATGTCAGGCTTGAGAAACTGAGCAGCACTTCAGTTWAAAATAGCCAAGCCTGTTAAACATGGAATCTGATCAATGTGTTAAAACTGCAGCCATCTTTCCTTCAGGAGATCCCACTGTTGACCAAAAGGCTGAGAGGCCAGAGAGAGCAAAAGTAATTTTCTTCTATAGTTAGAGAAAAGAAGAGGTGGAAATGTCAAGAAACTTYTGGGATCTTTTGTGTTGAAAGATGAAGGTGAACCAGTGTGATTCTTTTTTTCTGGTCTGTGTGTACTTCCTCTAGAAATACAAGTACTCCTTGGAGAATTTGTACAGAATCTCTTCAGCAATGTAATAGAAGGCTAAAGGAGTTTAAGAAAACTTTTTATTAGGAAGGGTTTGAATATTTCTTTCTTCACTGTCATTGGAAAAAATGTGGCTTTTGTTATTGTAATGTGATTTTTGCTATTGGTGGTTATTCCAGAAATAGAACAAGTACTATCCTGGAGATCAGACTTCTTTTTCTGTCTCTGAAATACTGTATCCTAGAATTTTAGCATATAAAATAGCAATCAGTGAGTATTGTGCTTTGTTTATTTATTTATAGCTATGATGAACATAATAAAACCTGAAAAACTGAAGGGCAATAGAAGGAAGAGCTGAAAAAATGAAATGCAAACAGGAAAGGGAAAGAAACCATTAAAGACCAGAAAGATGACATGTCTCGTGCTCTGCTCAACTATCTGACAGATAATGGTTACAGAATACGTTGGAGTAATTTAGATCTCACGATATTAAATTAACCTGAAATCAGCACAATTATAAACTCTTAGATTAATGAAGTGGTCATTTTAAACCATATGAAGCTATTTCATCTCTTCAATACAGTTTTCTAGCTAATGCCTTTATTTTGCTAGCAGAAACATCTACCAGATTTTCAAATACTGACAACTAGTTGGGTGTAGGTGGATCCTTTCCCTGTTTGTATGAGTCTCTTATGTTTTGATTGTTAGCTTTTCAGACTATTGTTGAAATAAAATGATCACAGAGTTATGAGATTTGCTTGGATTCCAAGTAACAAAGAAAACAGATTACTTTCATTTCAGTATAATTTGACRTTTTGAAGAACGTTCTCTGCAGCTATCTTCTGCCAAATACCTGACACATAATTCATAGCAAATATCATTGTTGGGCGGGAAAGCACAAATAGAAGTTTTTTGGTGAATTGTTTGTATTTGTGTGTAATCTTTCTTAGGTTTATTACATTTTGAACGACAAGGTTAACTTATGTGATAGGGCTTACTGAAATTTTCTGGCCATCAAGTTCAGTCTTACGTATGGCAAACACCTTCAGCATGTAATTTGTTCCATAAATCCCGAAATCTTTCTTTTAGGTCATTATGKTTTTTTTTTCTTCCACTATCCTTCTTGGAAGGCTGTTCCAGAAAAGATATTCACTACCTTTTTGGTTGGGAGTCTTGCTCCAGTCTCTAGCATATTCCTATACCTATGACATGATGTCTGTTCCTCTTCTGCTGGAAATTGCTTGAAGATACATTTATTTATATGAACTACTTTTGCCAGTCAGTCAGTGGTGGCGAGTTACATGGTGTGAATATCAGCATTCAGATATCTGTATTCATACCAGACACAAATAATAGAGGTTCACTGAAAAGTAATTAGTCTGACATCTGTAATGCATGTTAGTTACAGCTGAAATAGCTGAATTATCTAGATATCTGACTTGAGCCCCCAAATGTATTTCTCTCTTACCTGTTATCATCTATTCAGCAGCAGCTTCTTCATCTTAAGTAGAGGGTTTTGATAACCCATCAGTCTTCTATCACATATAGTTAAAAAGTGAACCTCTGTTTCAAAACACAAGGAAGAAATAACCATCTTTGGAGTGCTAATCAGCTGCAGCTAATAGATCCTGTTCTCTTCTTATGAGAAGGTGACAGTTGTATTAGTTCTTGCAGAAATAGAAGAAAAGTTGGGAAGAGARTATAAGAGTTTATCTTCTCCTCCTCCTCTTCACGTTAACATTAGTTATTGTCAGATACTTATGGAGTTCTCTCCTGCTTAGATTGAGACTTGTATCAAGAGATATGCAACCCCCTGAATTCATAATGGTACCATAGACTTGCTAATACATATATAAACAGTATTATAGGTGATGAGTTTGCCTGGGAAATATGTGCAAGTAGTCTGTGATATTAACATAATGTACTTGTGCCTGCTTAGTTCCATGCTGTCCTGGTTTCAGCTGGGATAGAGTTAAATTTCTTACTAGTGCTGTGTTTTGAATTTAGTATGAGAAGAATGTTGTTAACACACCGATGTTTTAGTTGTTGCTAAGTAGYGTTTACACTACTCAAGGACTTCTCAGCTTCCCATGCTCTGCCAGGCGCACAAGAGCCTGGGAGGGAGCACAGCCAGGACAGCTAGCCCAGCTGGCCAACGGGCTGTTCCATACCATGTGACGTCATGCTCAGTATATGAATGGGAGGAGTGGTCCAGGAAGTAGTGATCGCTGTTTGGGCATTGCTCGGCAGGTGGTGAGCAATTGCATTGTGCATCACTCATTTTGTATATTCTATCATTATTATTATTATTATTGTTATTATTTTCTTTTCTTTTTCTGTTCTGTTAAAGTGTCTTTATCTTAATCCATTAATTTTATTTTTTTTTTTCCCCCAATTCTCTCTCCATCCCACTGTGGGGTGGGGGGAGTGAGCAAGCGGCTGTGTGGTGTTTGGCTGCCTACCAGGTTAAATCACTACACATGYGCTATCCTCATCTACCTGAAAACTGAAGGAAAACAGAAATCCAAAAACYATCAATGGTTCACATTCACATCCAGAGAAGATTGTTTTAATTCTTCCATCCTACTGCATATTGTGGGCCAAGAGCACTTTGCAATGCCTGCAGTATGAAGCCCCGTTACTTGTCCATAGCTTCTGTTTCATCTCCAGTGTAACTACTAGGAAATATGCATGTATCTTTTAGTGATTTCCATAGAATTTTAAATACTTCGGTGAATAAATATTTGCTTTTTAATGATCACAAAAACTCTGAGAAACTCCTCTTATCAGAGATGTCAGCATATGCCCTTCTCTTATATATAGTCCTTATATAGGATACAAATGGTAGAGGAAGGATTTATTTGGATAGTTTTGATATATGAACTAAGTTACGTGACCTGTTATAGGTATCCATTTCAATAGTAGTAATTAATGGTGTATAAGTAATAAAATATTTCCACTATTACTTCCATACTGGGCTATTAATTGTTTTTTCCAGGCATATCTCTGGAGCGCTTTCTTGATTCTTAAGAAAACAGAACTTGCATTTCATTCATAAAATTTTTTTTAAAAGCTAGATTTCTAATTTTTTTTATCGTTGCCAGAGAATCATTAGCAACTGCTGCAAGATTTATATTCTTGGAAATGTCTACAGTAGATTGTAGTCTTCAACTACTGAGGATGATGTAGGGAAAATAGAATGCGTGTTTAGACAAGATGAATTGTGTTTGTCTTTCCACTTAGTTTTGAAATATTTATGTGTATTCTTGTAACATTACATTAGAGAATTTGCATGTTATCCACACATCACATCACATTAAAGATGATTTGACCTTAAACTATATTAAAACAAAAGTGTGAATGGCCGTAGGAGTACTTTACATATAATACTTTTTACTCACAAATACAATAAACTTTTAGTCTTTTTTTTTTTTTTTTTTCTGGAAGATTCTATTTCCTAATTGCATTCCTGTGATCACCTATGTACTTTAGCATATTTCATTGCAATATACAGATACAAAATATAAATGAATTTCTCTGATGGATTAGCTGAGGAATCGGCCTAATCTAGTATTCTATTTGGTAGTGACAAGTACCAGAGATTTTAAAGAAAACTGCAAGAAATTCTTAAGTGAATAATAATGGCACCCATTACCCAGAAGGTAATTTTTTTCCTCAAATATGTTACTGCTTGATGATATCCTGTATAATCATATACTTCAATTACAAACATCTTTTGGGGAAAAAAACATTCTTGGAGAACTCCTTGCTATTGGAACTCCAGATTTTTTTGAGTTTGGTTGTTGTGCTGTTTTGTGTTTTTTAGTGTTGCTGGGTTCTAGTACTGGAAACCATTTCAGTACTTAATTTTGTACAGTATAAAACAAAGACCTCTTTTCACATTTAAAATACATTCCTTTTTAGGAATTGCCTCAGCAATTTGTCCAGAAAGGTAATTCAGATGCAGGGAGTAATGAAATCAGAGTCATTAGGGTGTGTGGGCAATAGAAGTACAGAAGAGAGTCACGCTGAAAATCCAAGACCTCATATACTTTGAGTGAATTTGAACTAATCTATGGCTTATTTAATTTGAATGTTCCTGAGACGTGCTGAAGAAACACAGTCCGTAGGTCTGTGGCATAGGAGACCACCACAAGYGCTGAATGGCAACCGCTTTTGATTCCCACTTCTTCCAGGAGCTCCAATTATTTTTCACGCTGCCCGCATGAGTGGAGGCAGTCCCAGAAGGGCTAGGAGAAGGGTGACAAAGGCAACAAGCAAGCCTGGTCAATGTCCAAAGCTAAAATACTCATGATGAAATGCAATAGAAGAAATAACGGCAGTAAAAATCCTTCTCATCACCTTCATTATGGCTTTACTGCTGCACTGAATACCAGTCAAGCTGAGCCCACTGCTCAGTGATTTCTGATAATGGAAAACAGGCTAAAAATGTCACTGTTTGTCCCTTCTGTCTTTTGTACACTGAGACATTTTAAAAAAAAAAAAGCTCAATTATTTCTCATTTGTCCCACCTGTATTTATTCATTAATCAGAGCTACTACTGGTTGTGCTATCAACTCAGCCACTCATTCCCCAGGTTGCTGTGTGCCTCACACAGCTCTCAAGTAGCAACACTCATTATCTCGAAGTGGTATAACTGATATTTAAAGGTCAATATTGGCTCAAATCATCTGTGGGTTTGAGTGCTTAAAAACAACGGCAGCAATGTACACACACACACACAAAGAAAATCCCTGGTCAGCTGCTTTAAGTCCAAATGATTGCAGTTATCAAAAGTGAAGACATGTCTTTTGGGAGCTGATATTTCCTTTTTTCTATAGGCAGAAAGCATTGCCATAGGAGAAACATTTGTGATCTGGTATTTCTTCGTGAAACCGTGATTTTTTTWTTTTTTTTTTTTTAGAAACTTTTTTACGTTGGATCACAATGAATGTGTCAAAAAGTTGTAGTATTTTTCCAGATAAATGTTATTAATATGGGGCACCTTAAGTCTCTGAGAGAGAAAAAAAACGACATGGTCAGGAAAATATATTCTTCAGTTTTAAAAGAAAATATTTGATTTAAAATATTCCATTATTTTAATATATATGCCTGCATATTGTATATTTCTGTATATGAAGCTATGCACCTACATTTCAAGTCCTATTCTGCAATAGGACAAGACTTCAGTGATATCTTCATTACTTCTTTTTATTATAGGAAGATGATTTGGTTTTGCAGCTAGGAAGGTAAGGTTTATAATGTAACTTTAAATTCCTAAACCGATTCTCTCTACCAAGGAGCCAAGAGAGGAGAAAAAACAATAGATATATATGTCTGTGTGATTATTCCTCCTCAGTGTATAGCTGTGCGCGGTCCGGTGCGTTCCTGCTGCATAAAGACTGGAACCTTCTGATCAATAGCTAATTAATAAAAAGCTAAGAATATCGAGTGTCATGGATAGTGGCTTTCATGCAGGAATCTCAAAGTTCCTAAAARCCTCCATTCTCAACCACACCACAGAAGTAGGTTTGGCTTTCGTGGACTGATACAGATGACGCGATATGTGTCCAAGGTCAAACAGATTTAATGTATCAGAAGGAAGATGGCTTCTGCTCCGTTTCCTTACTGGGACAAGTATTCAGCTGCTACCAAGAGAAGGAATATTTTCTGAGCTTTTCTCTTTTTTTATAGTGATGTGAGATGATTTTTCACAAAGCCCCTTTGTTATGCAATCTGTAAAACAGAATTCATCAGTTTTCTTTGTAGCATTTGAGTGTCTTCGTCATCCCTTATGTATTCCGCAGCTGAAGTCAATTAGAACCTTCCATTGACTTCGGCCTGTAACACGACAGGGCTCATGACAAGAATTTCTTCATATTTAGCCTAGAAAGGGAAGGATTAAAGTTTTTTCAATCCCATGACTTCCAGTAAATGCTTCAAACCTTTGAAATGTTAATTCAGTTATTTCTTTTTTTCAGTTTTTTGCACCTTATTTATCACAGGTGTCTAGAGTAGGGCCTTCACCGAATGAGCAAGCCAATTCTCTCAGCTAGGCTGTAAAACTCTCAGTGATTATGAGATGTGTTATGCTGGCCTTGTACGTGTGTGTGGATCTCTCACCTGACAAGCTCATCTGGATGACCATGAGACTTCCTTTTGGACACAGACTTTGGGGCTCCATGGGGCCTGGAGTTCTTGATATTATGCTTGACATGTCAAATATTTGAAATTAACTGTCAAGTACCTGTTAGATGTGTTTTTCTGATACTGAGATAAGTGCTGATTTTCTTTGTGTTGTCAAACTGAAACTACCATAGGGAGTTCAGTAATGGTTAACTGTGTAAGTTGGGATACAAGTCTGACGATACTACGGTGAAGAAAAAAGGTTCAGTTCCTGGTCTTGGATTGAACTTTCTCTTTTCTTACAGATACATGCCCGACTCCATATGGCTTTAGGTGAAGAACTCCTTTATCAGATTAAGGGATAAAATGTTATTCGAATAGGACAGCTGCTCAGCTGGTATGAATTAGCATAGCTCGGTGGGAGTCGACAGACATATGAAGGATTAAGAACAGCTCAGGGCCTGGCCTAGCATCATTCTAAACATCATTTCTTAACATAAGCCTTAAAAACCTTTCTTTGACATAATGCCAGGGAAAATACTAGGTAACAGCACAAGTCTGGCAAAACTTGCTGCCCATTAAGAAAATATCTTACCCTAAGGAATGAGCTTTATAAGCTTCTCCAAGCAGAATGATAAATAGCACCGGGGAAGCCCACCAGGGGTGAGTGTTGTGGATACTTGCATTTTATGCATTTAGCATTTGTCTGGCAAAAGGAATGGGGTCTTTTCGCATTGAGTTTCATATTGGCAGGGTTGCAATCTGGTATTGTAAACAGTACTGAGATGTAGTCTGATCTATGTGAGAGAGCTGGTTGGTAGCTATGAGCATGCGGCAGCTTAGTCGGCTTGAACTCTTTAAAGGGCCTTATTCTGTCCAGCATCTCATCTTGATATGTCTCGAAGCTTCAGTTCASGACAGAACATGAGCTTTCTGGGCCTATGAGACTCAATATTCAAGCCTAAGTCCTTATTTTGCACATTCTTCCAGGTTTCAGAAAACCCCGAAAAGGTAGACAGAGCTCAAGCAGTGACAGGAACATCTCCTGTACACATCGTGCTTTGTTTACAAGAAGCTCATTCAGGCAGATAGCAAGTGCCGCTCCGTTTTTCAGACGCAGTGAGTCAAGCTGCTTGCGAATAGCGGTTTCTCACCAAAYGAATCCATGTTCTAGTAAAGTGTAGGCTTATCACTTTTTTCTTTCTAAGAGCTTGTTATATGTTTGTATATTTTTGAAATGCCGTCATGAAGATTTGTCAGCATTTACTGATTTACAGAGATAGAGAAAGGAGAAGCACATGGCAACACTCAAGTGTTACTTGCCATTTGGACAGGTTTAGTGCATGATAAAATATAAATTCTGGTCTTTCTGCCAGGAGTTCAAGATTAATTTATTAAAGATGTAGCATAAGTAATGGCCATTACGTATAATCTGATAATTGTGCTATGCTCTATACGGAAAAAGCCTGGGATGATTTGGGCTGGGTAAAGGAGAATTTKTGTGTTTCAGACTTCAGTAATACTGGAATTTTATATCAAAAGCTATGTTGTGGTGCCTCTGGAGTCCGGCATCCTTCTTCTGACATGCTTAGTGTAACTACCTTGATGCAAAGTCCATGGAAATCCACACTGGTTTCATTGATTCTAATACCTTTGTTTCTAAGACTTGTATTCTAAAAATGAAAGCAGGTAAAACGTGGGCTAATGATGACACTGGTCACTTGAGATCATTTATTCAATCTGAGCAATACCTAATTTTTTGCAGTTAAATGGGGCTGCCTATGCAGTGAAAAAATACATAATGTAAAGGCAACAGAGTATTTCCCTCTGCAAGTGTATATTGGATTTATTTTCTCTGTTTTTTTCATCAATTTATATTTTATTTAAATCTTGCCTAAACCATCTCTTTCTCCATGCTTATGAAGTGTTGAACACATTTTAAATATTACCACTGTATAAGGAATGACCTCTATTTTATGTGGGAGTAAAATCCTTTGCATAATCCAAGTCAAAGGAGAATGTTCCCAGAATGTCATGCTTTTTCTCTTCTTCCTACTTCTAATTTAAATTATGAAAGATCAATTCCTGTTTTATCTCTGCAGCAGGGGAAGCAAGTGAAGGGGAGCAGTTTCCTTTTTTGTGTCAGTTTTCCTYAGCTTATTTGGGTTTGGTCGCTAATATGTAATTTGCTCTCTCTGACAATGTAATTGATGATTACAGTGTCTGCCTCCCTTACTTTGTTGGAGGATCAGAGTTCTCTACTTCAAAAAGACACACATGAGAATCAGGTGCTGTTATATTCACTATTTAGTAAAAATAGGCTCTTTTACTAAAGGAATAACTTTGTTCTTCTGACTTCAGCAGCCTGGAAAATAACTTGTATTTAGCGTGACCARAGGGCAATATGTTGGCTTCTAGTTCCAGTAATATTATTGATTTGAATTGCATTGTAAAAATATGACGGTAATTATTCATCAGGATATCGCTGAAAATTATTTTATGATATGAAACTGCTCTTCAGTAAGTTAAAAATTAGACACTGTTGTGTGTTTATTTGTTGATTTCGTATTTTTATTTGCATGTACRAAAAGAGAGGCATAGGTAAAACTGGGTGAAAATCTCTTTGATCGCTGGCCTTTTTTCTTTGAAATTATGTGATGGAAAAGTTGTTACTTTTATTTTTGAAGTATCTGCTGGACTTAACCATACTGACTAAGCAGGGATTTGTGTCATTCTTCTATAACACATAAACAGGGGTTTAGGATCTAATGTGTTTTGAGGCCAGATACTCATCTGGTGTAAATCGGTGTATATCAGATGTGGATCTGGCTCATTTTCTGTCTTTGTAATTGGTACTTGCATAGAAGACTCCTACATCACTTCAAATTGCAAGACTAATTTAAATCATTGGTGCAGAAATGGGGGATCTGATAGCAGGGGGTTTCAGCTGTGTATTGGAAGTGCAGCATTTGTTTTACTGCAGAAAAAAGAGGTCAAGAACACTCCACTTTATTTAAGAAACTGAGCATATGAACACTATTGTTATTTAATCGGTGGAAGTTAGAAACAGGTCACCATTTAGGTAAATAAATGAATGTCTGTCCAGTGTTAACCAATGAGCAGGGTTTCAGGAGAGGGAAGATGTCTTCTGCTTTTTCTTTCCACAGTGGAAAAGAAGCCTTAGTGTGTCTGGGATGTCTTCTTACTTTCCTTTTTAAAACAAAAGGAAGCTTTTGTGTTATGTACACATAAGTCCCAAGCATCAAAGATTCTTCTTAGCTTTTTCTTTYGGGTATTTTGGAGACTAAAGCTAGTGCAGATAATAATGTGATAATTCTTGAAACTAAAGCAGATGATACCAGGATGATCCTCAACAGTGTCAACTTCTGAGGTTTAGAGATTTGCTTCTAGTTTGCTCTGGCTGTACAGCTTAAGTTGTAACAGCAGAATACCTTCAGAAAGTTTGCTTTAGGGGAAGAGAAGCGTATGCTGAAATAGCCTGGTAATTAATGTGGAGGAGTAGTGTGTGGGAGGAACTGGGCTATAAGTTCTGCTCAGTCTAATTCTAGATACTTAATTACAGTCTCCTGAATGTAAAGCTGAAGTCTTAAAGAGAAACCTGTCAAAAAATAAGAGGGTCCTTTCTTTCTCCAAGAGATACTTTTGTGAACTGTTTTGACTGTAGGGAAACAATAATTTGGTAAAATTTTATTTAGCATGAATTAGATAGGGCTATTGGCTGTCTATTGTTTCTTCCAAAACCACAGATCATTTCGTATTCTTATTCATCCACCRGGCTTTCCTTGCATTTTTAGTAATTATGTGATTACCATTTGGAATCAAGAACTAGATAAATAATATTTGGTACTCTGTCTTGTTTAATGTTTCGTAGGAAATTTTAATAAAGTTTAAAGGTTTCAGGCCTTTACTCCTCAAAGTACGTCTCCATATGATTCCACTCTATGTGAATTCACTGTGGTTCCAGTTACGTATACAAACTGATACCATTTTCTGACTTCAAACCTATCCCAGAAGCCTGACTTGGCATAACCCAGAGCTCTAGAGTATATTTGGGTGGGTTGTGTCCACAATTGGATAAATACACTTTAAAGATATATTTGCAAGTATTGTCTGATATGTTTTAAAATATAGTGTAGGCTTTGAAAGAACTTTTAATCCAGGTTTTGTGTCTTATGCACAGTTCCCATCAGTAACATTTTAAGATATTGTGACTTTTCATAACAGAAACCAGTTCACGATTTTTTAAGACCATCTAGAGCATAATTTGACAACGAAAATTCTGTATTTAGATGAAGGACGTTAATGTGTGGTATAAACTTCCGTCATATAGTCTCAGAAATGGAATAGGGGATCTSGTCCTCTGATAAGAAACTCTCTGTGCACATGATACAGAAATGGACCCAAAGCTCAGTGGACAGGATCTAGTAGATAAAGTTTCTTCCTGCCTGCCATTTCTAACATTTTTTCATTGATAACGGATGGTGTCATTTGAAAAGTCACTTAAAAATCTGTTACTATTAGCAGGTATATCATTTAACAGACTAGGACGCATATTTAAAGAGACRGTTTTATTAGCTTTTATTCTGTTTTAACATCTCAGCATTGGTTTTGCCTTATACTCTTCRTTAATCAAATCCACTGATACTTGTGTCGTTTGCCATGGAAGGTGACAGATAAATGGCCATCCAGGAGCTTGATTCTGGTTACGGCGGGCAAGTGAGTTCCCTGTGTTCAGTGACAGAGACACAAGGTGTTCCTTGAAGAAAGATTACACGTACCCTAGCTAGTTATGCCAAAAGAAGGCCCTTAGCTGGCTGGTCGTGTCTAGCAAAAAATCACTGTAGATACAGTGGTGACAAAGGGAAAACTCACCACCTCAGTTTTACAACATCTATTGATGAATCCACTTCTTCCTGGAAAGTGTCCTGCATGAGAAGTTAGGCATATTGTTAACATTGCTTTGAATAGAGAAAGGGATTAAAGATTAATAAGAATAGAACAAAAATACAGTTGCCAGGAGTAAAGAGATCCTTCCTATGTTTCCACCATATCACAAAAAGGCAGTGATTAATCTGCTTTTTCAGCTTTTCCCATATGTCCAGTGCACGCTGCGGGGTTTTGCATTCAAAAGTATGATGAGATGCTAATGAGTTTATGGCTTTTGGGAAACAGAGTAAAAGTGTTTCTACATGTCAGGAACATCTATCATTTACAGTCTACCAGAAAACAGTGGAATTGCCCCATCCCATTTGCAGTGCTAATTTACTGTAGGTTTCCTAGAGAGAAGAGCTATCATTAGATGACATACAATTTYTGCAATTAGCTGGTTAAACAGCATTTCTTTTTTAAAGTAGCATAAAAATGACATGTTCAGGAACAGCACATTAGATTTCATTCTAAGTGGCTACTCCAGGGAATAGTATTTGTCCTAGAACATAAAGGTCAATGATAATTGAAGAATGTCAATAATGGCCAGAGCCACTACAAAAATTCATATAAATCTGTTAGACCATTTTATATGTTCTTTCTTCAGTAATATCACAGGAGGTGATAGTCCCATAAGTCAAATTCTGTAAGTAGGAAAGTGCTCGACCTATCCTTCAAATAGTTGGCTTCTACTGTAGAAAGAAACATGTTAAATTACTACATTTATCCTGTAGCATATTTCTTTTTAATCAGTATTTCTAATGGGTGGAGTCAGGTGGCAACCAAAAACCTATCATGATGCATTTATTTGTGATCTAGGGAGGAGTACATTATGTTGAAGTATGGCCTAAGGAGAGTATAATTTTAAAATGTATAAACTCTGTCTGCTAACCTGCATTATCTATAACTACTCGCTGGGTAGAGGTATGATGGGAAGAATGAAAAAGTAAAGGATGTAAAAGAATGAGAGCTTCTTCCTTGTATGCAGTGGAAAGCCTTAACAGTTGTCTTGAACCCAAAGAAGGAAAAGGCATCTGGGATGTGGAAGCCCAGAAGAGAGGATCCATTTGCATTCTGAAAAGTGTGTCTCCCATGTGCAAAAAAATGAGGAAAATAAATGGGTTTTGTCCCTCCTGCTCCGCCTGCTGGAAGTGTGTTTGTCCAATGTGGCAGCATCTGTCATGTTTCGTTGCATTGAATCTGGCATCTAAAATAGATGCACAATTGTAAACATTGGAGTATTGGAATGCACATTTCTAATACTAAAGCTTTAGTGAACTACTTTAAAAATGAATGAGAAAATTTCAGAGTTCCTCTGGATAGAAACTTCACTGAGAATATAATATTCAATTTCTCAGTTTTAAATGCAGCAATTAATTACGACAGTACTCATAGTTTGTTGTGTTATATGGCTTTCCTCTACAAACTACTTTTCTTTCTTTCATATTTCTTGGAGATGATGAACTCATTTCTCCATTCTTATAAAAAATAAATACAAAAAGTACTTTTTCCAAGGGAAGAAATTTTCCAGTATTAGAGCAGGATAGAGCAGGATTTGATGACCTGGAAGACTGTAAATTTCATTGGAGAAGAAAGTAGAAGTGGTGATGAGAACAGASTAAAAGCAAGCTACCAGGTGTTTTTCCTCAAGTCATGTACACGTATGCCTTGTTTTGGTTTCATATTGAAAGTCAAATACAGAGACTTTTTGTTTCTCTTTTACTGCATTTGTTTTACTTTCTGCATACATATTTGAATGTGTCTACTCATTTCTATATCACATTGTACTATATGTGCAAATTCATATCTGTCAGTGCTATGTGTTGATGCATGATGCGTCCTCTGCATATAGATATTCTTTGTTAATTGCATTCATAAACATAATACTGTCTTCCATCCAATTTTCTTCTCTGTTTTACTTTTCAAAACCTAACATACAAATATATTGATTGACATTTTTATTCATTATAGATGGGCTGAATAGATTCAGAAACATTCAGGTACAAGCTGCTAGTACAGTTGGTCTTTTCCTTTCCAAGAAGCTGTTTGCCAAATCTAAATACGAYGTGTTTTTAAATACTGTGGAGATTTGGCTCTACTGACTACTAGCTGTGGTGTTATTCTCCTGAAGTACCTTGGGAATGACATTATGCCGGTACTGTTTCTCACACCTGGAGGCATCCGGATGGAGCGTTACCAATTAATTTTCATTGTGGTTTTCAGTGGTATTCAAGCACAGCATAGCAGAGGTACAAATAAATTAGTGTAGGATTCAAATGCTTCACTTTATTTTTTTCCTAAAAAGCCAGTTATCACTTCAGGTTTAGAGCAACCACTGGCTTGATCCTTAACTGTACAATTCATCCAAAAGCACTTGTCCTGTTGATAAATTATCTGATGGGCGTAGAGTTCGCTGATGGTACCAGAAGTCTGCACAACACGACGTAGCACAAGATAGGGCTGATGTAAATTGATACCTCCACAGTGGAGATGATAACTCAAAAGAAGAAAATTGTCTCTGTAGTGAAAGTACAGCAAAAGAAAACATAATTAGCTTGTGTTACACCRTTTGGAAATCAGTCTTTGAATGTTCCATAACGTAAGTATGTAAAGCTATGTCAGTGTGGTGCCATGCAGAAACAACTGAGCTAGATCTGAAGAAGGCAGTACCTGGACCTGCAGTGATACTTGCTTAAGAATCAAAGTGGAATGCTACTGTGGCATTGTGAGGGGTTGTTTTACCTTGATAAGAGAAGAGCTCAAAACCAGCTCACCTATTTCTTCATTTCTGAGCTATGCTTCTGAGGCTACATCGGATTTGATGTTCAAGCGTCCACAAAATCTTTCAGCAATACGTGTCCATATACCTGTTTTGTATCAGACGATGTTATGATTGTGAGCACAAATCACATTTGTGTTTGTACAACTAACCCATTTTAGTCTGGGATTTCTGGGACAAAAATATATATAAATGGCCTGTGGTGTGTGTATGTGGTGGTTCTGCACACACAAAGTAATTCTGGCACTTGCGCATGTGTTGTACTTTCTGCAGAAGTGAAAGTCAGTTGAATAGCTGCTTAGAAGTGTTAGACCCTCTCCATGTGCACAAATAAGCCATATAAAGTATGCTTGGTAGATGTGTTCAATGCTTCCCGCTTGGATCAGCGCTATATGTTGGGCTCATGCCAGTTCAGACATCTACACCAGGCTTTGCTTCGTGATACCGAAACATCTTGTTAGAGATTTCTATGCCCATCAGTTAGACACAGCGATAAAAGTTGCATTAAAGGAATTCTACAATTTATCTGTACACAGGCAGTAAATACATCCAGGTTTTCTGTAGATATAATAGTCTGGGTAGTGCAGAGGGATCCATCAACATGTTGGACATTCAGAAACCTGTGGTAATGGTGGAAATCTTGTACTTGTGGTRGCTTTATTTAGTCTAATAATTCAAGGTCCAATAGTAAGCATTTAAGTAATGTATTTTCATTCAGGAGTGCCATAAGCTTTCACAGGTAACTTACAACTATTAAACAAAATGTTTAGGTGCAGATCTGACCTTTTCTGTAAGACATAAAGGGTTTTTTTGATCCAACTATGTGTATTTTTAATACTATTGGAAAGATTATTCTGTTTATAATAAAAAAGTCTGTCCAGCCCATCTGAAATGGAATAACTGTTTTTTAAGCCAGGACTGAAATTAATCGTATATGTATGAATGTGGGGAGTGTTCAATTTACCAGCCATTATATTAAGCACTGGATAAGGCAAGAAGAGTATTGACTCAAAACTTTAGAATCTGTTGGCACATTTTAAACAGGTTTGACACAATGGCAGAAATATGAAAATATTCAAGTTATACAACTTGGAAGCAAAAGTGCTACAAAGAAAAAAAAAAAMCAAGTACTGTTTTTTGAAGATCTCCATCAGTTGGTATTTGTCAAAAGTCAGCACAAGAAAGCCTTTATTTCCACTTAGTTTTGAGTTTGAAATACAATAGACTGAGATAATCAAAGGTACCAAAAATGACAAAAAAAGAGATTCATGGTGAAAGTTCTTGTATTCCTCTTACAGTTAGAGTGGTAGTGAAACTACCATGGAATGTAATCCGAAGAAAGCTGTGCTGGACCAGTTCATTTTGGCAGCTACATCTGGAATGRTTCCAGAGCAGCTCATCTTTTATTCAAAGAAAATTTGAAAAAGGATTTGACTTGGCATAGTGTCTCATCTATAGAACAATGAAAGCAAAAAAGTAAATAAAAATAAAYGCAACAATAAAGGCATGTCAAAACACTAAGCCACACTAAAAAAAAACTGCATAAAATTGACAAACAGAAAGGAAGATGAAATAATAGAAAAAATAATGGGAAAAAATAGTAGAATAAGTGAAATAAAAGCAAGTAGGAAATTACATGTCAGAAAAAGAAGTGCAATAGAAAGAGGAAACAGAAGAAACCATGTGGAGAGAGCAAATAGAGCAGAACAATATTGAAAATCAATTTAAAGGTGAAAAATACATGATTTGTTGGGGGTTTGTTCCCGTTGAAAGAATTTAAAACATTAAATTATCTATTTTTTGAGGTCTAAACTGAAATTGTTTTATTCAGTAATGTATGGATTATTTTTGCCTAAACAGTAAGGAAAATACAAAGATAATTCTATCACTTAATAACTAATTGCAATTAAAACTGAGATGGTTAAAATATCCAGTGAAGTCTTGGCTGATTTTAACAAAGTTTATTTGTTATTGAAATCATGGAAATTAAACATTAAAAACAGAGATGCATATTATTTTTGATACCTTTATCATAATGCAGACCATTAGTGTCTTTCATGTTGGTTATTAAAATATTGTAAATGAGGTGAAAATTAATGAATGAACTAACAAATGAGCAAAATATGAAGATCCGCTTGAGCATCATAAATGTGAAATCTTGTCGTCTGAATTCCTGACTTCTAACCTCTGTCTTTTGCACTTAATTGCTCTTTGTGGTCCCTCTCTTCCAATAAAGTTAGACTTTGCTAGCTGCAGAAGTAGCTGCAGCTTAGCATGGACGAGGAACGCTTTTCTTTTGGTGCCGAGAGGAATCTTGGCCACGGGAGCATAAAACTAAGCACAGGTAATTTAGTCTGCGTTTGGGTGGATTTTGCAACTTACTCTGAGCTCCCGGTATCCTGGCCAGGCTCCGGGTCAGTGGAACAGCGGACAGGGCCTCTGAGCTGGCACTGTTTGCTCCAGAACTGAACCTGGAGCTGGCTGCTTGGAGCAAAATTTGGGAATTTATGGCTACTGTGAAGCAGAGAGGTAAGTAAGTCTGTTATCATGGGTTTTCAGTGCTTTGCTATTCTAACCTAAGAATTCTAAAATAGTGTATTCCAATTGACTAAAATAGTGTGTTCCAATGCCAGCTCGTTTGGATAAGGCTGTTCTTTGTCTCTGCAGACACCTGCTCTTGTATGGGTCCGATAGGGATAAACTCTTTATCAGAAGTCTAAGCTCATTTAGACTTGCAGGGAAAGCCTCAGTAAAAAAGAAGGTTGCCCAAACCATGGAAATTCATCCTGGAACAGTAGAAGTGTAGGATCAGAAAACTCTTGCTTAGGGCTTAGAACTAAAGCATGTTTTTATAARAATCATCAGCAACAGAAGTTGTGAAAACTTTCCGATTGGGTCTAAGAAATTTGCCTGCACTGGGCAGCTAATTTGAGGGAAGAGAGATAAGAAGTTTCTAGTGGGAACTGAAGTTACTGTATTTAAAAAACAGAACATGAGAAGAGAGAGAAATGAATTACGCTTTTTGGTATTATTTCTTAACGTGCTTCACTGCAGATGTTTTTACAGTTAAAGGGTATGTTACATCCCATGCTTCTGTTATCTTTTTGTAAATAATTTTGTAAATTTTCCTGGTATTTGTAGGTAGGGATTTGAACATTCTTGATATTTCAAGCAGTTTTATAACTGCGGCAGTTCATCGTGTAACTGAGCTGAGAATGTAAGTACAGCTGAATCTGCCTTTTCATAGATGTTAGAAATACTTGTTCAGTTGTGCATTTTCTGTTGTCTCTTAAATTTGGCCCATACTCTTACCACCAAAATCTATAGGAATTGTGCATGTATATATAAGATATGGCAGATCTGTAAGACAGGTTTTCTGCTGGTGAGCCATGGCTGGAAGTCCATTTGATAATGCACTGAGTTTCCTTTTGAAGACTGTCGAGGAATGAACCTACTCACACCCTCTCGAGTGCTGCATACAGTTTCTGTGACAGTCACATAAAAGGCAAGGAGCTCTTTGTGTTCCACTTGTCACAGACTCGTTTGCATTTTCACTGTCAGAGATTAAGACAATTTCAGTTTTATAACAGGTTAAAGCTTTATTGTCATAATCCAAATTGTTTTACTTCTCTTAAAGATATATTATGGCTTGACAATATTCTTTCCTGACTTCGGTTTCTGTCCTCATGGTGGAGTTTAAATTCGGATTACCTTTCAGCTTCCCTTTGTTCTGGATCAAACACTTGTCACAAGCAATGAAAACAATGCTGCACTTTCCTTGAGRTGGAAGAGAAGCCCTCATTTGATGATCTCATGCCTTCAGCGTGACTTCTCATGACTTCCCATCACATCCAGAACCATTTGTATCTGTGCCATGCTGCAGCATAGCGCTCCCTCTGTTACCCGAACACAACCATTTATGGAGTCATGTTGTTAATTAGATCAGCAAACTCATCTGGGTTAAAACAAAACAAGTAAAACCCCTGCAAAATAGGTGGAAGGGGAGCACTTATAACTGGTGTTGCTTCTAAAATCCCTCTATTTTCAGCCATGCTTTGAACTGAACTCTCTTTCATGTTTATCCTGGGCTTATTAGTTCTTTGAGCTCTGGGATGGCATCCATCATCATTCTTTCTGACAGCAGGATTCCTCATCTTCACATACGTCTTCATSTGGTGGCCCATGCATGTACTCCGGTGCTTTCTTTAGCAGCTACATAGTGCAGCTTCTCTCCCCCACATAAACATCCCACTGTTGTTTTTTATATCCCACTACTACTGAAGTTATGTTTCTACTGTTAAGAACGTTAATTTAGTCATGATCAATAGCTATTTTTGTGGCGAATATGGTATTGAAAGCAGTTAATATATGGACTTAATAATTACATTTCTAACCACTGAACACTATGTGGAAAAAGTAATGRGTATATACAGAAAAAGAAAAAATGCACCCATCTTCAAGTCATGTTTCAATTTCTTAGCACTGTAGAGCATTTTTTGAATCATGAGACCTCAAATATCACACCTACAGCCGTATTGCATTTAAAAATTATAATCAGTTAGAGTTTGGAGGAATCCGTAAGACTCATTCACAGTTCAGCTGTCTTGCCAGAGAGTCTCTTTTTTCATACTAGACCCGTTTTTTGAATACTGACAGCCATAAATAACTCTCATCCAAAGGCAGTCACTAAGGTATAAGTCCTAAATTTTTGGGCAGAAACACATGAAGTATTTATGAAGTCAGATAGAGATACATAAGTATGAGAGACTTGCAGTCTGTCAAATCACCTGAGATTTGCAGGTTGGACTCTACTGAATTAAAGTAAAATTCAGAAAGCTGCTGAAACTATATTCTGGTCTCTTTGATCCCTTCCCACTATTCAAATTAGACTAATGGTTTGTCTGAGTTCTGCTGAATGTTCAATATAGGCATTCATAGGCTGCACAGACAATGTGAACAATAAACGACTTCATTAATAATTACATAAAAATTATTCCCATGTAAGCAGATTCTTCCCCGTCCACACTCATTCCGGTTATTGGGAACAATGCAGCGTTCAATTTGCTAAACAAAAATAGCTACTTATTATGGCGGGAACAAGATGCAGATTGCATTAGGATGGCATTTCATCTTATCTGCTAGAGCTTCTGGGATTATTCTTTCCTTCTCCCGTTTCAAAAGGAATTCATTATGCTGTGATGTACAGCAGGAGTACAGCTCTCTGTATAAAATTATTAAGCTTCTTTACAATTAAAATTGCCATCTTTTGTCCTGTTGCTGTTGTTTATAAGCGAGAGGAAAAACTGAATACTAAGTAGAATTATTGTAAAGTACGTGCTTATTCTCCAGGAGTGTATTTTCCATTTTCTTATGAAGTACTGATGTTGCTCTAGCGTGTATTATTAATCACATATTTTATTTATCTCGGAGTAGTAGAAATCCCCAGTTGGGACTTGGAGTCCTACTGTGTGATTGCTGCACACACATGTAATAATAGAAGAATGAAAGGGATCCTGCTTCAATCTGTACAGAAGGTTACTACCGGCACAACTAAAGGTCTCCTTTCTGCAGGCCTTGGGGGGCAACAGCTTCATTCAGATTTTGCAGCAATTGCTGCATCCAATTAAATCACGATTACTAAATGGCAATAGATTTTGTAAAAAAAAAAAAAAAAAAAAATATGAGAGAATTCTGTGGTCTTGTGGCAATTTGTTTGGCATTGCAGCCTGCTTTATAGGTGGTGTTATTCTTGTATTGATTCTTGATGTACACAAAGCAGAGCTTAATGTATTGGATCATATCAGAGGAGATCCAAGAGAGAAGTTCAGTAATTGCTTTCTGCCTCACGAAGCTTTCATAAGTGGGACTCTACTAGGTTTCACAGTTTACATATGGAGCAGTTGAAGGCACTAGGAAGGCGACATTGAGTAAGATTAAGTTATAATATGGTGATGGTAGTGAGCTCTTTTGTTTTCATTCATCTAACCCAGAAGGAACAGCACTGTACATCGTAATGCCTGGGATGTGAAAGAAAGCTTTCTGAGGCTGAATCCAGGTGAATCTGAGATGGTACTGGTAGTTACAAAGCATCAGCAGGGTTAAACTGGTAGGKTTTTTTTCTTCAGGATAGAGCAATAGTAATGAAAATATCAGGTAAGTGATGTAAAACTGAATAAATAATGAAAAAAATGGGGATTGGGAATTATCTAAAAAGTTTCAAGTCTGAAAACCTCTTGATTATTTGACAAGACTGTGTATCAAGGTTTAATAACTGGAGTGTAAAGGAAAAGGAATATAGATCACATGGTCAAAATGTGGAGATATATCCTAGAAACTTCTGATTTTAAAATGGACTTCAGAGAGTCGTTGTCAATACTAATTAAACATGATGTGATAGCGMGATGGATTAATTTCATAGGGAATATCAAGAAGGAGCAAAGTATGCCAAGTGAAAAGCTGAAGGCTGGCCTCAGTTCAGTTACTCATTCCTGTCTTCTGTTCAATGTTTCATTTTGGCTATTGGCAAGAGAGACAATAACAATACCTAGGATGCACTGCAGAAAAAGATTGCATATACTAAATTCTTCATCTTGTACACTCTGTATGATGAACACATGCCACACACTGTTGATAGGCAACAGATGCTACATTTTAATTCAGCATTAATTAAGTGATGACATTGAGGTGATTAAAACTACATTATATTCTGATTACACTTTGTTAAAAAACAAACAAACAAACAAAAACCCAGGAGATCTAAGATGTGAAAACTTCAAAGGTTGGTAACATCTTAAGTTAACCAACTATTTCAGTCAAGGGTTATTTTTTGGTTTTATAACCAGAGTGTATAGTAATAGCAATAAATACATGAAGTCTTTATTAGTTACGTGGCACATTGATGTAAAGAGTAAATACATCATCAGGTTTGGAAATGTGCTTCATTAATTTTAACAAAGTTAAAAGTGATGAAGAATAAAACCTGTCACACCTCTTTAAGATTAATTTTAACTGCATGTGAATATTATTGACTGCTACACTTGAGCACAGAAGTCCTCTCTGCAGGAAACAGAAACATCAAGGACAATACCTATATAATTTTTATATACTGTTTTGTCAATGTGTCTGACCTGTAATCAGACAAAGGCCATTTCTAGGAACAAAAGGGCAGTTAGTCTCTAGCCTCATTAATCCTCAGCCTGTCTAATGAGATGTCCAATGTGGGTTTGAACTGATTTTTTCTGATACAAATTTTTATTCCCTCGGATCTAGACTGAATTCAGTCTACTCACTTTCCCAGGTCAGTGATTTTCTGCTAGATGGCAATGATTTTAAATCAGTGTTATACTGAGAAATATTTGCAGTTGTAGTCTAGAAGAAATCCTTATACTTTTTCAATATCTTCTCTTTTCCACAGGATTTTAAAAAATGAATAGAATTCTAAAATAAGTCTAGCGTAAGAGCATTGTTGCTTTGTTGGAACATTATTGTCTGTGTCAAAGAAGAGTTGGTACCACCTGGGTCTTGATTTGCCCTGCAGAAATGATACGCTTGTATTGACRTGTTCATTCAGTATTTTATCTTGCTCTTTGCAACACTCACTTTTTGGTTTTATTTGTTTTTGTTGGGCATGATTGGCACAAAGAAAGACAAATATTGGTTAATAAAGTGGAAGTATAGTTTAACAAAGGAATTACTCTGGATTAGACACACTAAGTTGTTACCAACAGCTATTAATTTCTTATGTAGTAAGTATTTTCTGTTTTATTTCCTGCTAATACTGTTCTTTGTTCCTTCATTAAACAGATAACTTGCATTAAGAGATAAATGGCTAACCTATGCATGCAGATGTATATTACACACCTGACATACATGTATTTTTCCATACATTATTATAATCTCAAAGAATTCTTTTGGTAGCTCTGCTATTATACTTTTTGTTTCATCATTGATCAGTAATTTCAATTAAAATGGTAAGAATACAGTAATTTATAAATTCTCATTGAACATTGTATCCTACAGCAGTTAGTGTTTTTTAATATTAAAATGTCTTCAGGTGACTGTGATAGGCTTTTGACAGGATTCTGGTCTGTATGGTCTGTATTTCTGAGTAATCATAATATTTTAGTTTTATTTGAGGTGTAAGTTCAGCATACCCTGTAGAAATTTTTTTTTTCCCAGCTTTTGTTTTTTGTTTTTTTTTTTTTGAGAGRGAGTGAATGAGAGATAGTTGGCGGTGTTCTGCTACTGATATACTAGTTTTGCTGTTAAAATATAACTTGCGCTATGGCGTGGAAAGACGTGATTGTATATGCATCCTATACTATTCATTACATGACGAATTTTGTAAGATTATAGCTGAGTTTTTGACCAAAGCATACGAAAGTATTATCACAATGATCTGTTAAGGATTAGATTTTTTTAGACCTGATGAGAAGAAGAAAAAAAAAACCACAGTGAAGGCCATCTGCTCCTACAAAATGAAGAGAGATCTGTTGTCTTGGGAGTGTTCAAGTTTATTTCAGTTCAGGAAGGATGGGATCTGGAGTCCATCATTACAGCTGGGTTCGTACAATTTTCTGGGGAAGGAATTTGAACAGGACGTGTACAATTACCAGATTTGTGAGTAGGGCGATAGAGTCTGTGGAGGGCGGTAGTGTTAGCGCATAGTAGGATCTGAATCAATGCAAGAGCTCTCTTTGGAGGCAGTGCATTGCAGTACTGAAATCGGGCCCCAGAAATGGTTTCTGTGTAACCACGTGGGMTGCATCGTCTCTGTATGCATTCCCAAGTGCAACTTTCCTGCCACCTCTATATTTCTCAGCAGAATAGAAACTTGCTAGACTGTGTTTTCAAGCACATTTATCTCCCTGCATTTGGCTATTCCTTTGTGAGTTCTTGCTCTTTGGAAGACACATGGTTACCTAGCTTTGCTGAGCAATGGATTTATAGTTGTATCATTTCTAACGATATGTCAAAGCTGCAGAGTAAAAAGGAAATGGCAAAGATTTAACAAACTGTTAGGATTGTTTGTGACTTCTGAGTCAAAGTCTTGTCATGAGATGCAAAAGGAGGAAATGTCACTTGCATGGTAATTTTACCTCMAGTGAGATGTGGGCTCTTAGTATTTTTAGCACATAATTGGCAGAGCAGAAACACTTAAGAGATTATTATGGACTATCTTCTTGTCAGTATTTGATTTTCGGGATTTGGTTATGGAGCTTCAGTATTTTAATTTTGTGCAGAGTCTAATCTAATCAGAGTTTCTTTTCCTTTCCCCACAGATCCTAAGCCTTACATATACATAGCTTCTTAATGCTCCTGGACATAACACAACTGATGCAAACAGATATACACAGTGAAAAAAAGAAGGAGCCAGCGTGAAGTTTTTCTGATTTCTTGTTCTACTAGYGTTTTGGGGCAAGAGGCAGACATAGGCTCGGTATGCATCATGTAATAGATTACCTGTCAAGACAGATCCCTGTAAGACCACCATAAACATGGTGGCATCCTTCTGACAGACAGCGGAGGCAGGACAAACACAGTTTTTCTCTGAAGCAGAACTGTAGGGCAAAATAGAGTGCACTTGCCAACAACCAATATGAAGGCAAAGTAGAATCAGAATAATTAAGGAATGTTTAGGACTGTCATTCTGTTTATAGCTTGGCAGACTGATGTATCTTACATGTCTCAAATGCAGCTTTCACCTTTGGTCCCATTCAACTGGGATGTTTCTCAGAGAAAACAGATTAGCAGTGACACTGTTCTTTCTCTTGCAAAGAATATTTCACACCACTGCAGGGTCTGGTGGCATGGAAATGTGCAAATCTATGAGGAGACGGTCACATTTGCACTTTGGGCTTTCACAAGCTATCCGGAAAGAGGGTTCCCTGGAAACGTGAGCGGTGTGGTGCAACACAGCAGCTGCTCCATGAACTCCTTTTCATTTCACAGTTGTATGGGATGTAACATCCAGAATTCCTAAAATTCTGAGAAAAAAATTTAATGCGTAAACATCTGGTTTTCTGTTTTGAAACATTACCATAAAATTAGATAGCAGCAATATCTTGGTAATACCAAGATACTTCCTCTTGAGAGGAAAAAAAMCCCATGTTTGCCAAAAAGCTATACTTTTTTCAGGAATATTTTGTGCTTAAAATGTGTCTTGGACAGCTCTAGCAGCAAACCTACCCCAAGTGCTGTTGAAGAATAAGATTTGCTTTTATGATAAAGCCTCACAGTTAAATGCAAAGATCCAATCAGAAGGACTAGAATGGGTTGGTAGCCGAACTGTGAATCATTGAAATGCCAGAAAATCCATTGTCCTAATCTGCATACGAGACAAATGCCTTTATGGGTGAGTTAGTTGTAAATTCTATGTGGTTTTATAAAGCCTCATAGATTAGGGAGTCTTCTAACACTTCTTGAATACATTTGACTGATGAGTATACTATACTTCTGCCCAAGCATCTTTGTAGGATTCGTAAGTCACAGGTTTTTCTAAGAGAAGATGGACAGGAAAGGCCATCGTCTGGAAAGGAAAAGTCCATGATTGCAGCATGGAAAAAWCATGGCCTCCTCAATTCTTTGGCACAGAGACGTTACTGTTGAGAATCATGTACCTTCCTGAGATCAGCAATTTTCAAATTATAATTTAGGAAATAGAAAGAAAATGAGAATTAAGCCTAAGCACAGAAGCCAGGAGACATTATGAACACTGTAGCTATTAATTCTCTACACAGAAGAATAAATAAGACAAAGACTTTAATTATTTCTCTTTGGGGTGCATTTGACATTCCCCCTCTGCCACAGCATGGTGTTGCTTGTTTTCTGGGCAAGAGTCAGACCACCTCTGCTTTCAGCAATGCAATTTCCAGTGATGCTGACTGAGAAGAACCACTGTGGCTTTAAAATTAGTGTCGTCTTATTTGTCTTTTCAAGTTCATTTATGTCAGTTGCCACCAGAGCCAGAGTGCAATCTCTTTTTAATCATTTCTTCATTCCCCCTTGAATGGTCGCAGTATAGCCGGCTAGGAACTGAGATGAAAAACTCCACTTAATTTGGTTGCCTTTCATCAGGAACTTCACTTACTACAGAGCCACTCTATTAGACCACAGATGTCAAGGCAGCTCAAGACATTAGCTGTCAAAGTAACTCTCCATAACCACCTGCTATTTACATGCAAAACATGCCTCCCTGTTGAGACTAAAACTGTAAACACATTTCCAGGAGAAAACTACTGGCTTAAGCTATGACAGAAACTTTTTCTTTTTTGCTYTTATGTGATCTGGAAAAAAATTCCCTTGCTGTCAAAATGAACGCAAGAAGCCCCATTTGGAAGAGCTCTTACTGCTTTAAATGCTTCCACAAAACTACTTTGRTTTTACTTTTGCAAAAAGGTTATAATTTATTTGTCTCTCTTCACTCCCATCTACCTCGTATCAACTGTGATTACATACAAATAATAAAATCTGATTGTCTTGCCTTGCAGTATGACGGAATCGCTGCTTCTGCTGCAGTGCTAATAGCTGGTTATTTATACCTTTGTGCTAATTCAGCCCTGCTGAATGATGCTGYAGAAGGTCAGCTTCTCATCCATCTGTGACTGTTTGCGACTCAGCTGAACATGTGAAGTGTCTCTTCTCCAGATCCACTGAACAGCTATTGAATGAAAGATAAGCCTTTTAGTTCCTTCACCCTCGGTTCATTCCTTCATCCTCAAGGCACATTAAAAAGTAAGAGCTATTCCACTGGTAGCATGAGACTCTGGCCTAAAGCTCTCGACAGTATTATTGGTGATCCATGGTCTAGAGATGTTTGCTAACACCATATGGATGTGAGCAGATATTCTGTCACAACTTCTGCTGGTGAAACTGGTTGAATAGTGTAACTTGATTAAACAGATGTCCAGTTCAGAGGCCATTTAATGTTTTAAGTTCCTACTTATGACAGTARCACAAATAAGGTAGTGGTGTAAATGAAAAGTTGCAGAACTAAGCAGAGAGCAAATATAGACCTATTAGCTTTTGCAAACAGATCATTATTTTTTCTGAGAGGAACTGCTGAAGTGTATCTTTAGATATTGGTAGTCATCTAACTGTGTAAGAAAGTTCATTATTCAGGAATTTCAAGATCTTATCCTCCTGATATGAGAATTGGAGAGGTGTATTAGAAAGTCAGTAGTCACTGCATTGGCATCAGATGGAATTTCATCAAGATTAAATTTATTCCAGTACATTTAGAAAGTAATTATTGCCACTGAAATGTTATGCCAGTCTAATATTTTTTCCTGTTAATACAGAGCCCAAAACTGTGGGTTATGCCAGGCTAAGTTGGTGGTTTTAATGTAACTGCTCTCTGAGCTTCTCGTCCTTTATTCCGTATATATTCTGAATTTCGACTCCTCCTTGAGATTGAAAGGGGACATGGGGAAGAGCGTATGACTGTATTACTGGAAAGAAATCTGTGTATGGAATCCCAAACAGGCAACTTCTTAACGAAATTGAGGATATTTCAACTATGCAGAACTCAGTTTGTGCAGAAAGATAGATTAGGTGACCTATTAGGAGTTTTTCCATTTCTGATTTTATGCTTCTGAGAATACAATGCTTGCCACCAATGCCTGAAAGTCATTATTCCAATGTTCCTTTTCTGCTGATGAGAGAAACGCCCCTGAGAGATTTCTACACGTTCTTGGCATCTAAGAGATGGCAAATTAGGCAGGGAAAATGGGAGTAAGTTAAAGGATATTGTAATGCCTAAATGGAAAAATAATGGACTCCCACATCAGAATATCCCATCTACCYACAAAAAAACTGAAAGGTTATTTGGATATGACTTTTTTGACTCATTTTACTCCTGTGTGTATTATGAGTAGAAAATGAAAACGATAAAACAAATTTGAAGGTACGTAAATAAAACAGCAACCAGTAAATTAAAACGATCAGTTCTGCAAGTGCTGCTGCTGCACATACGTTTCCTGCTAGCTGCTGCTGCCCCAGCCCGCGGAAGACAGTTGTCCTGGCTGGGAGTGAGGAGGCAGACTGCCCAGGGTTGCGGCAGCACAGCTGCTCTCTTCTTTGGTGGACATCAGGCAGCACCTGCAAATGACTGCAACAGCAGAGACTGCAAATTTGGGACTGCTCCCAGCAAGTTATGCAAAGGGCTTACTGCCTAAGGAAGCAATAAAGAGTACAAACATAGTCAAGGCTAAATAAGAACGACAGGACTGTGCACTCCAATTAATTGTCTGAATACAGAAAGATGGGTATTGCAAACATAACCATTTGTTTCCAGTTATATCTTTTAAGCAAAAGGCAGGGGGTGGTTTTTTTGCTGATTTTATGAACAGAAGACAAAAGAGCAAATGCACCTTGTAGYGCTGAGGTTGCATATATTATGTTCTGTAGCACCTCTTAGCAAGGAGAAAGCTAAGTGCAGAAAAACCCCTAAAGCTAGAGATGCTCAAAGTTCCTTAGAATGAGAAGTGAAAAGAGAAAAAGTGTTCTTTGGGGGAAGAAGCTTTCAGGGATATTTCTGACTGTGAACATGCTTTTGGACTTGTACTGGAATTAGCTGTGGAGAGACTGTAACAGTATGTACTGTACACATACAGCATGGAAATACTGATTGGTTTCATCACTATAATTGAGATCCTTTAGTCATGTCATTCTGTTAAAATAATGACTTAGAAGAAATTTCAAGGACAGAAGCTTGGAGGCTCAGGTCCATCGTATGTAGCCTGTGTATCTATCAATAAGGATTTAAAGTGATATCCTCAGCTGTTCTAAAATAATGGAGTGGTGCTGCTCTGCACCACCTGATTCCCACCCTACATCTTTTCAGCCTTGTGCTAACTGTAGGTATAAAGTTGTAGCCAGTGACTGTGTGAGTTTGACCTATGTATCCTAGAACAGAAGACAGGCCACACAGTTGCAAGCTGAGATTGTGTCTCTGACAAAGGCTAGGACTTCAGGAAGCTCTACACAACAGGACTTTTTTTTTTTTTTAATTGTTAATTAGATATTTCTTCAAACAAGCAGACTCTTGGACTTTTACCTAGCATTCAGCTCTGTATTCTCCAAAATAATTACTGACATGAGGTGAGGACTCTKTTCATGTCCTCTTTACCAGAAGGCATTCCACAGAGAATTAGTTCAATGTTTTGGGCTTCCTGCAATCTYCTTTCCCAATAATTAGTTCAATTASAACAGAAATTAATCTTTTAACTCTAGTTTCTTATTGTAGAGGACTTGTATGTCATAGCTTCACTACTGTTCATAATTTTTATAACTGATAGCTTCAGAGCTATTTATTGTACAACATAAAAGAACAACAAAGGCTTTTGATTACTARCCTTTGATAGAGACTAGATAAGTTGCTAAGCAGATGGATTGGGAAATGATAAAAGAGATGAACCTTAAATATGACTTACTACAATGGGGAAACAGAACTTAGGCAAATACTTAATTCCTGATTAAATGTATATTTCCTGAGTAGAAATGGCTCCTGAATTGAAGATTTCCTTAGGTAAAACATTTATTGACCTTACTAGTTAAAAAGATACAGTGTCTGTATTACAGTGACTGAGATTTGTTCTTTTGCGTTGGGTTTGTGTCAGCATCGTATGCTGATTTTTATACAAAAGCACGTGATAATAATTCTTGGAGATGTGGAGAACGCCCAGAAGGTAACAGGATTTGGGTGRCTTCCCTGTATCACAGTTTGGAGTTGGGGAAGGAGCCTCAGTGGTGCAGGCTTCCAGATGAACTYCAGCAAGAAGGGTGCCTCAAGGATGACTCAATGCACAGAAGTATAGCACAGAGGCCAATATTAGAATCATTACTGAAAAAATTATCCTATGTAATACCAGAGTGCTTGGCACTAGATTGAGAAACTGTAAATAGACCAATGAGGATATCACAGTTTACACCACTTTGAACTGAGGTCCTTGATAATGTTTTSAAACTACCTACAAATACTGTATAAATCTAATCATCATTAGAACTATTTATGTTACACCTTTTCATGTGATAAATAACAGAGTATTTATTCAGAAAGTGTATTACTATTATTGATGCAGATATACTGACCTATGTTGTCATTGGTCAACTGTTGTTTTTTCTATGGTGCAGTAAATTTACACTGCCAAAGAGTAAACAAGGATCTTTTGGGGKTTTTTTCTGCCACTTAACTCCACTGCAAATCTGGAATAGTACATTGAAGTGATTTGAGCTACGGTGTGAGAATGGGGCCAAACATCAAGATTTTCATGACCTCCTTTACTTCTAGTATGCTTACAGTAGTTCCAGACAGTAGTATTTTCTTTGAATTACTAATTTATGACATTTCAGATCATAGTTCACTGGAGAGAGCAGTAGCTGAAGAACCTCTCCTTGGGAGTGATGGGCTTGTAATGAACGTTGTTGTCTCCTTCCTAAGCAGCACTGCTGAGGGATGATGATGGGAAAGGTAAAACGCACACGTTTAATGAAGGGAGGTAATAGTGAACAGTAGAATTGCTGCTTGTTTTCTGGACGTTATTTTCCTCCTGAAGGTCTGAGTTACTCAGGAAACAGGTGCTTTTAAAGGCACCATTATTTCTATGTGCAATTAAGCCAAAAGATAAATATGCATTCTAGCTCTGAAGTTAAAAGCCAGAGGTTTTCTGCCCATTCATATTCTATGCATTTGGGCTTCAACTTTCATGAAAGTCAGATTGTCTCCCTGCATGAACACTAAATTCAACATAAAGAAGAAAACTAAATTAGGAGACRAGTAGTTTAAGTGAACTGTTAAATTTCAATCCTGACTTTAATTAAGTGGCTATTATGTTTCTAAGTACCTGAAAATTTAGCTTCYATACATTAAACACATATTAAAGGATAATTCTTAAAATTACTAATAYAACTTTTTAGAATAGATTAAAATATAATATACATGCTTATATTAATATTTTTGGTATTTGATTAGAATTCATCAATAAAACTAGCTTTTAATGAATCCTTTTTGAACATTTTTTTCTTACATTGATGCTGTCCTTTGTAATACTCTAYAATGAATACATTTAGAAGCATCTGTGAGGTTTTGCTTCATGTACTTGACATGATTCTGGCCTTTTAACTTTTAAAACATTTCTCCAATTAAGCTGTTCAAGCCCTTAAGGCTGTCCACAGCTGCTGCAAATTGATTTCTCCCATGATGATATTTAGAATCCCTTGCTGAAACATGAGAGGGCAAAACCCCMGCATTTTTTAATATCTCTTTTTTATCCTTTTGGACTTCCTGTGCATTTTTAAAGGTAATCTGAAAGTTGCATTTTTCCTTCCTTTCTTCTTCATCATCTCCCCCTATACTGATCATCTTGAAAATGTGTATTTCTAAAGGCCATCTTATCCAGGGTTAATCCTTAAAAATGTCCCGCGTARTACCTTTGGTTTGAAGAAATGTGAAGTGTAAATGAGAAAGCCTGAAAAATTACTGGGAAACAGAGTTGTAGCTGTAGTAGTGTAAAATGATAAGGTTATGTTCAAATGTTTGCCCATTTTTGCAGTTAAGGTATTATTATTCCATGTGGAGTCACTCATTATTGGCGAAGTTGACCATAGCCTGAGAGCTGAGCACCRCTTAACTCCTGGAATTCCCGTTGAGATTTAACTGGTGGAGGGGCCTTGTACTGCTCTTCTAGATGGGAATCAACTCTTCAGCTCATCAAAAAAATATTTCTCACTACTGTAGCCTTACTTTCTAATGGTTCACTATAGAGTGTCTTTGCATTTGATCCAAAGACTTGTGAAAACATTTGGAGGGCACTTGTTTGGTTTCTGGATATACCTGCACATCAGCATGTGAGCATGACTGACCTGGCTTTTATCTAGGTAGCTTGTGTAACGCATAAAATGAAGACATTGTGGCATAGATTTCAGAATTAAATCCACTATCGTAGGTCACTTCAGGCCCATAAAATTAAAACCTTGTGTCTTCACAACAGGTTAATTAGGTTAAAGATAACGTATATATGCGCACACACATATATGTACATATATGTACATATGACATGTATGTGCTACCATTATGGCAGTGTCCCATAGCACAATGGACACAGAACAACTGAAATTTTTAGTTTTGCTAGTTATGTCTTTTCTGCTTGGGTGGTGTGTTGGCTTAGCTAGGTCACATCATACTGTTTCTGATTCTTTTTTTAATGGAAAATGAAAAGATGACAAGCAGGTCCCTATTACAGAAATTCCATCCTGAGTGTTTTGGTCAAATCTCCAAAAATTACTGTTTTTCTGAAGTTAACAAACAGCCAAAAATATCAAGGATCTGTGTTGATTTACAAACAAAAAAAGAAAACTAAGAAGTTAAGCTTAATGTGTCCAGTTCCTAATGTGGTGGTATGTTTCTCCATTTTGCCTGGACATTGATCAGGTGCAGATCCCCATTAAGGGAGAAGTTTAGGGAAAAGTTGCAGTCATAACCAGGCAGACAGGGTAACTCGTGTTAGCCATCATTTAAGTATTTTAATTTGTGTCATGCCACAGACAGAACATTGATAGATCTCTGCAGTCATTAATATATTTGTATGTTTTTATATCTCAAGCTTTTCAAAATAGTCCTTATAGCTTCCATAAGAACCCGTTAATAACTGTGAATTTAGGAATTTGGTTTTCCTCAAACCATTGTGTAATTGTTTTGTAATTGAGTATTGCACTAAGCTTTTTTGGTGTGCTGGGATTTCAGATGAGTGTCTGAACATTAATAAATGAGGTTTTACTATTGCTGGAAGTTCAAATTTGGCCAATGAACCTGTTACTTACAGCAGGGTGTATGAAAGCGGTGACTCTGAATTGGCAAGCATCAGAAATATTTTATGGTATTATTTAGTTAGACGTTTAGTCTTGATCCTCTCATTAGCCACTGAAATCTCCTACTCCAGTAAATTCAGGGAAGCTCCCTCCCCTCTAAGCACTGTATTTGATAAAGGCTAAAATATAATTCCTTAAGTTTCCAGTCTCATTAGTTTGACATTAAATCAGTTTGCTCACATAATTTTTATTTGCACACTGTTATTGATGGACATTTAATGCTAAATTTCAACCTGCAGTGAAGTAAATTCCAGACAGGCAGCCGATTAGGTAACACAATGAGATTAAGTCTCTTTTATCAGGAGCACCATTGCTCTTTTAAAGAGTGTGCATGGTTTAATTTCATCTCATCTAATTGTTATTAGCGAGCTGCCATTGGTTCATTAAAAACCTTGCCCATTAGAATAGTGATAGTCTAATGACGTTATATAAAGGTCTGCTTCCAAGGGACTTTGTTGTTCATGGTAGACACAAATTAGAATGAATTATTCTGAGATTTTTTTTCAGTTACTACATTTTATTATAATTTTAAAAGCTATGTGTTGGAATCTAATTTGCTTCCTAACTTATTTTTAGCATTTAAATGAGGAAGAAAGGAAGCAATTTTTTCTAGTAATAGCCTGACTCTTTAATGTCTTGTTTAGGCTTTTTTTTAGGTTAATTGCTGCTTCTCCAAATGAACATTATACCAGCTAAGCTCACTGTCATATTTATCCATATTTTCAATGGTACATGCTAATTTTCCGACAGTTTTTCATAGCACTAGCTTTGAGAGAATTTGGCATTATTCTCAGAATTTGTGAGCTTTTTTGAATGAAGAATGAAAAACTCAAGTAATTTTCATATGGATATTTACAAAATAAAAACATTAATATTTCACATACACCTTCTTTTAAGTAACAGAATAGTTGAGCAAATTTTAGCCTCTAAAAATGTAATATCTGAATTCACTTTCAGTTCCTTTAGCTATTGTATCTTCATTGCTTTGCTGCCTACAAAGGAAATTTTCCTATATGGTTTAAGCTAACTAAAAGATAAATTATAAAAATGTGTATTGCACATTTTTTAGTATCACTTTAAACATGGTTTGAAAAAGCTAATATCGAACAACAAACCGTAAGAAGGCATCTCTCCAAACTTCTGCTTTAAAATGCAACCTGTAGCCAGAGAAAAGTAATTGAATGTATTAAAAATATTTACATAAAGTCTCAGCACAAATAGCAGCAATGTGTAATTATCTCCTTGTTATGCTCTGCTCTCTGATTAGCATTGAAGGGGAGGGACTAGGATAGAATAGGCATAGCAGGAAGGCAGCCAGCACATTAGCTGCCACTTGTGTGTACATAACTCTTAATAAATCAAATTGGCAAAGTATCAGCTGGCACTTAGTTACTGTATGTGTTGTGCAGTAATCTTATACAAAAAGTAATTTTTTTGACATAATCAATAATTATTATTGGAGACATCACAATTAAACAGTTAGAAGCAAGTTATTAAACTCTGTTGATGGTGTTTTCTGTGAGAGGTAATGAACTGTGCATACTAGAATTAATCTTACTGGCTTCCACTGAATTTGACTCCAAAGCCAGTTCAAGCAAGACATCAACTGACAGCAAGGTTAGAAGCTTTCATCATTATGACAAACTCTAACCGTCACGCTATGTCCTGAAGGCACAATATTTTCTCTCTAGCTTTTGTGTATATCTTAGTGAATACTCAAACGTGCCACACAGTGCTTATTTGTGTTGGTAAGCAATTAGTTTTCCACTGGCTTAAGAAACTTACTACATGAAAACAAATAGCAAAGAGCATATCCATTATAACGAAGTTTTCACATCTTTGAACTTTTTCCTATTCTAATGAGAAACTGTTTAGTCCCAGTTGTTGAGTTTTTCATTTTTTCAGCACTGAAATTTCTCTTTTGAAGCTTGACATTGATAACCAGAACTCATTGGTATTGCTCCTTTGTTATAACCTTGTTTACTCTGTCTATCTCAATGCTGCACAAGTTATACTTGCAAATACTGTAAATCCATGTGGAAGCAAAGGCCATTACTGATTCTGATAATCCTCCCGAATAAGAGCATCTTGCTTGGAAGTGGGCAACAGAGACTAATTTTAACAATTCAAGGTCATTCTCTGGGCCAGCAGAAATTGGGATGCCATGAACCTACATTTATTTTGCAGTGTGAGGTGGAATATGTGCTCTAGTCAAAAAGAAGCTCTGTATATGCATAAGTATGTATGTATGTGTATCATAGAATCAGAGAATAATTCAGGTTGAGAGGAGACCTCTGGAGGTTAGCTAGTCTAATACCCTGCTCAAAGCAAGGCTAACTTCTAAGTTAGTTCAGGTTGGTGAATTTTGGTTTTATGTTTTTATTTGGTTTTAGGTTTTTATTCCTGTAAAGGTTGGGTTTAGAAGGTGTGAATGAAATGGATTGAACAAAAGGAACAATCAGAAGATTTAAAAAAAAAAAAAAAAAAAGAAGGAGGAGTCTGAGGGAGGTTGTCTTTCCAAACATTGGAAGGAAAAATAAAAAGAAGGGAGAAGAGAGAAAAATCAGCAAAATAGGAATGGGAAAAATCTCTCTCCCATAGTTCGGCCTAAAGGCTTTTCGGGCAGCAGCGCCCTCGTCAGACAGCAGAGGAGAAGTGAGGGTAGCTGAGGAGGGCGGTGTGTAACTGCATGCAGTTTTTGCTTGACTGRAAAATAGCAGTTGAAATGTGAATTTCTGTTGTTCCAGAAGGTGCCATGAAACAGCACGGTATTATTCTTATTTATAATAGTTTTGCTGTCTTTCTGTGGTGGATTGTCYGTGGCTGGCTGCCAGATGCCCTTCCAGCCGCTCTCCCACTCSCCCTCCTCAACAGGACAGGGGGARAAGATAAAAAAGCTCCTGGGTTGAGATAAAGACAGGGACATCGCCTGCCAATGACYGTCMTGGGYAAAACAGACTCAACTTGCAGAAAATTGATGTAATTTATTGCCAATTAAAAATGGGTGGTGAGAAACAAAGACACAAACTAAAACCTCTTTCCCCCAGACCACCAGCATTGCCGCTGGGCTCGGCGGTACCCTGCGGTGGCTCCATTACAGAGCCAGCCAGAACCGGCTGGAACCGGCTGTGTCCGGCACRGGGCAGCCCCGGCCTCGCCTCACAGGGGCGGCCCCTGCAGCCCCCCTGCTACCGAAACCTGGACACCTACAGCCAGAATGGTAAAAGCTTGTCAGTTAATTTGTACTGCTRTGTTTAGCAATAGATACTAATTGGGCTTGTCAAAAATAGTTGTGTCCSCAACATGTTAAAAATGTGTGTTAAAACTTTCATTTGATAGTTCAGGTACAGGATGTGTTGMGTAGAGAGCTCCACAGCAACAGGTGCCGATCAAATAAGGCTGTGTACAGGTTCACCGGGGTGAGGTGAAGTTGTACGTGTGACAAATCTGCGATCTCAGGYGCTGCTTTTATTAGACTCCGCATTTGGGGGCACAACATAAATATATAATGTAAGCAGTAGAAGAGAGACAGGGACTGCGTTACCTCTTCAGAGTGTGGAGATGAGTYTGGAGATTTGTTCATGTTCTCTCAGGTAGTTCTTGAAAGATGAGAAAATTTGTCAAAATGGAAGATGTTGCAGATGCAACAAAACTTGCGCCTTCAGAAGGAAAGAGTGAGGGACTCAGCTCTGATGGTGGTGGGATTTTTGATTTTCAGCTACTCCCTACCAGGACAAAAGAAAAAGTTATATTGGAAAGTGTGTCCCCTGCGCCCCCATTCGCCCCCCAAATTAATACACTACTTATAAAAAGATATCACAACCCAATGGCCAGTTATTCGTTTGGAAGACATGAGAAACCTTTGAGTTGGATGTAGTGCTTCTAAACGTTGTTAGATAATATTTGTAGAGAAAAAAAGCTTTCCAATATTGAGAAAGCATATTCAGCATGAGTAGAACAAATAAATGTACTGATCTGCTACTATGTCTTGCTGAGAGTAGTGTTTCTGAATGGAAAGGGAAGTTGGTGTTTCTCCCTGGGATATTCAGTCTGTACACCCGATTAGGGCTTACAGAGGCARTTAAGGCTGTAACTATACTATAGGAGAAGCAGCAGAGTTCTTTCAGCATGGCACTCCACTTGAATCAGTATCTTCCACTTCTTTGTAAGGTTAATTAGTGCCAGTTGTGATGAGTATACTAGATAAGTACATGTTAGGTTGAAATTGCTGACTCATTTCATGTTTTAAGCTGAGCAGATGTATGATGGCAGCCATGGATTTTTAGATACTCTTGATTTTTGGATACTCTTATTTTTTTGCAATATATGAGCCTCTAGCCCAAAGGTAGGTAGATTTTTGTTATTATTAGTTTGTTTATTTCCTCTCTTCACATTTTTCAATTAGCATTCATTGTAAATGAAATGCCAGATTGTTTTCTATAGATACATAGCCAACACTATGTTGGCTTAAAAATTGAAGGTTTTATTTACACCCTACTCCCCCTGTAACAATCTTAACAGCGTGCTACATAAAATAATTAAAACCTGAGTTTTGCAGTTTCTCTTTTGAAAGAGCTCCTGTCATTTTTAAACCTCTCCTAAACATCTGTCCTGCCTTTGCTCTCTGTCAGAATATTTAGACAATTTGTGATGTATTTTTCCTACTATTGATGGTGCAGGCAAAAACAAATGAACACCTACTGGGTTGTATGCTGCTTCTGCAGTGACAATTATCTGAGAATAACATGGTAATTATGTGACAAATGCCCTTGTATGTAGCGAGGGGGAGATCTGTTATTCTCCAGTGATACTGTTGGATGCATCTCAGTATAATTATTTTTCCTTCTGARAAGATTTTCTTCTAAACAAAAATGAATGTGTTGCTACATGGTAACTTATTATTAAATTTGTAATTTATGGTAATTTTTAGGTACACTGACAGTCTTTCGGTCTTTGTTTCTTGAAGGAATGCCAAGCACCCAGATTTCCCATCCAAGCGCTCTTGCAAACTTCACCTCATGTTATACAATATCTCAGTAAAATAGGGAAAGTACCCTATGAACTATAAATTAATGACTGAGGTTCAAATCACAGAGAGGGTCTTAGCTGTTCTGGGAGTATATTTTAGGTAAGGGGAAAAAAGAATAAAAGACAGAAAAAATGCTATAATGGGCTTAGACCTCTAGTGACAAATTACTTGATCAACTATATCTCCCACATACCATTCATTGGAAATTTTTTTTTAGTATTCATTGGACAGTGTATGTTGAAGTTCAGTGGACCCATTAATTGACCTGTAGCTAATTTTGAAACACCTAACGTATTTCCTTCTGTATTATTCACGTATGCGRGCTCCCTGTGTCATCAAGCACATTCAGGTTCACAGGCTTAGAAGTTGCTGTTCCTTCCAAATAACTCATTTAGTGCTAAAAAAGTACAAAACTGCATTTTTTAAGCCSACTTCATCTCATTTATTGTGAAAGAAAAATGCACTTTAGGTTTGCTAGTTACAGATAACTTTTACATTTGTGAATATTGCTTTTTCTGAAAGTTGTACAAGGTATCCTACATAATATATCTTCTCCCTTATCCTTCATTTCTCATTCCCATGAATGATTTGATCAGAAGTTAATAGATGTACCTGTTCTGTTCTAGAAAGACCACACTAAGTCATATCTTCTCTGGACCTTGCTGATTCCTACTAAATAACTTCTTAACATTAGTAACCAAGAGATACTTATCTCTCTTAAGCCCCAGTTTTTTGTTTGCTTGGTTGGTTTTTGGATATGAAATCCTGATACCATCTTTGAAGGTGAAGAGGTCTGTTGGGAATGGGAGGAAGTTGTCTTGCCTGGGCATGGCTGAACTGTATTGCMTTGAACATCCCACAGTTCCACCATGTTTGGCCACATTTTATGTACGTCTAATGGCTGAATGCAAGATTAGATTTTCAAGCAGGCTAATTTTCTTGACTCTTCTACTAGCTTCAAAAAGCTTGAAGTATGACTACCACTCACCCTAAGTTAAAAAGTATTAGGATACTTGCCATCTTTTTTGGCTGCCTAAATTATGATAGCTGGTCTTAATGACATTTAGGTTTCTTTTTCTCTGTGGTTTCGCTTAGGAAACCTCTGCTTCCTTCTGTGAATCCCCAAAAAGATGTTGTCCTTGTTCTTGACTCCTCTTTTCTGAGGAAGCCAACAGCTCAGCAATTGATTTTAATCTGCAATCAAACAGAAATTGAATTTTAGAAAAACTCTCTGTTCTGTTCTCAGAGGCATAAGTATTAGTTCTGTTCATCCAATCAACTGGTTTAGTACAGCACCAAGTAGCCTAACTACTGAGTAAGTATCATGGAAAACTTGCCAGATCTTGAGAAGAAATAAAGGAGCACTGTCTTTCCTGGATGGAAAGAGAAAACAGATTCAGTTAGGTGAAGATGGGCACAATGAGTGCAACAGCAAAGAACACTGAAACAAAGGTTTGTTGTGAGCTGCAAAATGAAGTTTTGGTAATATTTTAAATATAGCATGAAGGAAATTTCTTTAGTTTTAAAATTCTGTGGTATTGTTATCCAGTGGGTATTTTCTACAATATAGAAAATAGTTTGATTGGGTTAATTCTAAGGCTCATCAGGCTTGACAATATTTGTTTAATATAGCTACAACATTCTGGAGTCACCCTTAGAACTTACCCTAATACACGTCTACCTACCAACATATATTAACATGCACACATACATATAGATGTTTAAATGTGTTACATCTCAGTTTGTATATGTCGGTGCATATACATGGTGCATACACACAATGTATATGTCTCATGTCTGACAGACAAGTTAGTTTAAAATAAAATAGAAATCTGCATTTATTATTTACTTCAATAGACTGTCTTTCAACAGGCTGTTCTTTTAACTGAAAAAGCAGGTAACGTGCGTATTCTCTCCAGCTGTACTAAACTATCACTGAGTTTGGGGAGGAGGGGGTGGTTATTGTGGTGTTTGTTTTTTTAAGTAGAAGTACATTCATCTTCCTCCTTGTGGAATTTATACTATAATTTACTTCAGGAATATTTGTTCTTCACAGGATTTTACGGTACTCGAACATGCATTTTGGAGAGTAAATGTTTTCATTTCTACCGGACATTTGAAAAAGTAACTGTATGTGGCCAGCTGTTACGCTACAGAAATCATGCAGGACAGATGTTTGTTAAAATGACTAGGATTAGAATAGATATAGTGCAACCTTCTTATTTTCTCAATAGAATTAGGTTGCAGAAAAAGAACTTAACGCTGATTAAATATTTTTAAAGTAGATGCTTGCACATTAGAAGCAATAGCAATGGTCAGCAAAATTGTCTGATAATCTTTAGTGCCTTAGCATGGATTAATGTTGCTCCAGTCAAAAAGAAAAAAAAAAAAGTTATAATAATAATAATGACATGTGCTTACATGACCCTGGTGCAGATTTTCTGAAAGTTGCACTGTATTTGTTTTTGTTCCTTCTGCTCTGTGTGGAAAGAGTAGCTGCATGTTTATTCCCCAAATACTACCTTATTTTAAAAATGATTGTCACAACATAACTGCAACGAAAGAGCCTACTAAATTACTGTCTGAAAAATGTCATCTTCAATGTTTTGTTCACTTAAAAGTGTGCTTTTGTGTTGCAAATGTGCTACAGTAATTTTCTTTCATTTCAGCTATTATAATAGCATAAGTCATCTCAGTTATAAGCTTGCTTCCATTGACTATGATTTTGTAGTAACAAACTCTTTTCCATTGTAACATCAATTCAGCTACTTGTATGACCATATAACCAGCATTTCCCCCAGCTGACCTTGATCATCATTGTGGCTAAAAAAAAGTAATAAAATAAAATCTGTGCTACAGAGTGTTTGCCTTAGATTTTTCTTTTTTTCAATGGGATCAGAATTTATGTTGGAAGGGACTAGCTCTTGTTCAAATGATATGCAAGAGAAAGTCTTTGAAGAATCAAACACATACTGAAATTTAATTTCTATGGTCTCACTTTTTATGTAAAAACACTGTAACATTTTTGTAGTTGTCTTCTCTAGAGTTTGAATGAGCATCTATAAAACTTTAAAACCCCATGCAATTTAATAGAAAATTCTATATCTGTTGTAAAATTCTTTAGCTTGCTTTAAAATCTGTAGATTTTAAGTTATAGTTTGCAAATTRAATTTTATAGGCATCTTCAATAAAAATAGATTTCTGATTAAAATTAAATAAAAGGCACTAGTTTTGCATTTTACCACAGTGTCTTGTGGGGGTTTTGTTGTTGTTGTTTTTAAAATAAATGTAACAGTACAGGGAGGGTGGGTCTCSGTATAGAATTTAATATGGCCAAAACTAATTTTTCCAAGGAAATCATTCTAAGATAAATTTTGGTAAGAACATCCATATATCTGAATTTTTTCCTTGCAGGTTCAGGGGAAGCTGTTATTTGTGAGGTAAATCTTAACCTGCAAACAAGTTCTTTCTGGAGACGAGTGTGTAGAAGTTCTCTACAAAGAGAGGACTGGTGAGTAATTATTGCAAATATCACTTTTGCCAAAGGTTTGTAGTATGTACAATTTATCAGGACAACACTAATCAGTAGATGCCTGCCACAAAATTTCAGTGTGAAGTTTGCAAATTAAAAATATGAAGAAAAACATAGAGTTGGAAAGCCATTATGAATAATTTTACTTTTTGAACTGTGATCCCCGTCTGTTAGATGAAATTAAAGGCATGCTATCTATTTTGGTTATTTTATTCCTCTTAATAAAATTACACCGATATCTGAACGTAAAGGACTCACCAATGAATTTGGAGTTTGACTCTTGAAAATGTGAAGCGTTATATGGGTATAGAAGGGTATAATTTGCTGGTTTATACAAATGATTTAGATACTGTGGACACTTTGGCTCTTAAAATGGTATCCTTAGAGTCGGATATTGACATCGATAGTACAATTTTAAAATCATTGATCAAGCTCGGTAGAGATTATTTGGGATGCTTTGTTTGCCACTATTATGTGCAGAAAGAGAACACATTAATTTGGCCAGATTTGTTTTTTTGTTTGTGTGTTTAACTGCAATGCCAAGTACAATGACATTACATTTGGATGGAGTTTTCATGTAGTACCTCAGCAATAGAAGGTAAGAAATATTTGAAGTAAATGGCAATAGGAGTGTCCCCAGGAGTGTCCCGGTGTCACTGGGAAATGAACTGGGGGYAGGTGAGCTGATGCGGCTGTGCTGCTAGTCAGTTTAGAGCAATACGTTCTATGTGAAGGGAGTGTAACAAGCAGCCTGGGCCAGGCTCTTGGGTTTGGGGGTGTGCAGCCTTGACGTTCCTAATCTGCCAGTCTGCAGCTAGGAGCAACTTCTGACATGCAAGGGCTTGTTGAGCCCCTGGAAAATTTTTCAGAAAGGAAAAAAGACACTTGTGAGTGGGTTTTCCAAGTGACTCGAGCTCTGTTAGTTAGTGAAATTCTTCCTTTGCTTCAGTAACAGTTTCTTTGGTCTCCCCAGTAATACACAATGAGAACCAACATGCTGATAAAACTGCAGTGCAGTGTGCTTTCCTTCAGACATGTGGCTGTGCATGACCACTAAGGCCTTCAGYAAGGGCGTCTAGTGCTGTTACTCATTGAAGTGTTGTCCTACATGTCTCCGCTTCTGATGGGATAGGGCTGTGGCTGACTTCATTCACTGCTGTTAACAAATTGTGCTATCATTTTTTTCTCTTTTATACTAACTCCTAGTGGTGAAAATCGTGACTCCACAGGCTAATTAACAGTAAGCACAAGCGTAGTTACATCTGTTTTAGCGATTCTCGTGATCTTCAGAAAAGCTATTTGCACATCATTCCTGATGCTGTTCTTACAAAACACTATGACAACTCATCAAATGTGTTTTGACAAGACTTTTSTAACCTTTTAAATAAACACCAGTTTTGTTAAGTAGCCTACATTTTCAAATATCAAAAGTACTAATGATAAAATACCAGGTAACTCTTAAAGTGGAAAGTGATGAGGTCTGCTTCTCGTTTCAGTGTATGTAACAGTAGAAAATACTCATATGGAGTGAAAGAACCATATCAGTATAGAKCCCATCCTCTCTGAACGCAGAATAGTTTGCATTAACTGTGGCTTAATGTGTGAGTAACAGAAGCTTAATGTGTGAGTAAGAGAAGCTTGCAATGTTTCCTGGTCTATGTGTGGAAGTCATTGCACTTCTGAAATATGCAATGTGTTGGGGGGAAAGTGCATGCAAGTAGAACTCGACTTCACTCCTACAGAATGGTTTTATGCAAATGGCATGCATGAGGCTCAGGAAATTAATAGTCGGGTCACAAAGCTGTTCCAGCCTTCAGGCTCTAGTAATCGATGGCAGCTCCTGTGCAGGGTGCTGAGAACATACAGTCATTGAAAGCATTCGGTCAATAGTGTTTCCACTCTCCTGCTTTTGCTGCAGCCTTTTCTCTTATTGGTACAGAGACTCTAGTCGCATCTAGTGCTCTCTGCTGCCCTGCAGTCTTCTGAGATGAGGCATGCAGTAGAGCCAAGGACATCATACCAGAAAATGTAGCCACTTCGAAGATTTTTTTGTTCGGCAGGGAGAGGGAGATGGCATTACCTGGTCACAGGTAAAATTGGACTCCCTCACATCACTGCCGCATTTCRTCCTCAGTTGAATGGTTTCTTGGTGTTTGTCATAAGGAAACACTACTCTTCTCATGCATGTAATTTCATGCTAATTTGTTATTTATCAATGRATAGTTACACTAATATGTGCTATTCTAGTTGTACATTATTTRTATACACTATATTATATAGTATGATCCTTGGATGAAGTACAATCTCTTTGATTAAGCTAGTAGAAAGTGGAAAGACTTGAGCCGTGATCATCTTGTTAAACACCTGTCTGGACCACAAAAAGTGACAAATCATARGAATCGAGAGCTGTGCTACATAGCCTATGAAGAGTTTGCCTMCTAAATCTTGTGTCACCATCGTGGTTTTATTCCTTATTCTGGCCTTCATTATTCTGCTGCAGGACAAAGAGYATGCCATGAACACTAGTCAGCAAAAGATACTGCTTGTACACAGGCTGTTGCATTAGCATCTCCCAGTCTGGACCATGAAGCTTAGTAAAATAGCACCCTCCTAGCCTTTGAGAAATCTCAATCTGTGTTGCAGTGAAATGTCCTGTGAGAGTTTTAAGAATCAGTAACAATAAATCGCATTAAAAGCCATTTTGTTTCTCAAAAAATTGAGAGTCAGTTTTAACCACAGACAATATTGAATGAAAATAATACTACTTTACGTAAAAGTAAAAAAGCCAAACTAYGTCAAGCTTACTGAGAGAAGGTGCCATTGCCTTCTCCCCCATTTTCTCATGGAGTCCATGCCTTGTTTTGTATAGCAGAAAATTGCATTTTCTGTTTAATCTTAACAAAAGGCAGAATCAAACAAAGAAGCTAACAAATCTGTTTGCTGTATTTAAAGGTTGGTTTGAATTCCATTGAAAGTGTTTTCTGAATAACATAATAGTTGACTTAAAAGATTAAGGATAGCAGACTTGTATTTACTGTAATCCCTGGATTTTGTCATTAAAGCTAAAGAAATTTTGTTTTAAAATAAAAGTGAGTGCATGCAAAGTCACATATTCTCACTCATGGTGGCTGCCTTAAAAAACCACCTCGGCCTTAGCCCTTCCTGTGCTAGGGGCTGTGCAAGAGCACTGGCTGTCATGAACCTGGAGATTGTCCCCAGATGACCCAATCAGTTGGTGAAAGGGACCTATAAATGTGGGTGATGCAGTCTGGAAAAAAAACAGTATGGATTTCTAGTAACAAGGAGTTGAGATATCCATACATGTTGGAAGTGACTTTTAAAAAGTGTGTCTACTGAAATACTAGAGGGCATGTCAGAGAGAGCTTAATTAAGTATAAATTGATTATTAGAACACTTTTCAAGGGTTAATAATTATGCCTGAAAAAGATCAATGTACAGTGTAATGCTTAACAGATGTTTTAAACTGATACAGCACAAACAGAAAACTGTAATTTTCATTTGAGCAGTAAAGAATGTGTTAGGACACCCAAGCTATTGAACACGTTCTCCTTTGCTAGCACAGAATTACCCCAAAAAACAATGTAAAATTATTTTTAAAAGGGTTTTAAGTTCTTTCTCTCATTCTACTCCATGACACAAAACAAATAGAAAGGCTTTAGTCATTCATATACCAGGTCTGTTGCTTAACTCTAAGTCTTGTGGATTATTGAAAGTGTTGCTATGTAATTTGGTTATATAAAAAATATAAAGGGTTAGTGCACAATTTCCTGATTTTACTGGAATACTAATGTATCACTTCTTTATTTTTAATACAGCATAGTAATGTTTTGGTTTTTTTTGTTGTTTTTTTTTTAATGAAAAAAAGTTTAGGAAAATCAAAAAGGCATTAAGAAAAATCTGTAATGCTTTCAGTCACTGGGGGAATTCACAGTCCCTTGTTCCAGGGAACTACAAACTTCCAACATCCTCAGCCTTGGCCAGTATACCTTTGCTGTGCCTCTACTGGGTATTTGTAGTCTGGGATAAAATCTAGTTGCTTTGAATTAGAACAGGCTTTCCTTGGAAAATCTGCTTTTAATAATAGTGGGCATTTGAAGAATCAAGATGTTGCGAGGGCAATTTTGACTTTCCATTGAGACAGCATTTTTCAATAAAACAATTTGTCAGAATAGTGCTGACCACCTGTTATTTCAACCTCTATGTTCTGTCTGATTTGGAAACATCCCAAGGTTTTTAATCTCTGCTTTACTGTCTACTACTTGTGTCTTAGTTTATTTTAAGATAAGTTTCAATACATTTTAAGGCCATCTCTAGTAGGAGGGAATATGTGAAATGGAGAAGAATACTGAAAGATTGAAAATCCTTTTCAGCCCAGTCCTTAATGTATGTGGTTTGGGGCAATTTACTGCAAAACTTTTCTTTTATCTCACAAACCTTACTGACAGAATCATACAGAAGAAACATCTGTTAAGAGTTAACAAAAAAGAAAAAAAAATCTTTTACAAATATTGATCTTAATTTTAAATGAAGTCCTAATTTGGCATCTTCTGTGCAGAGTTAAATCAGATTATATGTTGCTTTCGGTGAGAATCCAGTAATGAGTTTTTTCCATGTGGCAAATTTGTCAGCTGCTCTAAACCCAGGGAAATGTCTTACCGGTATTTTTTCCCCCGTCCTTTCTGTAGCGTGTAGCAGTTTTCACAGCTGACAGCAGATGACCCAGTTCTTGGCTCTCAGACTGGCTTACTTTGTACATGCCCTTCTACATGTTGCTAATCTTTCCTTTGATTCCAGAAGTCAGTGACAAAGTGCAGCCTAAAAGAAAGAAAACAAAGCACAGATCCCATGTTCTTTACAACAGCTTATCTSCATTTTGCTACAATTACAGAAAGTCTTTGTCGACACTATATTAATATGAATGGACATTTTCCATGTTTACGGCTGCCAATACAAATACACATTCCTTTACTTACGGATTTGATGTGTCCAACATACTAAATTAACTGACATAGTAAGCAAAATCTTGGAGGRAGCTTAAAATACTAGACCCTGCCATGTGTTCAAGTGCCTAAGAAAGGTCTGAAGGAAAATCTTTGTCAGCTTTCTGTTGAAATGTGTGACAGATACGTGAACACAAACTGACCTTGTTTATACCTGCTGACTGTATTCCTGAAAACTTGTTAGAGTGCAAAACAGAAATATGTTGGGATTTCTATATGACAGCAATTACACTCTGTATGGAGGCTAAAAGAATATAAGAAATAAGGCAAAACTAAGTTTATAGTATTACTGTGGCACTTTTGTATGTAAGAGGCATGAGTATTCTAAGCACCATAGATTTCATATTAACCTGTGAAAGTATCATGCAAGCAAGACATCCTTAAATCACAGTCTCCATTCTCAATTCATGCGGTGAAAAAAGGGAATTCTGGTCTTTCTCCTGCGTTTTTGTTTGACATTTGGTTTGCAAGAGACTTTTTCCAGATAAATTGGGATTTTAACATGTAAGTCTAAGGTAAGTGTGGCTATACTCTGAAGTGCCCGTAAATTGCAACACAATATTTCTCACTTAAAGTTTTAGTCACACTACTAGGAAAATACGTGGCCCTCATTCTCTGTCGTGATGATTATTTATGGTATTGCTTTAAATCAAAGCTTTCCAGTGGTTGTTGGTTAAAGTTAAGTATCTATTAATATGCATCATCTTTAAAACAAATATTTATATTTTCAGCCCTTCAAGCACCAGATAAATGCAAAGAAATTTTAAATATATTTCCAAGCTGACACCCAAAGAAAAAAAGAACTTTGATTGAAATTTTAACTTTAGAAAAGCTGCTTCTGAATAATAATTACTGATACTTAATAATGTAATTGTGGCACTTCTTTGCATATGTACTAGTAGATTTATTTCTTCTATGGCTGCCTGAATGTTCTTAATAAATCGGTTTTAAAAGTTTTACAGTTCTTCTAGTACAGTCTTGTACTTTGAATGGGAGCTGTTTCTTGTGTTTGCTGAAATGGGTGAAATATGTTGCACAAACKGGTGCCCATCTCTGTGTCCACATAYCTCTGCTTTCTTTCTCTTATGATGTGAAAAGACTAGGAGCATCTAATACAGTRGTATTCATAGAAATAGTTCAGAAAATAGCTTTGTAGACTTTCCTCTGGTCTCAGAAAATGGTAGAGCTAAAAGTGTGATTGCAGTTCCTTTTTAGCTCATCCCCCTTGGGTAGTCTAGTGCTTGTAACAACATTRACCTTTTACACAACTGTGGAAGAGGGAGATAAAAGTCCTTTTCTGTCTCTACCATTGTCAAAGTTGGGCAGAGTCCCTCTCCAGTTCCGTGGTGTTCTAGCTTGTAAGTTCATTTTGCTGCAGTTTTATGGTAGTCCTGTTTGTATAAGTACATTTATTGCTTATGTATATTACTATATTTTTTAAAGCAGTAAATGCTAGTCTTTATCAAATTACACACAGTAATTTACAAAACCATGGCTGTAATTTTGTACGTCTCTGCAATTAAAGTGTACTATATTAGTTACTTGGAAAGGTCGTCTTTCTCCTTTATACTTGACTACTTGTATGTAAAGAGAATAAATACAGACTAGTTATGAGYCAAGCATTTAACTGGCAAAGTTTGTTGTTTTAAGCTGATATTGTACTTACATTGTATTAGGCCTCTTCTTGTTAGAAGTGGCTAAGACAGTCTTATTTTAAATATTAAAAGTAAGACTAAAGATTAAGTAGTTTTGCATGTTTCCCTTCCTCAGGGAAATGATTTTTGTTCCACAGAAGTTCCAGACAACTGTCAGTTCCCTGTAGGCTTTCATCATCTCTGTTTCTGTTCCATTTCTGCCTCATAGTGGTCCTTATTCAAGGTGTTGCTCATTAAATATACCATTTACCCTGCTAAATCTAAAGATACAGTTCTTAAAAATCCATTAATTTTCCAGAATCTAAGTCCATTTTCCTTTCAATTAATGCTGTTTACATATTAAAAAATAAAGATGTATTAAACATAAAAGATATTATTGACCTGACAAAACGTCTGAGTAGGAAGAAGGAAATCATCTTGTTTAGATGTGCAATGATACCCAACTTCATAGACAAAAAGAAGCAGGCTAGCGGAGGAAACTCAAGCAGTCAAAAAAGGGTCTTGAAAGACTGAATAAATGCTTGGGATTTTTCCCTGATACATTGTGCCTTCAACTGTTTCACCTGTTACTTTCTAGAATTCAGATAAATCTATTTTTTTCCTGGGAAGAAGACACTTTTATAAAATTCACTGGCTTAACTTATTAGCTTCTAACTGCACTAGGAGTAACCCACTTTGCAAAGAATGGGAGAAGAGACACAGAAAGGGAAAGAGAATCACCATGATCTTAACCCTGTATTTGTTGCCCTTCATGGAGGCTTTTTATTCCTTTTGGTATCTCACTCCAAATATCATAATAGCCAATGTAATTATTTCATTTCTGCCTTAWTAGATGAAAAGTTGCAGTAAGTAATTAAAAAGTAAAAAAGGGTAATAAAAAGGTTTCTGTTGTCCAGTGTGCTTATGCGTGTGTGTATGCATCGTATGGCGCTGTTTTCTCAACAAGCTTTTTTTTTTTTTAAAGATATATTACTGAATGCAACTCTATTCACGTTTTTGTAGAAGGCTCATGATCCATCCAATATGCAGGTGTTAAACATGCATGTCTACTGCTGCATGTACGTGTGTTTTAGTCACTTCAAGATTCAGCCTTAAAGTGTTAAACTGGTAATATGTGGAATTTGATGTGCTAACCCAGGTAGGTTTGATTTTAATAAAAATAATATCTAAACTACGTATTAAAAGTTTTGTGTAATAAATGCCAACAATTATTTTTTGCAACTAAAGTGGAACTTTTCTTTGCTAATCAGTGGAGATGAAATAATGGGATAATAAAGGCATAGCACTGGTGTGTAAATGATTGATTAACAAAGGAAAAATAAGAAAATACAGACTTAAAAAGTATTTTCTTAAATTGAATTCTGAGTTTGAGTRGAAGCGTATTTGACAGAAGGAACTGGATGAGTTTTGCCATTGATTTTAGAAAGGGGGGGAGTCATAAGTCTAAATGCTTATACATAATGAATCTTATTTCTGTTTTAATGGTGCTGTCGCATCATTTTATTAAATAAAATTACCCTAGTGCAAAATGGAAGTCAGGCAGCAGTGAGTCATACSTATTGATTCTTCAAGTTGTACTGGAATAGAACTGGTGTAAAGTAGGTGAGTACGCTGGTACATCAAGTCTTTTGTCTGCAGTGTGCTGCTTTGGGCAGCATCTTTAGTGTTGTGGTAGACTTAGTAGCTCAGGTTAGTGAGATGTAGTTTAGCCAAAAGTAGGTATTGTTTTGTTCCCTTGCCCTAAACCATTTATGTACAGCAGTTTATTCTGATTCTTGTAGTTCCTCTTACTTTTATCTCCGCATTAAGTGCCCACAGCTCAGATCCTCTTTTTCTCTCTCTTTTTAAGAAATTGTGAGATACAGCATTTTGGTCAGGACTTGCATTCCTATGAGTATGGAATTGTTATTGAATAATTATTGATTTCCACATTTAAGTGACAAGCCATTGTAATTTTTAATGCCCTTGCACATTTGCAGCTCCATCTTTTAAAGATTCTTTTTTAATTCTAATATTTGAATAGCTGGAGTATGCCCCCTTGGCATCCCTGCCAATGTTGATTATACAGCACATGTAACCAAAACTGAAAGAAGAAGAATCGCTTTATACAGCGTTAGAAGTGACCATCATAATGAGCTGCCCCAATTGAGGACGATCTTTAAATCCATTCTGTGAAGTAGTGTAACTTTTTCATATGCAGTATTGATTGTATTCCTGCTCTGATGAACAGAACCACGATGTTTCAGTCTACGTGTGTGCTGGTGTGTAATTTTTTTTTTCTATTTTTTTCCCCTTGTATCCTAAATTGCACAATTGAACTACTTTGAAATAATAGAATCTGCACCCTTCCTGCCCTGAAACTGGCGTATTTCTATCATGGTCCTCAGGCAATACCAGAAGCAAATAGGAACCTGACTTTTTTCAGTACTTAGCAAATACAGACAGTTTTCTGTTTCAACTTAAATACTCCTACAGTAAGTTTCAAAACATTTTAAAAAATGAGTTTTCACTTCACAGTCTGATGGGAAGTCATTTTATCAGATTTTGTTCTACATGGAAATGTAAACTGATCTAAATCTAGTTTGCAGGGTCCAGTCCTCCCATCTGCTGCCAACTGTGTGTTCCTTGCCTTGTGCTGCACTGGCATTTATGCCATCCTGTCGTAAGAGGGCTCAGGAAGCTGATTATCTAAAAATTAACCCTATGGAAAAAGATACCATTTGGGGGCTAATTTAACTTCCTAAAATGGTTTATCTGGACTTGTACAAATATTAGTAAGGCACAAGCAAAGGCTCTGAAATGCCTAGGAAAGGGCAAGGGAAACGTCAGTAGTAAGCCTGGCTTTCGGTTAGCTTTAGTGACTGTGGAACAGCACTCAGAAGATTTCTAGACCTCAGTTCTGAAAATTGGTGACTGACTCACTAGCTGGCTGTTTATCTGAACTAAATCTAGACTGTGAATTTGCCAGTTACACTCCTTGTAAGTTACATGGCAAAACAATCAAATCTTCTGGAAAGCAATATAGCTTAAACAGAATGTAATTAAAATTYATCCCCAGGGTTATTGATATTGAAATAGCTCATTTAAAACACAGCTGTGTTTGTAAAGGGGTAATATCTACGACCAGAAAACCATAACCTGCTTGTGATGTAATATAATGCCTTGAATTTTCAAATTCATTTTCTTTATTTAAAAGTTGCAGTTTATAATGTTTGTCTACTTTATTATAGATTTACAGACTTATGAAATAAAGTTTTAAAAACCCGAAGAAGACTTTTTTAAAAGTTGTACCTGAAATACAACCTATTCACAGCTATCTTTGCAAGTCTTTCTTGTAAAATGTGAAAACTAAATGCTATCTGTTCTGAAGGAACACTGAGCAAGACAAAGTATTTGATGTGACACATTCATGCTTTGGTTGTCAGGCAAAACAGTTTTCACTATTATTCACTGCCCTCTGTATATTGAAGAACATATCTAAAGTAAGCTGAACGTTCTTGTGTTTTGAGATAGTGTGTTACTGGGAAAATAAAACAGCTACAATTATCTGCTCAACAAATAGAACTTGTCAGTTGGCAGGCATGCAGAACTAATGCAGATGGCCAGCTCAGAAAAGCTGTCAAACAGAAAGACTGAAATAAAATATATTTTCTTTAAATTCTGTAGACTTTCTAAAATAATATTTTTTTAAAAGTCAGTTCAGAGGATCTTAGTGCTCTTTCTTAGCTCAGGTGTTTTCCCAGCTTCTGGAGAAAAAAAAAATACTCTCTTCTAGAAGAAGAGATATTACCAAAATAGTGACAGGTTTCTTTGGATGTCATGTTGAGACTGTGGAGAGGATCTTTGCATGCAGGTGTTCCTCTCCTTGGAATAAAAACATAGGATTTATGTCTACTATATGTAGAGATTTTGGAATCAGAAAATTAGAGATTTTGTATAATCCAGGACAGATAACTGTTTTCCTTTTTTGAATGAATGTGCTGTTTTTCTCTGTTTTGAGTTGCATGTTGGTAGCACYTCAGAGAAACACCTTGTTATTGGAGAGCATTTTTATTATTTACTGTTCTGTCAGTTATTTTATTCCTTGAAGGTAATGAAAAATACCCCTTTGGATCTACTCATCCTCACTAGGTGTTATGTGTCTGTGCAGCACAGACATGTAATAGATACTACAAAACTTTGGATTAAAGTAAAAAGTATATTAAACAGTTAATGTTAGCATAGGGATTGTTGTACATTTTGGAGAAATTGTACCTTATTTATTTATTAACACATGGTTTCGCCTACCCTGCAGGGCAATGGTATGAAGAGAATGCTTTATGTAAAATAATTCAGTCCATCTGGAGCGTGTCTGTTAAGACTTTCATAGATAACTATTAAGCTATTTTGGTTTTGTGACATTGGATTTCCAATTACTCTGCTTTTTGCTTGTTTGCCTTTTT